>WBMZ01003113.1:0-38004 GCA_013400975.1 Atrichornis clamosus | reverse complement strand
GAAGGGAGGAAGGAAGGAAAAAATACAAAAGAACTAGAAAAGCAAGAAAAAGTCTAAAGAGAGACGGGAAGACAAACATCAGCTAAGTTGGCTGACTACACCTCTGCAGAGCGTGGAGGGCTGGGGGCAGAGGGGCAGCGAGTGGCAGCTGGGGCCGGCTGGGCACCCCCACCTGAGCTCCCTCCCCAGGACAGCGAACATCCCACTGCAGTGCCCGCATCTCACTGTTACCACAGCTCCTGCCCTGCCACTTCTCTCCCTGCACACAAAATCTCTCGCATTTATCCTTGTCCTTTTCCCTCTTTTATCTCCCTACCGTCAATTTGGCAACCGAGCATCGTTTCTCGGTAAAATTCAATTTAACGACTGCAGGCTGCATCGAGCGCCCCGGGTCCTGCCGCAGCGGGACGGGGCATTTGCCGGGGCCGTTGGTAATTGCAGCTTTTTGGGGGATTTGGGAGATCCTCAGCATCGACAGCCACTAAGTGTCATTTCCTTGGCTCGCTTGGGAAGTATGTGAAAGTTATTTTTATTGATGTGCTCCTGGTAGATTGTTTTGGCAGTTGCAATTTCCGTGTGACATATCCAGCCTCTCCTCCGAAAATCACGGGAAAATAAAAAAAAAGGGGGAAAAAAAGCGCGCCTTGACATTTATCCCCAGCTACTGCCGCTGCTCAGTAACGTTTAATTACAAACCTCGGCTGCGATGCCAACCTGTATCGGTCATTAGGAACCTTTCTTAAAATCTTGTCAGCCTGCAATGAGAAACAGATTTAATGGAGGCAACCACATAGCTCCTGGTCTGCCAGCTGAAACTGAGACTATGCAAAAGAGGATAGAAATGCCAAATAAACCACAGCATTCCCTTCCTAGCAACCAACTCTTTCAATTTATCGCACTTTTTTTTTCGTTCCTGCCCTTCAAACTGCCTTTGAGGAACTGGGCAAGATCTCTTTTTTTTTTTGGAATGTGTTTTGGGGAGAGATAAAGAAATTTTGCCCGGGGTTGTCGCTTGTGTCGGTTTGGCTGGTTTTGTTGATCGGGGTTTTGGGGAAGGAGGCGATGAGAGATGGACATGGCCGGTGTCGACCTTCCCCCGTGCCCCCCGTCCCCTCCCCGGTCTCCCCGGTCCCCTCTCTGCTCTCCCGGGCATTCCCGGCCCCGGCTGTCCTTGCAGCGAGGGGACGCCAGGGGGCAAGAGGCGTTCACAAAGGTTTCATCCCCTCATCCTTCCATCCCTCTATTCCTCCTTCTCTCCATCCCTCCATCCTTCCATCTCTCCATCCTTTCATCCCTTCACCCTTCCATCCTTCTCTCCCTCTCTCCCGCGGGAGGTTTCGTCATCTCACAACGGCAAAAGCCAGATTTCTTATTAAAAATAAAAGGAAAAAATTCTGCGAAGTGGTCTACTTTTCCAACCCCCCCAACCTTATCTCCACGTGCACCTCTTGGGCACAGCAACGCGCCGCCTTGCACGCAGCACAAGCAGGCGGAAACAATATCCAGAAGCCTTGTAAAGAACGGCATAGTTTATTTAAGCCAGCCATTAATCCTACTTACCTTGCTGCCATTTGGACCTAATCCTATTTCCTCTGTGCATTATAAGGACAGTGAAACGACACATTTTTGTTCTCCTGGTGGAGGCTGGCTGGGAGGAGCACGTCGCCGGTGCCTGGGCTGCCGCTGGAGCCGGAGGAGCGGGATGCGCTCCGCGGGCAGCAGCAGCCTCCAAAGGAAATCACTCAAGGGAAACTTCGCCAGCGACAAAAAAACCCACATTCAATTTCCTGACTACTGCTTTCCTGCCCAAGTTATTTATTTTGGCAACCGCACATTCAATAAATGAAATATTCAATCAACTGACCTCCGTGCCAGCTCATATGATTCTTTCAGGAGTCCACTTTTTAAAATTTTATTTTATTTTATTCCTTAGATAAACTGCAGGGAGGGTTCCCGTATCCCAGCTTTGCTTGGCAACTGATGCATTACATGGCTTATGAATTTTGCAGACAATGAACCCCAGTGTGGCTGAAGTGGACCATAGACACATATACATGCCATCTCCCAGGCATGTTAGGCATTAGGGAAAAGTATCACTTATTCTTTCGGGTTTTTTCACACCTTTTCCTTCTCCAGACTTTGCCCCAAATGCTGAGTTGGGATGTGAAGGTAATGCCAGAGATTTTGCTGCAGAGACAGAAATCACTTAAAATAATCAGATGGCAAAATACCAGGCTCACCCCCGAGAGCAGCATTTGTAATGCTCCTGCCTGGCATTTCATTCCTTGCTTTATCTCCCCGTATCACACAAATCCATACGCTGTGTATCATTTCTCTTTGAAATGCCATGAACTTGGTGTTTTAAATCGAACCAGGCTTTCTTTTTTTTTCTTCCTTTTTTTTTTTTTTTTTTTNTTTTTTTTTTTTTTTTTTTAGCTGCAAAACAATGGAGATTGTCAAAGGGCCCCGGGTTGGGCTTTTCTGCGTGTTCACAAAGCGTTAAAGCTTTATCGAACAAACCGGCTCTGTCTGACCCCTGCCAGACAAAAGGCAAGTTCCATTTTCCTCTGCAGAGAAGAGGGGCAGGGAGGGACACAGAGAGGGGTGTACAGTAGGGCTGGGTGGGCCTGGGGCCACGGGGTGCCCCAAGGCAGCAGTGAGATGTCCGGTCACCCAGCCAAGACCCTGATGCTGCTGGTCCTGGTCATTTTGGAGCTGCTGATGTGCTTGGCTCCACGCAGGTGGGGGACATGGTGCTAGTACAGCCCAGGAGCAGCAGTCCAGCCTGCTGGCACCTGCTGGGGGCTCAGCCACAGATTCTGTGTGGTGCTGTGCTGCACTTAGTGCTGCACCCACCTCAGCGAGCCTTGGCTGAATGAATATCCCCCCTCATGAGTGGTCCTGGAGGCTTTGAATTTTTCCTTGAGGTTTGCACAGAGCAGAACCACTCCATTGCTCCTAAAATCCACACTGATGATTTACCATTTCCATGGGGCTTTTCAATGAATTTTGAATAAGATGGGAGCATCTTGTTCTGGAGCTGTGCACCACCAGGGAGACTGGGAACAGTGGCCAGGCATTAGAGGGAGAAATGGTCAGAGTGCTAAGAAATGCTCAGAATAGTCTTCTGAGAAACAACACAGGCAGGGGGACAACTGGCAAATGACTGGATTTGTAAATGCTGGTGTCTGACTGTGGACATCTACGTGAGCTTGGGCTCTGGCTTGCCCATATCAAGCCCTACTCGACCCCCAGCTGCTGGTCCAGAAGAGCATTGGTCTTTTGTAGACACTTGGTGACATCTGCCATCACCACAAGGGTCTCAGACACCCTCCCAGTGGCACCAGTCTCTGCTCTCCACCGCACACCTTTCGCTCACGTGTAGAGCCTGACACAGAGACACTGGGCTAGATCTTGCCCAGCGTGTCTTCAGCTCTGACAAAAGTTTGAGCACTGTTTCCTCCAGCTCCAGCAGCAGCCAGGTAGCAGATGAATTAGATTATTGACAATCACCATGATTCCTGTCAGCAGAGATGTGTCTGGAACTCCGTGATGTTGAGCAGTGTGAGCCACTTATTTCTGCATCTGCTTCTCCTAGGTGAGGATGAGCACAGGGACATTCTTTGCCAGCACCTGGGACTTAAATGGGCTGCTCAGAGGTGAGTGGGAGAAACTCTCACCTCCCATGAGTTGTGCCTTGGGGGTTGCTGGTGAAATCCACACTATTTCTGCCTTGGGTTTGGTCACTTGCAGACACCTTCCTGCCCTATGCCAATCTCTATCCCGTGGGCAGCAGAGCAATGCCACAACAGCAGAGACCACCTTTCTGCAGGAATATCATGTTCTCACTGTACCAAAACACCCATAAATTTCCAATCCTGCTCACAAAATGTTCATTTCCAAGGAGGAGGCCGTGACTGTTCTCGTTTTTTGGTTTCTTGAGCTTTGGGTAGCAGGCTCAGGCTGCTCACCCCCGCCAGCAGTGTTTTGCATTACTTGTTAAGGGAAGCTGGCACTCGGCTTCGCCGTCAGAGGAGATTTGTAAGCCTGATTATATTCCTAAGCATATGTTTGGAAATGAGAAGCCGCTCTCTGAAGTCAGTGGGATTGCTCTGATTGCAAATCTCAAGTCAAGAGGAGGGAAGCCTGGCTCCGGGTCTGAGCTCCCACGTGGAAGAGCCACAGGCAGTGACTAACAGCTCTGGGCTCTTCCCCACTCTGGGGGCGAAGCTGAACAGAAACCAGAACAAACATCTTTGTCATGAAAATCCCATAATATTACAGAATTGTTTGTGTTGCTGTTTTTTAAGTGCATAAATTATGACCCATACTACCTGGGTGGGCAAGTAATGCCTAGTACCATTTCCAGACTATTTACATGTTTTGGAGGACAATCCTAAGGAAAAAGGGAAGTTCATTGAGGGCAGGATGCACCAGATATTCCCCCCCAGCAGATGGCTGACTTTGAGTGCTGGAACAAGTGGCCAGGGCTCAGCAACAGCCGCAGTAGCAGCAGCAGCAAAGGATTCACATCACCTTGCAAGGTTCAACTCTTCATGTCACTGGGCTCAGCTGCTGCAAAAGATGTCTCCGAATGGAAGCCGCAGTTTCATTCCCAGAATCAAAACATTCCTAAGAGCACATCACCTGTTTTGGGACAGCACCACTTCCCTGGAGCCAGCCAGATTTGCCTGGCACGAAACTGCCATGACAGAGCAATGATTCTGATCTGTGAACCTCAAAGTAGGGAGAGATTTGCAAGACTGGAAAGGCAAGTGGATCCTTTGGTTGGTCTGTATTAGAAGTGGTGGGAGATGAACACCATAAAACATTACCCGTGCAGGGTCACAACTCTGCGGCACTCACTCAGACACCCGCTGCACTCCCTGCCTCCAAACACACTGGTACTCAAAGCTTGGCCACAAATAATGCTTGAAAATATTAAATTTGTATTGCACACGGTTTTCACACCAGAGGGAAGGTGCTGCTCACACAGCAAGGAGCTTTTTACAAGGGCGTGTAGTGATAGGGCAAGGGGGAAAGGCTTCAAACTGAAAGAGGACAGGTTTAGATTAGATATTAGGAATAAATTCTTTACTGTGGGGGTGGTGAGGCACTGGCACAAGTTGCCCAGATAAGCTCTGGAAGCCCCATCCCTGGAAGTGTTCAAGGTCAGGTTGGATGGGGCTTGGAGCAACCTGGTCTAGTAGAAGGTGTCCCTGTCCATGGCAGGGGGCTTGGAACTGAATGATCTTTAAGTCCCAACCCAAACCATTCTGTGATTCTATGACCCAGCTCCCCAGGACTGAGTCTTGCTGCCTGGAGCAGCTGCCACACGATGCCTCCTGGAGTATCTGACCCTCCAGTGAGCAGTAAATCCCAGCCTTGGGACTGGAATTACTTCCACTTTACACCAGCATAGGGAATGGGACAATCAGGCTGACTTTGTGTAACTGGGACAAGACAAAATTCTATTTAAATTCTGCACCCCGCCAGTGAATCTTGCAGCAGCCTAATTTTTCTATGAATAATGCCTTGGGCAAGGCTTGTGTGGCCCAGAAAAGGGAAAAAAAAGGGTTGAATTTCCTCCATCCTGCTTATTTGTAACCTCCTTCCTAACGGGTGGTGAATCTTGGGAGGTTTGGCCCACTGGTGGCCAAATCAGGGCTGTGATGCTGGAGAGGGCACCCAGCTGGGGATCGCTGGCACCTGTCAAAGCAAGCAGGGTGCAGATGCCAGGACTCAAACGCTTGTGCGATTAAGACAGAGAGCAAAAATAAAATAAAAGTTAAAAAAAAAAAAGAGAAAAATTAATTGAGTAACCTCAAATTACAAATCAATTTGAGGAAATCCCAATCTAGCTGCAGACACTCTGCGAGCAGTTAAAGCTAAATTCATTGAGCAGACAGCTCTAATTAGCACACGGTGCCTGCCTGCTCCAGCAAGCTCCGCGTGGCTTTCTCCATGTCAGATGTGCCTGGTCCTGAGCCATGACACTCATCAATTTGACCCAAAATACATTGAAGGCAGGGTGTCACCGCATTGAGATCGTTCAGGGGCTCCAGATAGTCAAACTCCAAATTTCTCTGCTCCAACACCTCTGTGCCGCCTTATCCCAGCCACCCCAGGCTGGTTTCTGACCTCATTCATGCCAGTGCAGATCTGCAATAACTTCACGTTAGCCACAGGGTTTATTACAAATTGTCCTTGTGTAAAGAGACCAAAATCTGGTTTATGAAGTTGGCTTCTTTTCCCTCATTCCCAGGCAAGAAACCCTTCTGTAGCCGGAGTCAGTGGGACAGTTTTCACCTTTTAACTTAGGGAGGAGAATTGCTCCCAGCTCACACTGATGCAAGCAAGGGGCAAACCCATTTCCTCCATAATAGCAGCATTGCTTTGGTGATGCATGATTTAGCCCTTTAGATTGAGTGAGGATTGAAATTTTTTTTGTACAGAGCCCAAAATAAGATAAATACCAGGATACCACCACAGTGAGGCACATCTTGTTACTTGAAGAAGGGGATGAAACGCTGCACCAAAATAACCCCCTCTCTTTCAGCTTTAGTGAAAGATGTGACCTCATTCTTTTCCTGGGGCTGTAGAGAGATATCTGGCATTTTCCTTGTAGAGAAGTGTATTTTTCCTTTGGGAAAGACTGAAAGACTATTTGGGTAGTGTATTATTTTAGACATATTTTGCATTCCTGCTCTCCCTCAGAGGAGGAAGTTGCTCACTCCCACTTCTGCAACACTCATTCCCCTGTACAAAACCATGTTTGATCAAACACGTGGGACTGGACCCCTGGCTAGTGCAAACACAAGCATCCACAAGGCTCTACTGATTTATACCTGGAGATTTACACCTCCATCACAAATTTCTGATTTTTCTATCATCATCTCAAACTTCATCCTTCCTCGAGCATTTTCTCCTTTTTTAACCTGATGTCTTCCACCTGATCTCTCCATTGCATGCTCTTGCTGATATCTGGGGCCCAAATGACATTTCGCTCTGTTCGTGTAGCACGTGGCAGCGCGTCGGGAAAACGTGGGTAATACTGTGACAGTCTCATACTTTTTGGGCTGCACTGTTGTAAGGAGAGCTTGAAATCTTCCCACTGTGTTGGAAACATTGCTGTAGCTATTGTTCATCCTCAGTGAAACATTTGAATGGGGCGACGTTTGCGGGGAGAAATAGCACCTTTCATTGGATCGGGGGGGCAACTGCACAGAGCAGCGAGGCTTTGGGGTCTGCAGCTTTCAGATCTGAAGGAACACGTGGATGCAATGCACCTCCTCTGCCTTCTCAGCTATAACACAACCTCATCTACCCTTCCAGGTGTCATAAAAGGCATTCCCTGACCTACAGTCATGGGAAGCCTTTTTCTCACACTTTTGTGCCGGGGTTGCTGACGTGACTTGGATGTGAGCAGACAGCTGGGATATCTTGCCCAAGTGTGGACACGGACATTGCAAATATCACACCCAAGTCTACCTCTCAGGGTGCCCTAAAAGCCTTGGAGAGAGGTGGGTGCTTCTAGAGGGTGAAGCCCCTGCCCAAAAGCACCTCAAGCAGATGACTCCTCTTTGTTCCAGCAACTGGGAGAGCTACAGGGGAGAGTCTGCCCTGCAAAGTCTCCCTGAAGGGGTGAGCTCCATCCCCAGTGTCCCCTCAGCCTGGTGAAAATGTTGGGAAGGCACCCAGGAGCCAGTGTGTCCATCCTGCTCCTACAGCCTCCAAGGAAGTCACCTGCATCCAAAACTGCCCTTTACAAGACAAGTACAGCTCCAGCACTTTCAGGATGGGGTCCAAGCAAGCTGTGATGGCTTGGGGAGCCATCATTCACTTTTTTCCTACCTAGGCTTCCCCAGAGAACTGCAAGCTTTCTCTCGACCCCATATCTGCCAGGGTATACGCTGCTTTTCCATTCCCCAAACACCGTTGCAATCATTTCTGCCCAGATTTGTTTCATTTCAGTAATATCTCTTGGGTTTCATCTCTATTAAATCGTTTGGACATTGGAAAGTGGGATTACCCCACTTAGCTGTAGCTCTTTCCAGTATAAGTGACTCCACATATGCTTGTGATCCTGGTTCTGCACAGGGACTGTGGAACGAAACAAACCCTTTTGGTGTCAACTCAGACACCTACAGGGAAATGGGCAGCTCTGCAAACTTCATGCCAGTGAGCAGACAGCCTGGGGTCACTGGTTCCCATCCATATGATTACGAATTATTGTCCTCTGGGCAACCTGGCCTTGTGCAAGGTGTCCCTGCCCATGTCAGGGGGTTGGAACTGAGGGATCTATAAGGTCTCTTCCAACCCAAGGGAGCGTGGAAGAGAAGGGTGAAGGGTGAAACAGGAGAGTGAAGGGTGGCAGAGGATGCTGAAGCAACATTGCTTTCCTATTGCTAGAATAATACACTCAGGAGTAGCTGGAACAACAGCCTTCATACCATGTTGTACAACAAGATTTTCTAATGGATGTTAAGCCCAAACCTGCAGAAAGTTTCTCCTGAAAGGGCAGATTCTCACAGGGCCCAGTAATGAAGCTTCACTGATGAAAGCATCTAGTGTTGGTTTATAGCAGCTCTAACAAATCAGTGTAATGTAAGAACAACCAGGGGGTATTGACTTGAAACACACTGACTTGTTTTGGTTTTAACTGGTATTTTGGATCAAGAATCTTAGGAGAAGGTTTGACACCAGCTTTTATGGTAACACTTTTCCCTGATGATACCACACCTTTCCCCCAGTCACCACTACAAGTAAAACTAAGAATAAAAGCATTTTTTTAATCTTTACACTTTATATTAAAAAATAACTCTCAATAAACACCTTCCAGGATCACTTTTGACATTAAACATTGATTTCTATGTCTGTTATAAACCTTGAAGAATTGCCTCAGGCACTTGTAATAATCTAAGCATTAGATAGGAGCATTTTCAGTATCTAATTATTACCCAGTTTAATACAAGCTGCACTTCAAGAATATTTGAAAAAAGAAATTATCTTAAAAAAAGACCCATCCCCCAGCAAATTCACTGTTGCTGTTGGAGCCAAATGCAGTACACACCAATGCAGGGAATACAAATCAGACCACCCAGTAACACGACTACTTTGAAAAGCTATCAAAAATATACAGAAGTGTCAGGGTCTTCTTTGTAAACAGGTAAAATTCTCTCCCTGTTGCTCTTATTTCCAAGAGGAATAACATCCAGTTTTTTCCTTTCCTGTTTCCAGGGCACAGCCCCTTGCTGAGCACGTTTCAGACACAAGGTTAATGCAGAAGAGGGATTTGTGCACTTCCATGTCCAAGACTGATTCCTGCTTGTTTACATTTGGGAGTCATCATTTATTTTTGCATTTTTCTCCCCAAAACAGGGCTTTTAGGAAACGAAAGTTGTGAGCATTTGTCCATAATTCACCTCATACAAGGCCAGTACGTTGTATCCAGGCACAGAACAGAAAACTTTTAGAATGGCCTGAATTTGGTGTCTCCTCTACTTCATACAGCTGTTTCCATAACTTATGTGCATTCATTTAACTTGTTTTTATGATTCTTACTTCAAAAATTATAGAGGAATCCAAAACACAGCTTAGGAAGCTAAATACTTTAGCTGGGATTAATCTTATAGAATGACAGAATGGTTTGGGTTGGAAAGAACCCCCCTCCAACCTGGTCTTGAACATTTCCAGGAATCAGGCATCCACATTCTCTGGGCAACCTGTGCCAGTGCCTCACCACTCGGAGAGAGAAGAATTTCTTCCTAATATCCAATCTAAACCTGCCCTTTTTCAATGTAAAGCCATTACCCCTTGTCCTATCACTACATGCCCTGCAATATTAATGGGGAAAGTCTGAACACTAAATCTAATGCAATAATGACTTATTACAGAAGGAAAGATATATTTTCCCTAAATTATGCCAGTGAAGTAGTGAAACCCTTTTGTCTCTCGTGGTACTTTTGTCACAAATCCAACAGGCAATTAGAGCATTTTAAATCTTGCCTGGAGTAACTTCTTGATTTACAGATTTTCCTGCACAGCTGTGAACAGCCAAATTGGGCTTAAAATTCTCCAGTGAGACTGTGAGAAAGCTCATTTTTTGTCAAATATGTCAATCTCCTTTTATAACCCTGTGCAGAGTTTGGACAATCCACATCTCAGACAATCAGGCTACTCATTGTACCCTTAAGTGTGGAGCTGGACGTCCAGCTGTGGTCAGAGCTGCAGTTCTCGTTTGCTTCTCAGCCGGACACATCTGCAATATTGCTGGGGAAAGGCTGTAGGAACAAAGACTGGGAAATGGCTTCAGAATTGGGCCATCTCAAAGGCATCTACTGAGAATGACGAGCAAGGGTCACTACGAGATGCCAACCCAAGTTCTGTCCATTTTTGGGACCAGGGATGACACTTTTCCTGTGGCAGGCAGCGTTTCCTCCCTTGTCTTTGTCCCCCATGGTTCATTGCAGCAGAAATTTCTGGTGCTGCTGTGGTGCTCACAAACAGGCAGGGTACCACTGGGAGGGAATTCCTTGCACAGACTTCCATCCACGTCCCAGCCAGAAGATTTTTCTGTGATGGGCAATGTTCTTTACCATCATGGCTTTTTACCTGATCTTGTGCTTAATTCCTACAAATACAATTTTCCCTGTGCATGTCCAAGATTGCATGCCTGCTATCCACCAGCAGCACTTCCTCGCCACTGAAGGGCAAGGTCTACCAGTCCCTGAGGAGTCATACATTGACGTCAGGAGACATTAAAATTTGGTCCAGAGTAGAATATACCCATTCTGTATTCTCCTGGACATAGAATAACCTGGGTGATCAGGTTGGGTGATGTATCAGCTGGGTGATGGATGTGGGTTTTTTTCACCCCTTTGCATGCACAATACCCATGGTTTCATCTACATTGGCTCCTCCTGTTCATCAAGGGAAAAAAGTTTCAGAGCATGATAATCTATGTGCAAGAAGCTGGGGTGGGAAATATTGGCTATCCAGTGTGGACTTCGAGCCTTCTCACTCTACACTTTCCCAACTCTATCTCCTTCCTTCTCCGCTTGGATCCATCCCTGCAGTTTTGTCTACTGTATCACATATTTTTAAGTTATTTGTCCCAGAGGCGTGAATGTGGAAACAATGTTGACGTCAGTGTGATCATTTTGAATTTTTGTGAGTGCATGGAAAAGCCTCAGGATAGGAGATGATAATACGCACTGAAAACACCTTTCACTGAAGAGAAAAGCTGGTATTGCCAGGAAGCTCTGGAAAAACTTCAACCTGGATGCCAGTTCCTACTTTTCCCCTGCCTGAGGGACAGCAGGAGATGGTCTCCTGAGCCACAAAGCCAGGAGAGCCACCGAAGGAAGATGAAGTCCCTGCAGCTCTGATTGGTTCCAACAGCAGAACCACTGTGTGCTTTTTTTGGTGCATCCCCCCTGTGCCAGGAAGGAGACACCCACACCTGGACACTGGGGGCTGGATAGCACCAGCCATCCCCTTGCTGCTGAGAAGAGGATGGAGGTCCACGTCTGCTGACTCCTCTTGCCCACGGCAGGTCATGCTGGTCCCATCCAGCACGGGCTGGCTGCTGCCTGCAGCCGGCAGTGCTTTTTGAAGGTGGCAGAAAACTGATGGATCAAAAGTTTAGCCCAGAGGCTGCTGTCAATTTGCTCAAGCAAATAACTTCATAGTTTTCAGAGATCGGTGGGATCTCCATGTGCAGGAGGGAAACATAAATAAACGGGGAAGCTTTTCTGGAGAGAAAGGCTGGCTCCTGTTCCCAGGCTTCCCAGCTGGGTGTAGATGGGGAAAAGGAAGGGCTGTGGCACTGGAAGTGGGGGAAGCAATGGGGCCAGTGCTGGGCTGGGGCTGATAAGCAGGAAGGGACCCCAAAGGCACAAGGAAGGGCAGGACCTGTCACTGAGCACTGCAGAGCAAAGCCAGTCCCACGAATTAAATCTAACATAGATTTACACAATGCATATGTCTATCCATCTAGATGTACACATTCATAGAGGGACACAAGAGTATCTTATTTTGCTATGCTACACCACCCAGAAAAAGCCAGTCCAGAGCCCCAAGTGTCTGCTTAAGTGGCCAGAGCCATCTGCAAGGCACCTGGTACTGAGACACAAGAACCTGTGTTTGAACACTTCATCCTGGTGTTCAGTAATTCACTAAACCAAGGCAAAGAGTTTTAAACCAACTGTTTGAAAATCAACTTTATTGCAACTCAGACAGACACCTTTCCTCTGCCAGGCCACGGGTTTAATAAACACACCAGGCTCATGTCTGAGCTCATGGAGGATAACTTGTAAGCACTGAGTGACAGACTTGCCACATTTTTTGAGACATACTAGAAATCCCAATTGCTGGAATTGATGTCAAAGTTTCTCTCCTTTAGGGTTTTATTTGTAACCCCTCCTCTCCTTGCCTTGGGAGTCAGGGGCAGGGGAGAGGATTGGGTGAGAGAAAATGTTGTTTTAATGATGCTCTCTGTTTATGTGACCATTTGGAGTAATGTGAAACCTTGAAATTCTCTTTTTTTTTTCCTTTCAAACTTCTGTTGTGTGGGTTTGGTTTAGTTTTTTCTCCCTGTGCTTAACAAAACACAGGTGCTGGTTGGGACTTAAGAACAGGGTTCTGACATGAAAAGGAGATCACCTGAGACCAGGTGACTTCTGCTTTGAAAGCTCAAACATGGCTTTTTTAGTTCTGCAGTGCCTCAGATGGGCTGGGACTGCAGCAGTTTAGCCTGGATTTTCACAAGCGAGAGGATACAAACGGGATCAAACCCCAGCCCAGCCCCCCTCCCACACCCCCCTGAGGAAACAGGCTCCTATCCCTGGGCAACCAGCAAGGGGGATGGAGTAGAAAGCATCAGAAAAGTGAAGCTCCTGTTTCCACTTGTCCAGGTCTGGCTCTGAAGTCGAGGTTGCCCAATTTCCAGACTTTAATGAGTGTGGGTGAAAAATCTTGTGGGGCCACGAGGTGAAGAAAATGCTTCCGTTTTGCTTCCTTTGGTGATGGTGGTGAAGGGGAGAGGGCGCTTCTCACCTCGAGTGATGCCCTCAGAACTTGCTTTGACCTCGGTGCAGGGCTCTGTGACCACCACGGGGCTGAGCCCCGGCCAGGGGTCCAGGGACAGCTCCTGGTCACGGGCTGCCAGGCAGGAGATGGGCAGGAGGGAGCTCTGACTCCAAGTGTTGATCTGGAGACTTGGCATCCTTAACTCAGTTCCAGGTTTGACCTGTAAGGACAAAGAGACCACATGCCTGGCAGTGACTGTGCTCTGCCTCCGTGCCAGGCTGCTGGCAGGGGGCTTGTTCTTTTTTGCTTAGGGTTTTATTTTTAGGTAGAGACCAGAGACGCGACGGTGCAGGGAGGCACAGGCAGGGCTTCACCCTCTAGAGCACAGGCAGCATTTGAATACGTGATTTCACAAGAATTTGTCTTGCCTGAAATTGCACAGATTAAGGCTTTTGGAGCAAATGCTTCTTAGCTGGTTGTGTTATGAACAAGGTTTTCCCTGGTCGGTTGATTGTTGCTGTGATTGTCATCATCATCATCATTCCACTGCCTCATGCAGCCCTGGCACACACAGGTACCAACTCACCTGGCATTTTCTCTGCCTAAACCATAGCACTCTTCATCCCAACAAGCTCTCGAGCCACAGAGACAGATCAAAGGGAAAAGGGGGCTGTTAGTTACCTTTTAAAATTCAGTTGCAAACAACAAACAGGGCCATTGCTCTTTCCCAAGGTCGCTTGCAAGGTCACTACAGTATCACTGCTTAACTAGTTAGTTCAATACCTTAAAATTTTACTCCAGTGCCTGGAATAAAATATATCATCCAAAGGAGCTTAAGTTCTACATTTTGTGCTAGAGTTCAGGGGACATCCATCGTTTGGAAATTGGATTTGCATTAGTTTGGTCTCAGTCTGGGCAATGTGTCCCCTTGGTGGCATGGCCACTCACAGCCTGCTGTGATCCAGCCCTTCCTGGATCATTTAAACCTGTTGATTTGCACTTCCCAAGCCCAGAGCAGTTACATTTAGCGGGTGATTGACATAGTGAGGAAGATTTAGTTGAACAGGCCCTCTCAGAGACAGTATTATTGGGACATAGATCCTTTTCACTCAGCTTCTGGAAGCACATGTCAAAAAGGTTATGAGCATATTTCCCGCTTGGAAAACCTGATGGGCGACCAATGCCATGCAGTTCATTCTCATTAGTGCTAGGAAAACACCACGGGTGTTACCTGAATGTTTCTGGTCTCTGCCTGCATAAGCAATACCCACACTGGTACTGTGTCCCTCTTTCCCAGAAAAAGCAATTTGATTTATTACCTGATAATTCAGACTGTTGCTGCAGATCACCGTTCACTGACCTTACAGGGAGCTGGATAAATATGACCTAAATAATAAAGACATGACCAAGGAGGGTCCTCGTGCAGGGTGTCTGTGGCACTGGTTTTTAAAATGCTTTTGCTGGTGCCCAGGAGTTTGGCTGGGACGGAGCTGAGGGCTCCCCTGGAGGAGGAGGTGGGATGCTCTGTGCTGGTGGGCTCTTGCAGCACTCCCTGGCCCCCATTGCTTCATCTTTCCTTGAGAGTTAATCTCTTTTATGAAATTTGACATTGAAATGCCTCCCTTATACAACAGATTATAGCTGTAATTAGCTACAGGATAAATAAGACTATATTGAGTATTACACTAGACTCTCCTTCATTCTGTCACTGAAGCATGTTTTTCCCCTATTGCTTCTCCCAAATCATCATGAGACTTTAGTAAAGAGAATATTTGCACAAAAAGCTGTGGGCAATTGCTGTTGAAAAGATTCTTGTAGTTACTTAATACTGTGAAAGGGCAAAATGAAATGCTATTTAAATCTATTTTCATGCTAAATTAGAATAATGAAACCTCCTCTTGATGCACTGGCAATGAAATAGGACACAACTCACTTTACCCAGGTAAACCGTGCAGACTGGGAGCAGCGTCTCAAACATGAGGAATGGAAGTTATCAGTAGATGCTTTTCTTTTAATACTTTAGATGGTTTTTTGCTTTAAAAAAAATTAAATTAAATTACTGTAGTCTTCTTCATTTGGAAGCTAACTTTTAATGTATCACAAGACAGTGGAAAGAGGATTCTTGATGGGAATCAGGGAAACTATTAGCTCCCAATGAACAACAAGGCTGGTTACAGTTTCAGGGGTCCCAGCATGAGGGGCACTGGAGAGGGACTGTGTCCAGCCAAGGGAAGTGACATTCTCTGAAGATCACCAAGGAGACAGAAGAAACCACAGTTCTGTGGTGCAACATCCTCAGGCTTCTCTGGGGGTGCCGGTGCTGCTGCACCGTGTTCCCTGCCTGCTGCATCTCCCATCATCCTAAAATCACCCCAAAATCACAAGCCTTTTGCCGTGAGTAGCTGTTGCAATCACCATCCTCCTGTATAACTGATGTCATTTTCTCCCCCTTTGAGAAGGGGTTGTAAACAAACCTTTCCCCTGTGCAAAGCCATTCGTTCAGGTGATGCTGTGTCTCTGAATAGAAAGTCCCAGAGCCAGCCAAAGACCAGAGCTGATATTTTCTCCGTGGTGTGTGCCCTTGTGCTTCCGGATTTCACAGCTCTGGAGCAGCGTGTGGCCAGGCTCACCATATGTGCTGCAGTACATGCCTGCCCCTCCTCACTGGAGCAGCATTCCAGCCTGGATCTGCGGCTGGGCAATGATAAGCATGTGAAAATGAGGCCTTGATTCCTCCCCCTTGACCCCACCAGTGTCCTCTGTCCTCAAGGATAAGTTTGCAGGCATGAGATGCTCAGGTTGATATTTCTCCTTCTATGATTCGCTCCCAAAATTTCCTGATCCTATTCCTGAAGAAAATAGGCTGGAATTGCAAGAAGATAAATAAGGTTAGAAAGCCCAGATGTGCAAGGAAGAAGGAAGGAGAGGAGTGGCAGAATTTTCCAACTCGGGTAAAGGCAAACAACCACAGTGAGGGACAGGGATCTCAGCAGCCCCAGGACAGAGGTGTCCCCCAGGCACGCACACCCTGGTATAAATGCTAACACTCACCTCCAGTGTGTGTGTGTGTATTATATGTGTGTGTGTATATATATATATATATTTAAAATGGGGTTTTGCTCGTGGTTTTTATATATGTGCATGTGTGTGTGTACGTGTTATTATTTATACACATATATGCATTTATATATATATACTAACATGTGTGTGTGTGTATATATATATTTCTGTATAAATGTGGATATCTCTCTCCTCTCTCCTTGATGATGTCTAAATAACACCATTTCTCTTTGCTGGACCCAGTCCATCCCCAGAGTTTCTCCTGCTGGGGCCTCTAAACCTAACTCCAGCCTTATTTCTCTACTGGGAGCCAAGAGCTGCCCTGATGCCCATCAAGGAATTGTCTTTCCTCCATCTTGTGACCCTTAAAAAGTTAGTTTTCAAGTGAAGCAGGCTATTAAAAAAAGAACCCTAAGGGAAAAAAAAACAAACCTGTGTAAAATATTATAAGAAATACATCTGTGGGTTTATATATATAAGCACAAACACACGTTCACACATGCATAGAAAACCCGAGCCCAAACCACAACCCTGCACCGTATGACAGAACCCCCCGCCTGACTCAGCAACAAGCAGCTCTGCTGATTATCATTTCACAATTCAGAGCACCTCACCTCACGTCAGATGTATATTTTCCTGTCGTACAGCTCACCTGAGGCTACGTAAACCTCGCTGAGCTGCTGCTGCCTGTCTCAGCAATGGGGATATAACTTAATGATTCACTCCTCGCCTGGACCAACATGTCAGCCCCTCCTGATCGTACGACTTGTTTAACCTCTTAGGAATAGGAGCTACCCTGACACCTGATGTGTCACATCAGCTATCAGGATGCAAGAGAGAGATCTGGCTGCCCCATCTCCATAAATCCTTGATCTCTGTAGCAGGGCTGTCACTTCTCCCTGCAGAGACTGTAATTTCGGGTTTGCTTTGAGCTGGCTGCAGTGCACCTTGGGTTTGATATCTTCATCACAAGTCGGAGCCTTTGTGCCAGCCCAGGATGGTGTTGCTGTGACTGCTCATGATGATGTTGCAAGATGTCCAGCGAGGACTTCAAAGCCTTTGCAGATGCTTTTTAATGAAGCCTCGTAGTGAGCTATAAAGTAAACAAGCATCATTAAATGTCTGCACAGACACGGAGAGAAATTATCACCGAGACCATCCCTTAAGGTCACACCCTTGAGCAGGCACAACCAGGACGATGCAGCCCCCATGTCCTGCACCACCCATTAGAAAACACTTTCTTTTAACCAAATTGGCACCTCTGTAGCAGCAAAGTGGCCATAAATCATACCATTGAAGGAAGCAGGCAGCAAGGGCAACCCACTGCTGCCCATCCATCTCCACATCAGAACATGCCCCTCCTTCTGCTCTCCTGGGAAAAAAAATCCTGGAAAAAAAACAGTCCAGCCTGGGAAAATCCCACATTCCACACTGAAAAACGCCACCTATTGCAAGAACTTTTTCCCCCCTCTTTTCACCCATCCATTTTTTGTTTCCATGGAAACGTGGCCAGTAAATCAGCTGGCCAGAGGCAGCCCGGGAGTGGGGAAACCCCTGGGGAGGTTTCCATACCTGAAAACTACAAGGGGTAATTTGCAAAACATAGGCTTTTTGTTCCTTCGGGGCTCCCAAGTCTCTCAAAATGTTTAAATGCAAATAAAAGATGAATAAGTTTCCTATACCTAGTAATAAGCACACAGTTTAACAGCTAAAAGTTCCCACCTGAACCTCGGTGATGTTTTGGGGAGCCTCTGCTTCAGGTGGAGATTCTGGTGCATGGCCTTTTCCTTTGGGCTGGGGGCAGATGTTGGGACTGGGGGGCAGATTTTGGGGCTGGGAAGTAAAAGTAGCACCAGGGTGACCCCTGACATCTATATAGGGGGAGATACAGGACATAAATAGATGAGTCCAAGTATTTACCAAACAGCAGAAGAGATTATAGCTTAAAAAGCTACAAATTTAAAATATTTTATATGTTTTTAGTGAGAGAAAGCACTGGTAAGTGCAGCTGTGGGCAGCCCTGGAAACCAGAAATCACTTCCCATCCTTCAGAAAGAGTGTCCAGCCTCAACCAGATGCACCACCACCATTCCGCACCATCGCACTGTTGGGAAAACAGCCTGACGTGATGCACATAGAAGCAATGCCACTGTTGTGACCTATCAGCCAGGACATTCCCAAAAACATTTGCTCAGCACACCCTTTTCCCAGGATATATCATCTGGGATGGTCTCGTGTCCGACACCCAGGTAAGCAAGGCTGAGAAAACCTGAGCCTCTGGCTGTGTCTTGTTGCTGACCTTCCCACTCACTGTGTTTAATTCAGAAATCCAATTATATCATTTTTAAATCCCCAAATCTTGTGCTCTTTCTCCTGTGCACATCTCTGCTCCAGTCCTGATCGATATTTCCAAGCCTCTTACCAGGGAGCAAACCGCAACTGCGCTGCAGGATTTGCTCTCACGCCGCCAAAGCAAAGCTCTTCCCTGCTGCTACCCACGAGCCTGCCGTGCTGGTCAGGGAAAAATCACCGGGGGGGATGGACAGGTCTAGTCCACCTCTCTGTTGCTAGAAAATTAAAATGAAAAGCCAGCTGTGGGTCTAAAGCCGGCGGGGGCTGGCAGGCAGCGGCGTGTGCTCCCTCTGCTGTTGCGGCCGCAGCAGTGATGGACTCCGGGCTGGGCTCTCCACGCCGGCATGCACAAAGCAGGGAAGGCAAGTCCAGCCAAAGACCTTGTTTTTCCATTCAATTAGGAGTTTTAATAGCTGATGAGGATGCTCTCTGCCTGGGCAGTGGCGTCAGGCTGCTCCCGGCAGGTAGAAAGGCGAGCAGGAGAAAATGGCTGTAAGGGAGCGGTAGGGACAAAGGCGTGAATTGGTGATTGCCCTGGAGCCTCTCAGTCATGTTAGATCTGTATTTCGGAGCAGTGTCCAGGGGTTCAAAGAACAGGTATTTGGAAGATAGCAGGATCACTGGGTGCCTGCATAGGATGAAGTTTTATTCCAGAAGGCTTTGCAATGCACATGCCAACTAGTATCAGCAGTGCTGCTTGTCTTAGAGAGGCTGTAGCATCAGGAAGAAGACAGCTGGAGGAAGGTGGTGATTTTTATTCCCCTTAGCTCCCCTGCAGCATCAGCCCAGTCAGCCCTGAGGGATCCTGGTTTCCCATGCAGAAGGTTTAACCCGTAACCAAATATTGTGTGACCGCAGCAAATCTGTCACAAGCTCCAGGACACGTCTGGTAGGGAGCAGAAGCCTGTCCCTGGCACTGTCTCCCAGGGCTCATCTCAGAGCTGTGCCTGTCCTGAAAGCAGGCAGAGACTGAGCGCTGCTCATGCTCTTTCATGATGCAAGTAAGTGGCCAAGCCCTGGCTGAAACGCAGGGCACTGGAAGGTTCTCTAAGGTCTCTCCAGAGCCTTCTCTTCTCCAGTATGAACAACCCCAGCTCTCCCATACCATCTCCATAGGGGTAGGTGCTCCAGCCCTCAGAGCATCGTCGTGGACACCACATCTTTCTTGCTCTTAGAGCTGCAGAGTCATTTCCACCACTCTTTATCTCACCTTAAAATTGTGTTCCAAATCCTTCTTGTCTGGCATTTGGGGTGTTCCTCTGGGTCGGGATACCCAAAGTTCCTATGTGTAACTGCAAAGTGTGACTGCACAGGAGAAATACCTTGGTTGCTACTTAGTTGCATGCACATAATTAGACATTTACTGTATCTTTATTTCAAAATGTCTTCAAACTGGGGCGGTGTCTTTCACCCAAAAGTGCTGGTGACTTCCTCTGCGTCCCCAGCCAGGCTGTGGAAGTGACATTTCTCCTTGTGGATGGGGTAATGGAGAGGACACAAGTTCCTGCAAAGCCCCCGCCATGCCTTCAGTGCCAATCCCATCAGAAAGGACCCGGAGGACAACGGCTGGGGACATACACGCATGTTTTCTCTAAGTGGGGAGGATGGCAAAATTGGCAAGGGGCCAGCGGGAAGTATTTGTAAACACTTTGTAAATGATCCAATTTTCCTGAGCATCTGTTCAGGACTCACTTGCCAGCTCCACGGAACCAGTGCTGGTTGCTCAAATGGCAAAGGCTGGAAAAACCCCAGACTCTCTGTGGCTTCGGTCCCGTCACCGAAGCAATTAATTCGCAACAGCTTCGCTCTGACAACGCAGGCTCCTCGAAACAACAGAACCCCTTGTCACGAAGGTGCCTGCATTATTAGTGCCTTGCTTCCCAGAACAATGTGCTCCAGCCCACGGACACTTTCAGCTGGCCTTTCATCAGCACCCTTTGCCGTGGTGATGTCGTGCCTGCACTCCTCCAGGAAAGATGCTCACAGCAGTTTAAGTAGGTGCCTTTGCCATGCTGGAACTTGGGCTAACTATGACTCAAACCTAGTTTGGTCCAAGTTAAGCCAACAGCAGTGGAAACAAGTGTTTTCCATAGGGGGTTAAATATTACAGCAAGCTTGACACAGTTTTCTAGGTCTTTGGATAAAGATTGAGCTCAGGAATTGGCAGCAGCCTGTCAAGATGAAATGACCTCCTGTAATCTCTGATTTCTGTGTCCTGCTATGCCCTTTCCCATTGAAAGTAATCAACTCTTCCAAAAAATATGCAATAAAGGTTTTTTTCTTAGTAGAAAACCTGGAAAGAAAGCACAAGGACATCAGGCTCTACAGACCTGAGTGAGCAGTGATGATCCAGTAGATATTTAGCACTATGATCCCAGCTACATCTTCATCTGCTTTATTTGTTTTCCCCCTTTAAATGGGTCAAAATCACAGGACCAAAACTCCATTTCCAGCATATATTGGGACCCTCTATGGGCAGCTTGGATCTGCAGGCAGGACAGTTCAGCATGCATTTGGTGTAGACTGAAGCAGCAGAAGGGATGCACCGGTTCTTCATCCCATGTTAGTTCATTATCCCAAAGACCACTAGGTGTTTCCTGTTTCCTACCACTACCTGGGAATTTCACCTGAAAAACTCCTCATTACTGAAGGATGCAGTGATTCTAGGGATGCCTTTCATCCCCACTCTTCTCTCACTCCAGTAAATTAGTGCTTATGTGGGAAATGAGCTCAGACATCGCCCCAGGGTCAGTGCATCTGCCAGTGTTTGGCCAGTCAAGCACTGCCATCACTGCCCATCAAGCTGTGCTTTCACACCCTGGCCTGGGCTTTTCAGAGATGATATATTAATTTTTTTTTTCCCAGGTGAAGATGACCCCGTTCATGGCTCCTCATCTATTTGTCCTCATGCTAATAATTAGAGCAGTGAGAGGGAGCATGACTGGCATGCCTTGGAAAGCAAAACTCTCCTGCCTCGGGGAGGGTTTCTTCAGCCAAAGGAGAAATTGCTAAAAGAAGAAAATAAAAAGAAATTTAAAAAGCCAGCAGCCCTTAGATGGGCTGTGTCTGTCTCAAGGACAAAACCTCTCTCCCCACAGTTCCTGACACAGAGAGGGAAGTAACATCTCCATCAGGGAGCAACTACACAAAAGGCATGGAAGGGAGGAATTGCTGTATGTTGGCTGAACAATATAGGGTCTTGTGCTAGAAACTACAGGTGTTGGAGGTTCTGACTCCACTAGCATACATCACCATCTTCAGGAGTCCTTTACCTGGACTTAGTAGCGTGATCTCTTTGAACTGAGAGGGGAAATCTGTTCCCAGCTGAATTACCCAGAAAACCACGGGGTTTTCTTTGCGTGCAGGCTCCTCTGTAAATGAATTCTGGAGTTGAAAAGCCTATCCAGCCTCCAGACTGGCCTTTCTTCAGTGACTTCATGGTTTTGTGGGTTATTTTTGGGAGCCACTGGCTCGCCTGGGTGGGCCTCTTGCTGTGAGGATGTTCCATGAGAATTTATCACAGCATTGCCATCTTGTTGCCTAAACTAGGGAGTGGTGGTGGGATAATGAAACTGAGTTTATGTATTATTTTCCTGGTCACTCTTTACCACCTTCCTTACTTCTTCCTGGGAAAATGGATGTGAAAATATTTGATTGGTTGGTTACAGACTAGCTCGTTGCCACAGAAGAGCAGTAGTTTGTTACTTCACCTGCTAAAATTCCCCAGATCCAACTTTCTCATCCCTAATAAAGCCCATTTCAGGCATCTAACTCATTGCTGGCAGCTCATGGGGTGGGTGTATTGGGACAAACCCTGGTTCAGAACGGGAGATGGCCTTGAAGGAGGGAGGATGATCATCTCTTCAGACCTCTGCAGCTGGTGCCCATGACTCCCACACTGCCTGAGCAGGTAGAGCATCCATGGAAAAAGATAAGAACCTCAGGATTTCTGGTTCCCAGTCTTTTTGTACCTCATAACTCTGTCAGTCACTGAGCCCTGAAATGCAGTTTCCAAGGAGCCACTAGTGTGCTGGAGTGAACAGGACCTCGTGGTGAGAGCCTGCCTGGAACCAAGAGGAAACAGCTCTTCCCATTCCTAAAAGAATTGCTTAGCCAGAGACCCCGTATCGTGCTGTGATGAAACATGACCGTCTCTAAGGCTGAAATATCCCCTTTCTTCACGTGATCCAGCACAAAGCTCAGTGCAACCGGGGTTGTTTTCTTTGGTGAAGCCCTGCAAAATGTCCTTGGGGTTCCCCACACTTTGGATGGTCGGGGTAGATCTACACCCCTTCAGCTGTGGCCATTTCCATAAAAGACTTGAGAGTTTTCTGGCTTGGAAGATGCCTGGGTAAGTTTTTATGCCACAGGTAAGAATGAAAGCAGTCTTGTTTGTGTTGCATATTTTAGGCCTTGAGGATTTGCTTCTCTGAAGATTGGAGAAAAAATCAGTCTTGTGGTTAAGACTTGTTGTATCTTGGGGCTTTGCAGGCTCATCAGTGCAATTTTTTCCTTCTAGTTGTCATTAACCCGCCTACAGTTAGTTTTGTGATCTTGATTTAAAACCCATGAAGTCTTGAGTGAAAAGCCTGGGTTAATTTTCTTGGGAGTCCATAGACTCTACTCAGGTTCCCAGTAGTTTATTAAAACATTGGGAATTAACTGTAGTGCTTTTTCTTGTACATAAGCAAGTAAAAGTCTGGATTGACTGTGTAATAAAACCAGAATGATACCTGTGGGATAAAGGGCAGCACACACCTTGAACTGGCATGGTGAAATTATCTGTAAACACAGAGATTGAAAGGAAATTGCTCATATGTATGAAAAAGGAAAAAATAATTGGTGTTCTGGTGTTGGGTTATGGAAACAGAGGTAGGAGAAGCCCTTGGCTTGCCAGGTTTCCATACCAAAGAAATAGAAAAAATCCATTATTTCCAGAGTAAAGCTACACAGATTATGCTGCTGATTGCACATGGTGAATATCACCTGCCTTGGAATTGAGGTCTATTTTTCCTCTGCTGGATGATGGATCCAACTCACCTCTGGAGCATACACCAGTCTGCAAGAGAGCAGAGCTTGGCCATGAAGAGCCAAAGGGGAATGGCAAGAGACAAACACAATTTTCAGTTTAGTCTGTGGGTTTTTTTGAAGAGATTATTCAAGTTTTATAATCCTGTGAGTGCTCAGTGTCATGGCTTCATGCTCTTGTGTAGGACAGTGTGTTTTGCTATATGTTTGGGTAAACTCATCCACAAAAGCAGCTGGACATGTCATTCTAGGAACCTCCTCACCATCCTGGGGAAAAATAAAGACTAAAGGAAAAGGTCTGTGCCAGAGATGTTCTGAGCCCATGCTGCCCCTCATTCCACCTTCTGGACTCAGACCTTGGCCAGGAAGCCCTGGACAAAGTAGAGGGGGGCTTTACAGGAGGTTTAGTCCCGTGTTGAGGATGGTGATTTGACATAGAATCACAGAACAGTTTGGGTCAGAAGGGACCTTTAGAGGTCCAACCCTCTTGCAGTGAGCAGGTACATCTTCAACTAGACCAGGTTGCTCAGAGCTCCATCCAGCCTGACCTTGAATGTTTCAAGGGATGAGGCATCCATCACTTCTCCGGGCAATCTGTGCCAGTGTTACACCACCCTCATTGTAAAAAATGTCTTCCTTTTATGTAGTCTGAGTCTATCCTCTTTTAGTTTAAAACCATTACCCCTTTTCCTCTCACAAAAGACCCTGTTTGAAAGTCTGCCTTCACCATTCTTGTAGGTCCACTCTGAGTACTGAAAGGCCACTCTAAGGTCTGTCCAGAACCTTCTCTTCTCCAGGCTGAACAAACCCAACTCTGTCAGCCTTTCCTCATAGGAGAGGTGCTCCAGCCCTCTGATTATTTTTTTGTGGCCTTCTCTGAAGTTGCTCCAAGAGGTCTTTCCTGTGCTGAGAACCCCAGAGCTGGACACCCCAGTACTGCAGGTGGAATCTGAGAGCAGAAGGGCAGAATCATCTCCCTTGACCTGCTGCTCTCATTTCATACCCAGTGAGTCCTGTGCATCTGCTGCCCTTGTTGGGAAAGCCTTCATTTCCCTACCCATAACTGCATCAGAGCACAGAGGTAGAGCTCCTCATGGGAGTGCAAAACATTTCCTCCTCTGAAATCCTTACAAAACCCAGGGTGAAGCATGGGGACAGCAGGAAGCACACAGAGCTCAGGGACGTTGCCAAATGGGAGGGAAGGAGGACATCAGTCCCTGCTGCTCTGGGGACCCAGGTAATCAGCACTGGGGTGTCTGTGACACTGGGGGGCCCCTCCCCGGCTCAGCACTGCCAGGGACCCTGGGTGGGGATGGAAAGAAATACCTGGCTGGGTCAGGCCAGACCTGGTCTGGCTTTCTCTGTGCAGGAGGATACAGGAGACAGGAGAGGTGATCCAGGGCATTTTAATCCATTGATAAAGCCACTAAAAGGGCTGCAGGCTGTGAGCAGCAGTACCAGGACACCAGGCTGCAGAGAGGGTGTGTGGTTACACCAAGAGGCACTCCCTCCTTCCCTCCATCCTTCCTTCCTTCCATCCATCTGCCCTTCCCTTAATGTCACCCACATCCTTGCTTCCATCCTTCCTTCAGTCTTCCTCCTTCTATTTTTTCCCTCTTTCCATCTCTTCTTCCCACCGTCTTCTGTCCTTTCTTTTATCCCTTACTGCATCTTTTCTTCCATCCCTCACCTCTCCATTCCTCCCCTCTTTCTCCCTTTCATCCTTCCTCCATCCTTCCATCCCTCCCTCTGTCCCCCCTCCAGCCCTCCCAGCCTTCCTGGGCCTTTTCAAACAGGCTCCCGCATTCAGAGGGGATTTCTCCACGCCAGGCCGATCAGGGGGATTAAAGAGCAATTAAACCTGATAAATTATCTGCCTGAAACATTTTTTCAAAGTGGCCACTGTGCTGGAGCAAAGTCGCTGTCGCTTCATTTCCCCTGTGAAGGGGGATCAGGGCAGATCAAGCCCCGGCGACCCTCTGACCTCCGCCTGTGCCGGGCATGGAGCAGCGAGGGACCCGCGCCGGCACCGCGCTCCCTCCACGCCCCACCGCAAGTGAAACCGGTCTCTCCGCCCCTTTTGGCAGGGCTTTCGCCTTTGGAAAGCGTGAAGGATGTCCCCCAGGCTGTGGCAAGCAAAGCAGGAACGGGAGCAGCCTGCCTCCTTTAAGGCTGAACACTCTTTGCCTTCACAGCTCCCAGAAATCGTTGTCCTAATTTCTCTCCAATTTGATATTCTGTATCTGCTTTCAGGAGAGCTCCAGCTCCCTCTCACCTCAAACCTTTTCCAGCTTCTGCTTGCCACCAGGAGCCAGAGTAAGGGGCTTTAATGGCAATTTGGAATTTCCTCAGTTTAAATAAACCCCAGGCCTCAGGGATGCTCCAAAACACACTGTGGTTTCTAGCTGGGTGCTTTGAGCTAGTGTCCAGTCTCAGGTTGTTTTATCAGTCAAGGGTCCATAAAATTCCTGCTTTTATTTTCCACCCTGTGCTACTGCTCAGCTGCCATCTAGATCCATCTCCTCTCAGCCCAGTTGATTCCCCACTGCCTGTCCTCAGCTACATCCGACCTCTGCCTGCTCCCATCACAGTTTATCACTGAAAGGGGTTCATGGAGGTGCTCCAGATTTTGGGTGCTATAATAAGGAGCAGGGATTCATCCCCAAGACAAGATCATTGATTTCTACACTAAGATTGAAGAACCTCATTTCTGGCCCTTGCATTTTGCTGGTTTTCTTTCTCATACCTTCAGTCCATTAATTAGAACAGGAAAAGGTGCCAAAAAAAATCTAACGATGCCTAAGTGTCTTATGTTAATGGATGTTAATGTACCATGTTAATACAATACAATATCCACCCAAAAACTCATGAAAACAAAACATCTCTATGTGGGAGCACAGCGCTGTGTACCGCCTTGCAAACTGTGGGAAGGAGGAAAAGCAAGGACAAAAATGGTTTCTGATAGACTAATTAATTGAAAATAACTGTGGGGTCAAGGATCAGACTGCTAGGAATACGATTTTAAAGATGCTAAATATGTTGGTTTCTACAGTGCTATGCAGCTGCATACAAATTTCATGTCCTTGCTGGAGTCCCCAGTGTGGAAGTCCACCTCTTGCCTCTCAAGTCCAGTTATTCAGACAGCACTTCGACCACTGGGGTGCTCAACTCTTCAAACTACAAATCACCCCTTTTCTCTGGCCCTTCTGCTCTACCAACGGCTTGGAGCTTTGGGATCAAAATACCTCTGAGTTTATAAAAACAGAATCATCATGTGAAGGAGTCCTGCAAAGACCATATCCAGATAAAAAAATGGTCCTTGCTGTTTGAACTGATAGACAGCTCAAAAAATAGACTGAAATGTTCACTTCAATTAAAAATATCCAAATTACTTTGTGCATATCCTTGCCTTTTCTGCCTTTACTTTCCTTACATGGCCTAACAGATTAATTACCTGGCTGAAATATGCCTGCAAAGGGAAAGCTACAAGCTAGGAAAGATCTCCAGAAATGTGACCTGGTTCTGAGGGCACCATCCACCCCTTGCAGGCAGATCAGCAGTAACATGACCTGTGTGTCCAGCAGCATGTGTCAGTGCTGTGAACCATCACACTCCCGGGGGATTGCTTGTGGATAACCTGTGCATGAGTTGTCTGGCACTGGAACAGGCTGCCTGGGGAAGTGGTGGAGTCACCACCCCTGCAGGGATTTAAAAGATGTGCAGATGTGACACGTAAGGACATGGTTTAGTGGTGGGCTTGGCAGTGCTGGTTAAGGGTTCAACACAATGACCTCAGACATATTTTCCAACATAAGTAATTCCATGAGTCTGTGGTTCTGTGGGCTGAGAATGACTTCAGGAATATGTCCACAGCCAGGTAAATTTCCTCCATCCTCTGCCGTGTCTCTATGAGCTATCAGCATCCTTCAGCCCAGAGGCCCCTGAAAGGTCCACGTCTTTGCAAGGACGTAGGAGACACGTGGCTGAGGGTGCCCAGATATTTAGGGGACAGCATCACTTGAAAAGAAAGCTTTCTGCTTAGGGGCATATGATACCAGAGGAGCCCGGGGCATACAACATCCATTCCCACACCAGCCCTCTCACCCTCCTCTCACAAAGTAAGCTCTTCTGCCCAGGATGCCTCTCCCTGCCCCAACAGCCACTATCCCTGTTTACATCACAACAACCTTGCGGGCAGCGGCCAGGAAAATGCAGCACTTTATTTCTCATTTCTGTCAGCTGCACCCATATCTCATCTCCATCTTCCTTTGCTGGGGTGCAAAGCACCCCTTCTCCTTTTCCCATGCCCACGGTCCCAGGCAGAGGCTTGCTGGATAACACAGCCATCATCACAATGCTCCAGCTATTAGGCATAATAATGCTGCTGGGATTATTTTCCTCCTGCTATAAGTGATTCATTAAATTGATTTCACAAGGAACTGCTATTCCTGCTCACAGCACCGTCCGGAGCACACTAGGAGTGCGTGGAGTTATTTACATTTGTTTGCCCATACCGAGGCTGACGGTAACTCCATAAATATTTATAGAAGCAGTGTGTATCTACAATACCCAGTCAATTCTCAGTGAGTTGTGTGTGCTAGGCTTTCTGGTCTATCCTGTGGTTTTATATAAAACCAGTGATGCAGAAAGGTAAGGGAAAAGGGAAAGACAAATTCCTGGTCCACATGAGCCACTGGTGTTTGCCTGAGCGAGGGCAATCCACACCTCTGGGACAGGTATCCCAAGGCAGCACAGTTTGCAGATGCTTCACGGCACATAAGCCCGTGAGTCAGGGGAGCTGTGACCGCGCTCAGACGGGCACAGGAGCCAGCTCTGCACAAGCCAAAGCAGCGCCAGTGCCTGCGAGCCAAAGAGGGATGGATTTACTGTCCTCTAGCAGTTGTGGTGGCAGGCAGAGTGCCAGTGGCATCTCCAGTGAGCACGGCTGGGTATTTGCTACCCAGGTTGCAGGGGGATATTTACTGAATGACACTAATAAAACCCAAAACCAAAGCAGGCTAATGTCAGTAATTCCCTCAGACAATTTAAATGCACATATTTCAGGAGAGGAGCAGCCTCCCACTGATCCGTTCTCACACATGCTCTCTCAATACTAAGAGCAGTGTGGCCGCTGCACTTTGGAGGAGAAAGTGAAAATAGATTTGGGGACTAGAAGTGTCAAGCAGAAGCTGCAGAGCCAAATGTCACAGAGCCCTGAGACTGCAGAAAAGAACAGGAGAGATGGTGTGTGAGCATCCTCTCCGTACAGGCATGGAGGGACAAAGCTGGCTGCTCAGGAGCATGGCAGGAAAGTGGCCACCTCACTTACATTTGCCTCAAATGCTGCAGGGAGCAAACATCCTGCATCTTCCCATGCAGCCCAAGCAGGATTGCCAAGGTATCCCCATCCTGGAACCATGGTGCTACTCTTGCAGCCCTGAATGAGGCAGGCAGGTGTGGTGCCCTCTCCATCCTCATCCCAGGAGAAAGCAGGGCCATGGTTCTCCTTTCAAATGTCCTTTGTCCAGGACATCTCCCCAGGGCTGCAGAGAATTGTCACAGCGGCTCACCTGTGGTGGCTGCAGCCCAGGAGCAAGGGTAGTGTCACCACTGGCACCTTCCTGTGCCATGGTGGGGATCACATGTTACCAGGGACCTCCTGAGCACAGGAGATGGAGTCTAGGACTCAAATCCCAGCTCGTGACAAGAGCAATGCTTGCATCACTTTTAGGGTTGTTTACACCCCTCTTAGTAGTGGAAAAGACATTTTCCTTCCCTGATTAAACCACGACTGCATCTATTTTTCCTTGCTGCCTTGCAAAAAATGGCCCCAGGCTCCTGTGCAGGACAGGGTTGGGCACAGTCCTCGTTTGAGACAGGTGAGGGGAGTGTTCTGTGCCCACCCAGAGGGGCAGGGGAACTGGAGAGGGGTCAGGAAGGCAGAGGGCATGCAGGGAGGATGCAGTCACCTTTGTTGGTGTTGACCCCGGAGCCCCGGCTTCTGTCCATGCCTGAGGCCAGGCAGGGTGCCGCCTTTGTGGGGAGGCGAAGGGAAGTGCCCTCGCATCCCTCACGCTGACTTGCCTTCACCAGGGACCTTAATTCAGCAAAAACCGCAGCCGTCACGGATGGATGCGGAAGAGGGGAAGGGAGGGTTGGGGGCGATTGCTTGCCTGGTCCTTTTCCTTTCCATCGCTGAGCCCAGTTTCCCACAAATAGATGGCAGCAGCAGTCTCAGGGAGGGGGCACAGCCTCCTTCCCAAGCCCCAGAACTCTCTGCATCCCACAGTCTTCTGTGTCCCACCACCCGCCTGAGCTGGAGCTCCGGAGGGGCTTCCTCTCTGGCTGTGATGTTTCCTGCTGTATGACACAGAGAATGTGAGGTTCTGGGCATTGAAGGAAGGCATTTTACCTCTTTGCATCCAATCCCTTTGACAGCTGAAAGGTGCCCTTGTGGGACCAGGGACTGCCTCCTCCAGTCCCGGCCCCCGGCATCGACCCCTTCACTCCCCCCCTCCACCTCCTTTTGGCAGCCCCTCTCACAGGTTTGGGGAGGCTCCAGTGCTGCTTTCCCTGCGAGGTGGAAAGATAGCTCCTTTAATCTCACCCCTAACCCCATGACCTTCCTCCCTTAAGGAGCTTTTCCCCTTCATGTCACTGCTTTTTAAAGCCTCCTTTACAAATAAAAGCAATTTCCTTTTGGAACTGTAGCTATGACATGGGGAGATGCGCTTTTTTTTTTGGACAATAAAGGGGTAAGAATGGGGTCCAGCTCCTTTTAGGTGTTTGTATTTGGCAGGGTCTGTTTGTTTTGATACTTTACATAAGACTGTAAACACCAGGCGAGTTAAAAGCTTTAATTAAAAAAAAGGTGGTGAGCTGGGGAGGGGAGAAAAGAAGGGGAAAAAAGCCTTTCAATTTACACAATGACTTAGAGAAGCAGCCCCAGACAGACAAGATAAATATAGCCCGAGAATTCAAGAAAACTAGAGGACAAAAAAAATAAATAATACGATGGTATCAACCTACAGAGTGCAGCAGCTCAGCACTGTGATACCGAGCACTCCCGCATCTCACCCAGCCCTGATACCCCACGGATGGGCTGAAACTGGCCCTCGCCCCTCTTTGCCTCCCGTAAAATTCCCTGCGAGGAAGGCAAGGGACGTGACACCCTTATCGCAGCCGCTCCGCATCCTGGCTTTGAAGTTCCTGGGTGGGGTATTTTACTATTGTCACGGGCCTGCATGCGGAACAGGCAGGTCCCTGGTGGCCCCCGCCTTGTCACCCGGGCGGTATCGGAGCGATGCTCTGGAGCAGAGCCTGGCGTTGGAATCTGGACGCCCGGCTGGCCAGGCTGCCCCTCCCGGACCCGCTCCTTTCGGGAACACCTCTCGGGACGCCCGAGGCAGGCATGGCCCCGCCATCCACCGGCACCTGCCGGGTGAGGGGGGAGCTGGCCTGGGAGGCCGGGGGTGGGAACCGGCGGCGAGGTCCGGCCCCGCGCTGCTGCAGTCGTCACTCGGTCACTCGGCCGGACAGCGCTGGCCGCCCCGCCACTGGCGTGGGCAACCCGCGGTTTGCGGCGGCCCGAGGGTCTGGAGGGAGCGAGGGGAACTGCGGCGAAGGGAAGGGGAAAGGAGGAAGGGAAAAAGGGGAGACAAGGAGGGAAAGGAGAAGGAAGGAAGGAGGGAAGGGGGGAAGGAGGGAAGGAGGGGAGGAGGGAAGGAAGGAAGGGGGGAAGGAGGGAAGGAGGGGAGGAGGGAAGGAAGGAAGGGGGGAAGGAGGGAAGGAGGGGAGGAGGGAAGGAAGGAAGGGGGGAAGGAGGGAAGGAGGGGAGGAGGGAAGGAAGGAAGGGGGGAAGGAGGGAAGGAGGGGAGGAGGGAAGGAAGGAAGGGGGGAAGGAGGGAAGGAGGGGAGGAGGGAAGGAAGGAAGGGGGGAAGGAGGGAAGGAGGGGAGGAGGGAAGGAAGGAAGGGGGGAAGGAGGGAAGGAGGGGAGGAGGGAAGGAAGGAAGGGGGGAAGGAGGGAAGGAGGGGAGGAGGGAAGGAAGGAAGGAGGGAAGAAGGGAGGAAGGAAGGAAGGAAGGAAGGCAGGAGGGAGGGCAGGAAGGAAAGAAATTGCCCACCCCGGGCCGTGCCAGCCTGCTGCACCTCTGTTCCTGCTGGTACTGGGGGCGTGGGGCAGACGCCTCGCCCCTACAGACCCCTGGCCCAGCCTTACCCCGCCGAACTCCCGCTCCTCCCCGCCGTCTTCCAGGCCTGACAGCCGCGGAGGGGAGCGAAAAGAGCGTCGGGGTCCCACAGCGGGCGCGTGGGGACGGGGCAGCTGCGAGCTCCGGGGCAGGTCCGGAATCGGGTCTCTTAGTCCTCCCCGAGGAACTTTCCGCAGAGCAAGGAGAGGCGAGAACAAGCATCCTCCTCGTCCACTCTGCAGCCAGCCCGAGCCCTCGCTCCGGCGGGCAGCACTCCTGCCTGACTGACAGGGACACCCCACTGAGAACTGTACTTTTGTTTGTTGGTTGTTAAAAAGAAAAAAAGTTTTTTGTTTGTATTTGGTGGTTTGGGGTTGGGGTTTTTTGTTCTTTTGTTTGCTTGGTTTTGGGGGTTGTGTTTTGTCTTGTTTTGTTTTCTTGAAAATACTGAGGAAATGCCGTGTGTGTGCAGCGTGTCCCGGCCATGCCCCCGTCACTGCGTGCAGCCTCTCGCCCAGCCCGGTCCCTCGAGAGGGGTAGGGGGTCAGCCCAGGATGGGGGGACACCCCAAGGGTAAGGCGCACCTTTACCGGGAGGAGCCAAACGGCCCCACAGCCCGGCCGCGCCCGGCCCCAGCACAGCCCTGCCCGTCTCTTCGGCGGGGGTGGCTGTCGCGGACCCCATCTCCGCCCCTCCGGGGCACCGTCCCGGCGATAGGGCCGACACGAGCCCCCCACCCTCGGCTTGCCGGAAAGCCTCGGGCGGTGAAGGACGGGGAAGACGCAGGGAGCCCGGCCCTGCTGGGGAGGGCGGGGACTCCCCCCAGACCCCTCTCGGAGCTTGTTCGACCCCGGAGCTTCGGCGGTGCGGCGTGAGCGCGGCTGGGCTCCCGGTCCGCAACAGCTGGAAAATAGCCTTCGAGAGACCATAAAAGTTGATTATCCGGTAGGGAGCTGGAGTGGAAATTACCTAGTTAATTAGAGCGGTGGCTTTATTCTGGCTGTGAGTAAATGCCGAGGTGTAAATCCTAGGGAATTTAGGGGAATTAGCTGCCTATGTGGAAAGTGCAGGAGCAGCTCCAGCATCCCGACCCAGCCCCTGCTAATGCTGGGGTCGGTGTAGAGTTGCTGAACTTTACCGTCACAACAGCTCCTGTTGTGTCTGCACGGATTAACTCCTCCGAGTCACGGGGGAAGCGGGGAAACGCTCCTCAATCGCGACATACGCGTGCACACTTGTGTAGGCGCCGGCGTGCAGTGCGGGTGTGTAAAACAGGGGGGTGCATCGTCTTGTCAAGAGTAAATAAAAATGGTTTCAGGGAAATAATTCTGTATTTAGTTGAAGCTTTTCTGCCTCCATAGCTGCAGATGAAAGAGTGAATGGCGATCCCGGCCGAGGCCCCGCGGATACCCTCCAGGCGAGGCGCCGGATGCCCGTCGCAGCCGCGGACCCTACGCCCTGTCCGGGACAAAGCCAGAGCCGGAGCCGGAGCATCCCCCGGCGGGGACCGGCGGGCCAGGTCGGGTTGGACTGGCCGCGTCCCACGCAGCTGAGGGCGGCAGAAACTGGGGCCGTTTTTCTACTTCTTTACAAAGTGGCTGTGGGTGTAACACAAAGACAGAGGCAGGAGGTTTAGCTCCCAGATTTACTTTTTAATCTATTTTAATTTTGTCTTTTTTTAAGAAGAGGCCACAAACTATTTCTTTGCACAGGCCAAAAACTTTCCCGCAGCGACTGATAGTTTCATCCCTGGTTATGCTTCGGGCTGGTGGGTTTTTAAGGATGGTTCGGCAAAACAAAGTCCAGGCACTCTGTGGAGGGAATCGGCACCCAGCGTCATCCAGTGTCCTGGCGAGGCCTCGCTGGCCCTGGAAGACCGGACCAGAGCTCCGCCGTAGAGGGCTGCGGGAGTCGGGCCATGCAGCAACGAGCCTTGCCTCCACCCTGGGAAACCGTAGGGGTTTCCTCTTTTCTCTTTTCTTTTCTTTTCTTTTCTTTTCTTTTCTTTTCTTTTCTTTTCTTTTCTTTTCTTTTCTTTCCTTTCTTTTCCTTTTCTTTCCTTTCCTTTCCTTTCCTTTTCTTTCCTTTCCTTTCTTTTTTTTTTCTTTTTTNTCTCTTCTCTTCTCTTCTCTTCTCTTCTCTTCTCTTCTCTTCTCTTCTCTTCTCTTCTCTTCTCTTCTCTTCTCTTCTCTTCTCTTCTCTTCTCTTCTCTTCTCTTCTCTTCTCTTCTCTTCTCTTCTCTTCTCTTCTCTTCTCTTCTCTTCTCTTCTCTTCTCTTCTCTTCTCTTCTCTTCTCTTCTCTTCTCTTCTCTTCTCTTCTCTTCTCTTCTCTTCTCTTCTCTTCTCTTCTCTTCTCTTCTCTTCTCTTCTCTTCTCTTCTCTTCTCTTCTCTTCTCTTCTCTTCTCTTCTCTTCTCTTCTCTTCTCTTCTCTTCTCTTCTCTTCTCTTCTCTTCTCTTCTCTTCTCTTCTCTTCTCTTCTCTTCTCTTCTCTTCTCTTCTCTTCTCTTCTCTTCTCTTCTCTTCTCTTCTCTTCTCTTCTCTTCTCTTCTCTTCTCTTCCTCTCACTCCCACTTCATTCTTCCTTTTGCCGACCACCATCATGTTATTGTGCTCTGGGCTGTCGATAATACCCTTACACTCTACCGAATTTTGAAAAAATTGAAGGGTTTTATTATTGTTATTTGATCATTTTCGATTGGGGCCGGGAGGGTTCTCCCCAGTCCCAGCCGGCGGAAGGGAGGGGAAGGCGCTGCTTCGCGTGGGTAGGGGCTGGGCAAGGAGAGGTTTCGGGGGAGGGCAGGGGAAGGACGGGGCATCGGGAGCACAGGGCCAGGGGCAGGGCGAGCCAGGGGTAGGGCCGGGCCAGGGGCAGGGCGAGGCAGGGGCCGGCTCTCCCACCCCACCCGCGCACCCTCCCTCCCGTGAGAAGGGGAGGCGGTGGGGGGTGGCTATCCGCCGTCACTCCGTGCTGCGGACAGCAGCCGTGACCGAATGCTACTTCCCGAATCAGGACTCTGACGTCCAACCTCACCCGTTCCCTCCCGAGCATCCTCCGTGCTCCACACCGGTGCCCTCGTCCGTTCCGCGGGAAGCCCCACCTCGGGCCGGGCCGGGCGCGGCAGCAGCGGGCTGTGCCCTCGCCACAAGCAGCTCATAAAATTTTCATGATCTTGCAAGAAAGTGGAAGCCAGGATTTCCAACCCATCTCTTTGCTCCCGTTGATGGGAAAGTATTTCCCACGTGAAGTGGATGGATGGGCGCTGCGGGTCCCAGGACCGGCTGCGGGGTGGAAGCCCGGCGGCCACAAAGCGCCCTTCATCCTGCCTTGCATGGGGTGATTGGAAAATCCGGAGGTTTAGTGTTTCCCATTTTTGTGGTTGTCGGCAGTGCAGTTAGAATACGGCGGCACTGGGGAAATACGGCCGTACTGGCTGAGCTCTCCCGGCCCGCCGGCTCCTAGGAAAGCCTGGATGGGGCTGGACGGGGGTCACTGCTAGTTTTCCCCTTCCAAAATTCATGCAAGAGCCCAGGGAAGGCCTGGCAGCGCCGGGCTCACCACCTGCGGCAGGGCCAGCCTGGCAAAGGCAGAGAGGAGCAGCGACCTCTCCCCTCGCCTTCATTCTCTGCCACCAGCTCCAACGCGCTGGCAAAGCTGCCTCAGAGGCTTCGCTTGGAAATGAAGTGGTGCCGGCTGTGAGCGGGAGGGACGTGGGCGCTGCCGGTGGTCGCGGCGGTGTGCCCAGGCTGTGCCCACGGGGTAGCGTCGCTGCCAAACCTCCCCCGGCGGCACGGGCAGGGACTGGCTGGAAATGGCTGGGGAATCACTGAAAACCCGGCGAATTTTGGTGCATGCCTGCGTTTCGCAGGCAGTCATTTCGCGCTGGGAGGACGGGAGGTGCAGCCCCTCCTTGGGCTTCCACTACTGCTCTGGGCATTTTGACTTCCCCGAACCTCGGGGTTTGGTTTTTCTTCCCGAGTGTGGGGAAAAGCTGAAAGGCGAGTTTGCTCGGAGGTGAGGCACAAACAGCCCAGGAGCCTGCCCGCAGTCCGGCCCCGGCCGCGGAGCCTGCCCGCTGCCCGCCGGCGGGTGGGGGTCGGCCGCGATCTCCCTCCGTACACAGCTCCCAGGTTGCCATCCCCTTTAGAAACTTCTCAGTGCCAAAAGCGCCGAGCAGAGGGCAGGGTGTGAGGGGTCCACTGCACCCGCACTCACCTATTTGTGGCAGGGAAAACATACACATTTTTTAATGAGTGGCAGCATGGAAGGAGCCTCGTTGAAACTACGCGGAGAGCATAGGGAAAAGAAATATGGCTGGTGTGCGGAGAGGTGACATTGGCAGGCACCAGGTCTGCGAGGGGAGGCTGAAGCAAAGAAGCAAACGAAGCCAAAATCCCATTTTCAAGCCACCTCTCCCGGTGACCCACAGTGGTTCCCGAGGAAAAGCCCACGCACACTGCGATGCCGCTTATGAGGCGACAGCAGACCAGCGAGCAATAGTGCTTCTGGGGAATGTTTCTACAAAGATTGAACTCCCAGATAAAAATAACCTTGGAAAAAAACCCTAGACCCTTCAGATTTCTTCGGTTCGGTATCAGATCACCCCTTCGCCCCCCACCGCTCCCCCGCTGCCTCTGCATACCTGAGGTGCTGGATTATTGTCAGAGGACAGGCAGATGCAGTAATTGTTTTGTAGAGGTTTGTTTATCTCCTGCTTCGGAGTTTACCTCAGGAATTCTCCTCCCTGTCCTATGCGAGGTATAAATATCCCCGCGAAGGAGTGGGATAACGAATGGGAAGGTTAACGCTATACCGGCAGCGAGTGGGCAGGTATCGCAGGGTTCAAGGAAGCTTAAAGTTTTTATAGGTAACTTGGGTCCGCCCGGGAGCGAAATATTTGAAGTGCAGCACCTTGAACACGTTTAATTATGGGGTAGTAGCAAAGCGAGAGCTTCCAAGTAATTAGAAAATACTTCTTGAGAGACAGGCTAATCGCTTTTCATGGGGTGCTTGAAAAAATTAACCTCTGGGTGCTTGTTTGAGCAAAACAACTTTGGATCAGTCACCACTGATCTTTTCTGGTGGACTCGACCCGCTGTGAAACACAAAGAAAATAGGGAGATAGATTTATAATTAAATAAAAAGGAAAGATTAAAGAAAAAAGGAAAGAAAAATTATTAGAAAAAGGAAAGTAAAAAGGAAAAGAAAAAGGAAAGAAAAGGGAAAGAAAAAGGAAAAGAAGAAAAAGGGAGGAAAGGCTCGCTGTCCCTTTCCCTCAAGGTGGCGAGTGATGTATGTCACCGCAGGGAAGCCACCTCCAAATAAAAACGTCACTTAGGGGAGAGCCGGCGTTCGGGATGCGGCGGACTCCGGAGCCGAGCCGCCACCTCCCGACCCTGCTCTGCCCTCCGCGGGCCCGCGCATCTCCCTGGCGTGCGCCCCGTCGGGGCGGTGGCACCGTGCGGGCCCCGGAGAGGGATAACCGGTCGGCTGCGGGGGTGCGATCCGCGTCCGCCGCCTCGCCCCTCTCTCGCGCGACCCGCGGAGAATCCGCGTCCCGCAACCTGTTCAGCCCCCGCAACCCTTCGTCCATCCAGCCGCACTTCGCTCCCTAATTTAGTTTCGGGGTATTTCTCCCTAAAGACAAGCAAAGCAGCAGCGGCAGCTCTCCCGTCCTGAAGAAGCAAGGGCTTTTGGGGGGTCCAGAGGGTGACGGGCCGGCGTTTTGCGGGGCAGCACGGCGCCGCAATGCCATTTGGGGAGCAGTCAGGGCAGATCAAAGCCTCCTGTCCGGCTGCGGGAAGGACGAGTCAATTACCACCGAACCGCGCGGCGGGGAGGGGACGCACCCCCCCGGGCAGCCCGCGGGCACCGGGCCGGGCCTGTTCCGCCCCCCCGGACCCCTTTGTATCGCCGCCGCTCGCTTAATATTATTTATGCGTTTCTGCAAGGAATTGTGGGATGCCGGCCCCCCTCCCCCGGTAAACACCGGGGCAATTAAACCCCCGATAACTCATCGCTGGGAAGGGGTGGGGGGCATACACGGGCGGGGGGGCGGCGGTGCGCGCCCCGCGGCGGGGCACCCCCAGCTCCCCCCCGCGCATCCCCGCGGCGGCCGGGCCCGTCCGGGGGAGGGGCGTGGGCGCTGTCACTTACCGGGGCGCCCCGCACCACGTGTGCGCTCGCCCGGGCTTCCATTGGCCCGAGGCACGTGTCGGAGCGCCCGGGCCGGCGACGTCAGCGGCGGGGGCCCCGTTAAAACCTAAAGGACAACAACCCGAGTGGAAGTGCCCGGGCGCGGCGGCGGCGGCCGCCGGGGCGTAGCGCGGCGCGGCGCAGGGCG
>WBMZ01003111.1:0-126131 GCA_013400975.1 Atrichornis clamosus | reverse complement strand
GCCGCTCAAGGTCCCGCCGGGTCGGGGCTGCGCGGCGGCGGGAGGCGGAGCCGCGCCCGGGGCGCTGGGGGCGGCGGTGGAGCGGCGCCAAGCGGAAGGTAGGGCCCGGGCGGGGGGTCGTGCTGCAGCGGTGCTCAGCGGGACCCTGAGCGCTGCGTGACGCCTCGCCAAGAAGGGGCTGCTTGGCATGCGTGGAATCGCGTCTGCAGCTGCGGGAGGATCCGTGCGGTGCCCAGGGCGGTGGGAGCGGCCTCACTCGGCTGAGACCGCGGGCCTCGGGATCACGGCGTCGCCTCCCGAGCCCTGCTGGAAGGAGGTGTCGGGGCTGGTGTGCAGGGCGCCTGTGTGTGTAGATCCCCCTTCCGTGGGGGCAGCTGCCGAGCTGGAGGTGTTGCTGTGCTGGGCGCTCGAATCTCCCTGTTACAGGTAACAGCTTCGGAAGCACGAGGCCAGTTACAGCTACGACCCTTGTATGCACAGGGCTGGTTTGTCGCTGTAGCTGTTCTGCAAACCTCCTCTGGCCTGGAGCTGACCGTGTCGATCAGTCTGGCAGAGTGTGCCTGGTGATGTTTCGGGCATCCGTTCTTTAAGCAGGCTCTGGAGATTTCACATGTGGCTACCAGGCAAATATTTAACTTTCGTGACTGCTGTGTCTGGAGGAGCTGTGGCCACTGCTAATTTTCTAGATGTGTGACCACAGCAAAAAGTTGAAAGAATGCATGGGTCCCTGAGTTAAAAGCCTTCCATTTACAGAGATCTGATCCAATTTCATATTCCCATTCATGCATATAATTGTAGCTATTGTTCTTTTGTTTGGCTTTTTCTTTATACTGGGAAATATAAAGCTTGGCTTTGTGCTGCTGCTCCGTCTGCACTAACGTTCACTTTATAGTGGCAGACTTGCATTGCTGACAGATTCAAATTATGCCCTAAGTGTGCATACAAATTGCATCTACCTAATTAGGACAAATTAGAAATAAACGGATGTCATGGTGTGAACAGAAGGTAGTTGCACTGATTTACGGGTTTCTAAGCTGGCTTGCTTAGGCTGTTGAAGGACTAAAGCTTTATCTACAATATCATAATCCTCTGCAGCAGATCAGGCTAGGGAAAAATAATAAAAAGTGGCTTTGCTCAGTGTGCAGATAAAAAGTGTCTTCACACTGCATCGTCAGCTCCATTTTCAAAATACTGATTTCATCTACTTAAGATTCTAGAACAGTTTCATCACGATGTATTATCACAGGCCTGTTGAAAAGCATTGTTCTGAAATATTTTCAATTTTATCTGTTGTTTTCATAATGTCTGTTGGAGTACTTAGGTTTCATTCATCTTAATTGACAAGTGTCTGATGTTACTGACTTTCTAATGGTAGCAACAAGAAATAAGTAAGTTAGCAAAAACCAAAGTTTCGTTTAGGTAATTGTTATATCTAGTGATAGAGTGTTTATTACTGGTAGACTGCTTAGTTCCTAGCTTTGGTGGTTGGAAAAATGATTTTGAAAAATCTGCAGTTCATGTTGCATTGTCCGTATCAAACCAAACTCCACAATGAGTGACTAGCTTAGGCTATAATTCAGTTAATTGTTATTTTATGGTTTTTATATGGTTTATTTTTGCAATTAAATAGAAGAATTGCCACTGTGCTGTTTTTTCCATCTGCTCCAGATACTGTTCTTCCAAAGTTCAACATTGACTTGGTTGTAGAACTGCTGAGGCAAGAAAATGCTAAAGACATCTGTGTCATCCAAGTTTCTCCAGAAATAAAATACTGTGATTATTTTATAATTGTGAGTGGATTTTCAACACGACATCTTCATGCAATGGCACATTACATGCTGAAAATGGTAAGGACAGTTCTTGCTGCTCTCTGTGAGTTTTGGGAATGGTTTTAAATGTTGTGGAAGGAATTTCCCCAGGATTGCCGGTATAGGGGGTGTACCAGGTAAGATGAAATTGATGACATTATGTCATTTAGTCCTGAATACATCTAGTAGCTAACTGTGGGTTTTTTCCTTCAGCAGTACTACACAAAATATAGGTAATATGTTTCTTAAAACAGACCTCTGTACGTAGAGCAGTGATGACATCCCTGATTGGTGGCTAGAACAAGAGTGATGTGAAATGGTGATGACAACCTGTGTCTACTTTTATCTTTGTTCAGAAAGCGCTATTGCTATTCCCAGTCATTCAAAATAGCTTTATGTGACTGTTCTCAAACCCTAATCCCTAAAATTTCCATGTTGTCAGGTATATTGTAAGAAAAAAGATGGCGTCTTAAGAGGCTCAGGATCACCTCATGAGCTTTAAGCAAACTGGTAGTTGGTAATCACCCTGCTGTGCACGTACAGGAGGACAGGAGAAGCAGCAGCAGCCATCCTTGCACAGAAATCCTGCTCTGTTTGGCTTTGGCAGAATGTGAGCTTTTCAGTACAGAAATGGAGGTCAGAATAAAATTACAGACAGAGCTTAGGGATGAGGACCAGACTCCGGGAGGGAGGGGACTTTATTGCCAGAGAAGAGCCATGCGACTGTTCAGATGCTCAGCGTGAGGAGTATGACCAGCCCCCATCTCAGTCAGCTGTCTGTATTCAGCCTGGAGTTTGCCTTCTCTCCACCCACTTTCTTTCCCTTCCTGACCCTGTTTTTCCTTTGGCTCTTGATTTTACTTTCTTCCTTCCAGTCCTGTTGCTTTCAGCTGAGAGACCTGAGGAGGGGAAGGAGAGAGGGAGGGATGATTTAGCTTTTCAGGGCCTTTCTGAGCAGTTTAGGGGAGTTTCTTGTGTTCTCTGCTGGAACTGATCCATCTTCCCAAAATTTTGCCTTAAGCTGGAAGTTGCATTAATGTGATTTGAATGTACTAAATCTAAGTGCCTAATACATACTCTAGTGCTTGCATAACTTGCTAGTCTTAAGATCTTTCCATCTCCCCAAGACCAGGAGACATCAGTGAATACCACCTACCACGCAAAAACACGGCTGGGCTTCATGGCTGCACCCTCTGGTGGCTGTAAAAGCAGCGATTTTGCAAGGGCAGAGCCTCTGGGGAGACATGGTGTCCTCCTGGGCATCCTGAAAAACTGGGAAACTTGACCAAGTACTCAGGAGTGGCTGAGCTTGTCTCGCACTGAAAGTTTTCTAGACAAAAAGTAAAGATGTAAAGCAGAGCAGGTGGTCAGGAGCGCTGCCAGGCAGCTGGTGAGCTTTAGTACCGTCCTGTAACCCTTGTGATTTACTCACAGTAAAACAGAGGTGCTCAGGTGGAGCATGAGATCTTTCTTCCTGCTTTGCTCCCAGGAGCTTGTAAATGGCAAAGTCCCACAACCCCGTGTGATTTCATGTGAGAGGAAGAAGCCAACACTTGGCTTTACTATAATCTGTTCATCTTACACAACCTCTAAAGACAAGGCTTGGAAATTTGTATCAGAGATCAGCCTTTCCAACCTGATGGTAGCTGATGGCAGTGCACACAGGGGTTTTTAGCATTTTGAGCAGACTGTTGGAGTCTTTGGTAATTACCTGCTTTTGAAGATAATCTCACAAGCCATCTTAAAGAAAGGAAGGTAGGACTAGTTCTGAGTTACGTTTTGAAAGTTTTCCATGCTGGTTTGCAAACTGGGATCATTATCCAGCAGTTAGCATTGTGTGGAACAACCAGGAACAGTTGCCTTTTATGATAATTGCATTCCCAGTGAGGTGGGACTCATTTGCCAGCCAGCCATTCTGGTACGTATTATTTTGTGTGCTGTCTTCCATGGCAGAAAGGACTGCTAGAGCATTTCTCTTGATGCTTCTTGTAGAGAAACAAGTAGTTTCTGGCCAGATCCAAAGGTGACCATACTTCAGCCTCTCGTTGTCAAATTTCTCCGGCTCTGGTGGGTGATTGGCTCCTTTCTGTACTGGGTGGGGAGAGCTGAGCCTCTCAAGCTGGCATCTGTGAAAGCCAGTACATGCTGCATAGGGGACTACCCCTTCCCTGGCTGAGTGTGTGCAGCCCTGCTTTCAGCTGCCCCCTGCCCTCTCCCACAGTGGTTCCCAGTTTGGAAACCAGTGCTGGTCGTGCATCCCCAGCTTGCAGTGAGTCTTGGGCGTGTGCACTTAAGAGACAGGAGGCTTGTTTGAATGCCTTCCTCATGGCATGAGATGAAACTTGTTTTCACCCCCCTCCCTTCCATCGGAGGAGAGATAAGGTTGGCACCTCCATTTCTGCATCCCTAACTAGCCAATGTAAAGCACCAGTGAAAGGTACTGGAAAGGAAATCCAACCTGGTGGTAGTGGCACCTATAGACACCCAGTAACTGAAAGACTGCTGTAATGCTTAGCATTTGTGTTCAATATTCATCTTGATAAAATACCGATACTTACAAAATTCTTGGACAACTGTGTGGGAATTCAGAGTTAAGGTTCCAGATTTGATACATAATCCCATTGAGAAATCTGTACTTATGTTCCAGTATTGCAAGTGTTTATTAGTGTTTTTTTCTGTGCAGACCCCAGAATCAACATGAAGTAACCTAACCCATTTAAGCTTTAAAGTAACTCACCCAAGTCTACCTTCTCTGTTGAGTTTGAGTGCTTTTAAATAAAAGTACTTAATTGTCTGCCATTCCTTTTTCTCTCAGTACAAGCATCTCAAAGAAGACAGTGGTCCTCATACTCAGATTGAAGGAAAAGAGACAGATGACTGGCTATGCATTGATTTTGGTAAATATTTGTGAATCTGACAAATACAAAGTTCTGCATGAGCTCTTTGTGGACAGAAGCATCTCACCATGAACCCTGGTTGCTGTGGAGGGTTCACAATACTTTACTGTTTGGAAATTCCAGTTGTTCCCTGAACTCATTGAGATATTAAATAGTTTTCCACTAAATATCTTTGGCACTGAGAAAAAAGCGGTAACTACTCTTCAGTGACTAAAGCAGGTCTTAATAAAAAGAAGATAACAGTAGTGGGAAAAAAAAGCTACTTCAATTTTCTCAGGTTTCTGTAATCTGTGTTTGGATAAGTGGGGGCTCATTGTACACTGCCTTAGCAGTGAACCATTGAACAGACTTGTTCACTCTCCACATCATACCATGACATGGGGTAAAACCTCAGTCCTAAGAAATTTGGTTTATTTCTTTATTCTACAAGTATGAAACTCTACACAAATATAAAAGACTGCATTCAAAAAGCATTTCTCCTTCACTACTCGCTCTAGAATCTTATCCTCTAACTTGATGTTTCAGGCTGAAAGCAAGCATGAATGAGTGAGGAGCACTGCAGCTAGTGATGTCATTAAGCCTTGGTTACTTAACTGTAATAATAATTGACAGGAATATCTGAAAAATCCATTGGAATTTAAGGGTGTAACTACAGAAAAGTGCATTAGACAAACACTGGAATTAACATTCTCTACTGTTGTTTGCACAGAATTAATGAAAACAGAAAAACTTGCTACATCAAAGTTTGGACCTATTTCATTATAAAAACCACTGGAGGACTGTGAGCAACACACCTCAGAAAAATTACTTGGCTATAGTTGAATGTTGTTGGCAATGCAAGAAAGCAGAAAAATCCATCTGTCAGCTTGGGGGACTCTCTCAAGTAAAATTCCTTTTGACTTTCTTCTGTCCCACAGAAGTAATAATTTCTTTGGTCTGGAGTGTTGTGATAGTGTCTTATTTTAAAGTATTGTGCCTCATACCTAGTTACTGTAGTCTTGGAGTCTTTTGAAGGACTGACCAGTTCCTAACACTATTTGAGAACTGGAAGCAGCAGCTTAAGAAGAGACCTCTATCAGCTGATGTGTTGTATCTAGCCAGGACTTGAACTCTTTGCTCAGCTGCAGGTTGGGTAGTGCTTTACAGTTCCCATTAATTTACTGTGAAATGGTGTTCTGTGCAGGTCACATCGTGGTGCATTTCATGCTGCCGGAGACACGGGAAGTTTACGAGTTGGAGAAGCTGTGGACTCTTGGTTCCTACGATGACCAGTTAGCACAGATGACTCCGGAGTCCCTGCCAAAAGACTTTATATTTGGACTGACTGCTACTAGCAGTGATCATGTGGAGACAAGAACTTAGTGCAGCTACTGCATGGAAAGAGAATGAGTGTGTCCACAGAGATCTGAGAGTCTTGGGAACTGACTGAGCAGTCCATACAGTTGATCAATACAAAACAATGTTTTTATTGGATGTGCCTAGGTGGAGTTCTGAACAAGCTACAGGAGTGAGCAGAATCATAGAATCATTAAGATTGGAAAAAAACCCTTAAGATGGAGTCCAACCATAAAATGCCAAAGAAGGAATCCTGTCAGAGCTTCCTGGGGGAGCTTTGTAGGGAGAAGTGTGGGGCAAAGAGAGCTGCTTAAGCTACTTACCCTGAAACTCATTCTCACCCTCTAGAGTAATTGTTTTTCTAGAATCTTTGAAAGACCTGCTTGTAGTGGCAGTGCAAAATAGACTTGAGTACTGCAAGCAAAACTGTGTGAAATAGTACAGTTGAGATGACACTTTGGGTGTTAAGCTATTTGCTTGTGGTCACAATAAAGCAAGTCATGGTCTGAAGGGGGACAGAAAACAGACTGGTGTTACTGAGAACATAAAAGCCAAGAGCAGCAGTGACAAATAAATGTGCTTTGAGTTATCAGAACAGTAAGTCAGTTTTTCAGCCAAAACAAATCTGTTTTCAATAATAATAAAAAACCCCAAACTGAAGCGCTTCAATTACTTGTCTTCATGTTAAAACATTCAGCTCATTCTGCATGTGCAGTTGGCTCCTCTCCTAGTTTTTCTCTCACCTACTTTCTGAAAAGGGACACTGAGACAACACACCATGGCAATGTAAACCTTCAGCTTGTTGAAGTGGGCAGAAATAGTTCTGTCGGGAGCCCTTGGTCACTGAGCATTACTTGCTGCTAATGGACCATTTGGCACTTCCAGAAGTCACCGTGCAGTGTGTTCTTAGGCTGACTGATGCATGGTCTGCTAACCAGTCAGAAGAGCCTCAAGGTGGTAACAAACTTTTTTACGTAAAACAAGATGCTTTTCCCCACTACAGGACAGGGGTTTCATCACTGGATTAGGATCTCTTCCTTCCAAAGAAGTTTGCTCTGCCATGCATCAGAAAGCAGAAACAGGAGAGCCTGAGGGTAATCACCTTTTTCTCCCCATTGCTGCACAAATTATGTCAAGCCCTGTCTGCATCTCTGCCCTGCACAGCAACTGCTCTTTGTAATGCTCAAAGTGAGCCTGGTTTTTGTGCCTGTAGCTGTGTTGTTTAGGAGGCAGTATGTGTGTGTGTTCCATTAAAAGAAAACCCCGAAACAATGTCCAAACCCCACTTCTGCCTCTATTTCACATCATGTTTTCTTGCTGTGTCAAACCTCTGTCCTTTCAGGAATGACTGCCCCCAAGTTCACCTGCTCTTTGATACAAGGCAGCAGATATTGCTGCAATTAAACAAAGGGTATTTTAAAAATGTAGTTAAATTATGCAGAGAAAACATCTTTGCCCACAAAATGAATGTATTGGTGGGAAGTCTGACTACAGAGAAAGATTTTCAAAATGCTTCATGATACTTCTTGAAAGCAATCACATGGGAGAAAGACAACCTTGGCTGTCTTACAGCCTGATGGGTTCTAAATCAGGCATTTCCTCCTAGGAGGGATGCGTAGGAGTAACTTTGACTCATTCCCTGAAACATTTGCCTTTTACTGTTGCTGTGGATCAGTAATAGGAGATGAATAGAGGCAGGTTCAGCAAACATCACACCATTCTATGAACCCTCATTTAGTAACCAGAACCACAGCCCATATCCTGTCTGAAAGAGAACAGTAACAAAAGGAGTACTCAGAAAAAAACAGTAAGGGAACAGCCTCTGTGTGAACAGGTTAGGACTCTTAGAGGTGAAAAGGGGTGAAAGGCTGTAAAACAAGACATGAAAATAACAGAGGAGACAAAACCCAGTAAAATAAATAAAAAAGTATAGCTGACTGAACTGCCAAAGCACATTATGAGAAGGAATTCTGGGGAGCATCCACATTAAACAATCCAAAGAGCCAGCCCAGGAAGAGAACTTGGTTTTCACCCATGTTACAGAAGCATTCATCATCTCTGCTCAGATACTGCAATGCCCCAGCCAGGTTACCTGCCAGCCTGGGTGAGACCTTCACCTGATACTGTTTAAAGCTGGGATATAGGAATTAATCATGACAGTCTTGATGATCACTACTGTGCAACGCTAAACCCCTTTTGGAAAGAAAACACTTGGGAATGATTTCAGTTCCGTGGATTATGTTGTTTCTGGGTAAAATTAAATTACCGAGCAGCTTCTGCAATGAGGCTGTAGATTTATCATTCAGTCCTGTAGAGGGGTACACACAGGTTTGGCTCTGTGCAGGATCCCTTGATGATGAGGTGAACAGGACAAACCGCTAAGTGGAACTTTTGTCATCATTTCACTGATTTCCTGCACTGCATGTGAGTAACTTCCTTTGCAAGCAGTGCTTGCGTCCATCACTTGAGCTAATAAGTTACAGCCCAGCTTGAGTGCTTTCTCAACAGTTTTTGGTGTTTGTTTAAAAACCCTACACCCTAGTGCCATATCAAGCCCAGGCTGTCTTGCACAGCACACATGCTCCATTTAATGGAAACTGATACAAAGAGCGCATGCCTTGGAAATTGCAGCTTAAGAATAAAGCTCTGGAAGGTTAGAAGCAAATGAAAATGTCATGACTAAGCAAATGCTAAAAACAGTCAGGGGTTGAGCTGTCACAAATGCACCAGCAGTACAGAGCAAGGCCTGACTTATGTTGCTCAAATGACAGGGTGCTGGTTCTGAGAAGATAGCTCGACATCGACATGGAGCGATGAGCTTCGGGTGCCCTGTGAAATGCAATACTCTACGCGCTGCCTTCTACAGACATAATTGCTTCTATTCCCTCTTTCTGCTGGCTGGCCTCAGGAAATGAGCTGTGAAGATGAGTAGGAGGGTGCAAAGGTTTGGAAAACAAGTTGGGTTTTCCACTTCTCTTTGTTTAGATACAGAATTGTGTGATTCCTTCATTCCCCAACCCCTCCCTCTCATGCAAAAGCATTCAGTTAAACATCTGGTCTCATTTCTACTCCAAACTGTGTTAGCAAGGATCTGAAAGGAGAGGTGATACCACCTCGCTGGCAAGTGGTATGTGTTTGGGTGGTCACGGTTGGAGTGAGACACAGGTTGTACTGGTGTGACTGGTTCTGCCTGTCCAAGCCTCTAGGGCCACGTTCATTACACATCTTCATCTTGCCAAGACCACCACAGTAAAGACTGGGCAAAAAACTGCCAAAAAAAAAATTAACTCATTTCTGATCTCCTTCATGTCTGCCCTGGGTCAGGACTGTCCACATCCCTTCCTCAGCAAATCCGCCTAAGTGAACTGCGCAAGACAAACCGTGAGCTAGAGGTTGTCCTGCTCTATGTCCAGACTGTATGGCACTGTTAAATGGGAGGGAGAAGATGAATTACAAGCCACGGAAGTCACTGCTTGTGTTGGGAAGTGCAAACATTATAACCTGGCTGTCCTAGCAGCTATGGAATAGCTGTAGGTTACTGTTCATCCTTATCCAGTTATTACAGACAGAAAACCAGCTCGATCAAAGTACCGCAAGTACTCAGGACAGTCTGTCCCTATGCCTCATTAATTTAAAAAAACACCACACAACTTTATCTGATGATAGGAGTTAAACTCTTTATTCCATTCAGAGGCATCTGGCAAGTAGAGCTGCATTGGGGGGCACATTACAGATGAAAAATGATCCATACTTTGTGGATATTGAAATCATTTACAGTATTTACTTTCTAGCTATTCCCAAATACTCCAAATTACCAAGTCTCAATTGAAAAGAAAAACATGAGATACCATATTAAGTCTAGAAATTTAAGAGAGATGACAGTATTTAAATCAGCAGATGTAAATGCAGCACCTATCTGTAAAGTAATTTTTTATGGAAAATAATGAAGTCAAATTCTTCTCAAATGTTAAGAAAGGAACATCCGACCGACTTAAGCCTCAACAAAAATTAAAATGCTATGTACTTTCCATACTTCAGTAATTTTAAATTCATTGTAAGAAAAAAAAATTATCCTAAAGGCTAGATGAAGGTCACTGTCAAAAAAGGAAAAGAAACTCATTTTTCTTTGCTAAAACTACAACATAAGTTTGTGGTTTTTAAACCAATTAGTAAAGAAGAGATGCAGGAAAAACACTTCAGACCATTTTCAAAATTATCTAATCTGTACAACAATGATCTTTGGGAAAATTATCTAGTCTATGTAGTAATGCCTCTATTTCAACATGAACCTAAGAGGTAGATAACAAAATGATGAAACAAATGTTTTTGCTCGCTGTGCCCCTCAAATCAGTGCAGCATGGTGATTCTGATCATCTCATGCACAAAAAAACGTCACAAAAAAAGGTTCAGAGGTAATAGCATGGCTCTGTCGACCACACACACACAGGCGCGCACGCGCTCACACACACACACAGCAGTCTTTATGCACCATGTGTTGCCACATTTTTTTTTTTCTTAAACTGAGGTAGACTGAAGTTTATTGTAGAAACTTGAATGTGTCACTATTACCACAATCATCATTCAAATTACATTTGGAAATTCAAAAATTTGGTAACTTTCCTGTTATCCCTGCCTTTTGACATTTTTTGTTCTTCTCTAATGGTTGGTTGCAGAACGTGCATAAATCCTGCTGCATCTATTATAAGCCAGGCTAGAGAGGTTGTTGTTTTATTTGTTTTTTTCTTGTAATTGTTTTTTAAACCTTCAAAGTGGCTTAGTGTGGCCCATAACAGCGGCTGGATATGTAAACTTAGCCTTTCATTATCTTTCAATGTGATCAAACACTGTTTGACCTTCCCCCATCGTGGTAACTGAAAGCAGTATGATGTGATCTGCAGACAGCAGAGACCCTCCTGGCCTCAAAAATGCTCCAGCAGATCAAGAGTTCTATCAAACTGAAGATGAAGCTTGCTCTTTGAACAAAATGGCAAAGTCCAAATGGGCTGCAAATGGTTAAATGTAGCATTATTAGGTAGTGATGGTCAAAGGCACAAAGGGTTCATGCATTCAATCAAGTAGCACAAAAAAAAAATTCAGCCTCTTGCAGCCTTCTAAATTTTTCCCCCAACCCCAGCCTCTTGCCATCACTTCCTTGTCCTGTTCCCAAAAAAGTACCGTCACAAACTTTTTCATCCCATCTTAAAAGAAAACTAAACGGCATTGCTGCTATCAGAATGTTGGCATCATTCACTATCTTTTGAACATTCACTGAATTTTTTTTTAAACAAATGATGGTGTTGAAGCCCTCAGGAAATCTGAGGCTGTGTTTTTTTACCCACCTTACTCCCATCAGCCAGCAGCTAGAAGTGCTCTACTATATTTTTCCCCGATAAGTCTGTAGTACTCCTGGCTGGTGGCTGATCAAATTTTAATTTTTTTTAAAAAAATAAAATGCTCAAGAACTATTAGCTTTATAAAGTATACAAAATACCAAAAAAAAAAGCAAAAAAGGAACAATTTCTCATTGAGGTACTAAATGCCTGAGGTAGTTTAGTAAAATGCATATTTATCTTTTTATGCCCTGGCCAACACCATTCAACACTTCCCTTAGGTTATTCATGGCAGTGTTATGTAAAAATGCAACCAAATTCTTTTTAAAAAATGCCACTTGTTTCAACATTGGGACTAACACTTAAACTCTTGTCAATACCCTTGCTCTAACCCTAGCCCACCCACAATCCCACCCTCCAAATGTGTTTCTTCTTTAACAACTGCACCTATAAGAGCAATGCCTTTTCTTTTTTTTTTTTTTGTTGGTTTTTTCTTTTCTTTTTTTTTAACCAGTGAACTCAGAAGAGAAAGCTTCATTAAACCAAGTTCTAAAATTGTTGGGGAATAATAAGAACAATAAAAAAGACTAACGAGTTTATGTTAAATTGTGAGAATAGAACAAAAGGGAAGTGAAGGGGTCCTTATTTTAAAGCTGGGTTTCAAAAGTTTGAGAGAGCCTAAAGAATACATTCTCAGAGACAGCGTTCAACGGTTGCCTGGTCCTCGAACAGGTGATTGGCTTGGTGGATCTTCTGCATAAAACTTCAACAGGTGCTCACCACCCGTCTCTCTGTCGCACAGTCTGTCTTTGGTCTGGCATCTGTCTCTGATGGGCCATTTCCTAAACCTTTATTTTCGTCTTGGCTGAGGCTGTCCGCTTTGCAATGTTTTTTGCTGTTGCTGCTGCCTTCTTACCTGAGCCAGTATTTCCTGAATTTTTCTCTGAGCAAGCTGAAGGACACAAAGAAGAAGAAACAACCCATCATGACGCCACGCTGCAGTGACTGATGTTTACAACCAGAGGTGCAATTGGGATTAAGAAAATCTGCAATAACTAAATTCCTAGTACTGACAAGATTACTTGTTAGTTAAAATATGCTTGGGGTTAATCATGATGTACAACTTTAAATTTAAATTTTTCTTCCTTTTTTTCCACCTACCACAACTACTTTCATGGTCAGTTTTCACACCTGTAATACAGAAAGCATGAGGACAGGAAGATGACTACCAATGTTAAGATTATTGAAGCTACAGACTACCTTCATTTTACTCCTCTGGAGATACCAATGTTTTATAAGAACAACTGTTTTAAAACAGAGTGTACACATTTTTTGTACACTAGGGTAGCCAGAAGGTCAGGACTTCCCAACCCTCTCATCTCCTTTCTGAACTACAAGTCACCTGTAGCAAAGTATCAAAAGGAATTAGTCCGAGGTAAGTGAAGAAAGGGATTTTGTTATCCTTTTCTTTATGATGTTAAATCAACAGATGGGGCAGAGTGGACAAATTACATATCTGGATGCAGTTCTTTCCAGATACTATGGTATGGCTTTTGTCTCCATTCCTTCTGAATTTCAGTCCAATCACAACTTAGGTTTTCTTTTGCTTTGAAAGTCTGAGCAGTGCCAGAGCCTACAAATATGACAGATGAATTTAAGGAGACTCTTTTGCATATGTAACCATGCAGTATTGTCATAAATATCTCTCACAGGCGTGAAGAAAGTTTATTGCAGCAAGACAACCAGAGGAGCCTGGCAAGCAGTGCTTTCCGTATCCTGAGCAAAAGTGTTCCATCCCTTGGACCATGCACATGGTTGTAAAGGAAAGGTCATGGAAACATCAAGATAACAGAAAAAAATCATTCCAGTCCTCCTACCTGGCATGCATAGAAGTGACCAGTTATTTTCACAACCACCTGATCATTTTCATCAGGTGTCTGGTCACGAGGGACTACAACTTCTGCACTTGTCAAGTTTTGAAGCTCATTTACCTATAAACAGATAGTAAAAGTCAGAAAACATTAAACTAACAAATATTATAAAACCAAGCTTCAAAGACACCAACCACCGAAACATCTTCCTTTAAGTTACATTTTAAAAAAACCCATCACTAACAGAAAGCCTCTTTATGCAGCAGTGCTCAAGAGGAGCCTCTTGTGCCTCTTAACATAAATTAGCACCAAGTTCTCTGGGTTTGTAGAAGTGTTTTAAAGACTAAATACAACACACAGAAGGTGTTAAATACATGACTTAAAAAAAGCAAATAGATGCCACAGTGTTTACATTTGTGTTTAAAAGTGTAAGGTCAGAAAAATCATATAATATAGGGAAGAAGAAAAATGCCAGAGTATTTATACACTTTTCCTTGAAAAACCTCCACAAGATGGAGAACTTCAAACAGAACAATGAAAAGTTCTGGTTGTTCAAATTATTTTCAGTAGCTTATCAGGCTTCCACAGTGTTAAACAGAGGTAAGGTTAGAGTCTTTGTCTCCTTTACACTCATTTTATTTTAGAAATGCATATCATTATGTAATAAAATCGTTTTAGATGAACAGGTTCTCAGACATCTTTGTTCTTAAACCTCTTACCACTGCAAGTAATGGAAGTGGCCACATTTCCTCGACAATTAACTTAAAGGATTAAGTTACACTCAAGGATGGACACCCAAGACTGAACCATTTCTTTGAAAATATCATCTAGCTCCTGACTTAACACCATATGAAAATGCTAGAGTACCAGAAGAGTACCAGCCCCTTTTCAGGATTGAAAAATCTGAGTGATGTTATTTTCTACAACATACTGAGGCTAAGAAACACTATCAATTTAATTGAAACAGAAATAGAGTTTTTTTGTAATACTGAGGTCTGAACATGTCTTAAATTCCTACCACTGGTTTAGAAATGAAATAAATCATTCTGAGATTGGCTTCTTTTGACTCTACACTAGAAGAAAGGAAAGCTTAACAAGTACAGCTAAGAAAATAGCTCCTGCTTTAATGTAACATCAAAGGAGTAGTTGAGCTAAAAGTTTAAGCCTTATGTATATATGCACACTGAAATATGCAACATAACTGAGCAACACTAAAAGTTTTATTTCATCTACTTACTGTTTTGCCTCCTTTACCAATAACTCTACCAGCAGCATAGGATGGCACTTTTATATGAGCCTCAAGTTTCACTTCTTCTTTAGGTCCAAAGAAATTTTCTTCTTTAAGTTTTCCATAGATTCTCCCTTGAGCCTGCAAAAATGCTTTCAGTTAGAGAATGCACTTGGTATCTAGTTAACTGCAAGAAATTCCACAGAAAGGAGAATTCTCGGTACACTATCCTGACAAAGTGTTTTCCCTGATAAATACACTATTTTTCTAAAGGAGTCCTTGTACCAAACTAGGAAGCACCACTGTCCAACTTTAAAGGTTGCTTGACAAACCAGGGAATCACACAGTAATTTATCAGGCATCATTATTATTCTGCTTTTCAGTAGAAATATTACTTTTGAAAGAAACTCTTGCATTTCTGTAGAGGTAAAGACTGGTGGAGAGAACAACTGTCTGGCTGAAGCTTTTTGTATTACACCCAGAAGCACAGAATGCAATTAATTGACTCAGAAACCCATTCTTTTAAGGATGCTAAACTAAAAAAGCCACAACACCCCCAACAAGTCATGGGATAAAGACTCCAATTAGAGAAAACAGCTTGCTTTTACAATCTGTTACAACATATTGTTTAAAAATAAATAAATCTGAACTTGCTCAATTTTCTAAAGTGAAGAATCAAACTGCCCACATCTACATAGTACCACGGGAACAGTATTACTTCAACCAGGACACAGATCCTTTTTCTGGGAAACACACAAGTGCCAGGTAACAAGCAGAATGTCCAGTAACAGCAAGGTTGTGAATCTTGCTGATTTTTAAACACAATCTTTTCCTTATTCACAGCCATTCATCAGTGAATTCTTGAGAAATGGTAACCTGATCTTCTACTCTGTGTCTCCTAAATGCTTCAAAAGAACATATGTAACTCCTGAATGATAAAGAAAGGTGGAATGTGGACTTTAAAAAAAAAAAAATTGGAGATGGTCTTCCATCATCTCAAATCCTTCAGCTCTTGAAAAAGTCTTTAAGGAAAGGAAGCAACCTAACTGAGCTGTAGCTCCTTCACAGCAAAATGGTGAAATATTTTGTCTACACTAGATTCCACTTCACTCTCATATCTCAGATTCAAGGTAACACAGTCATCCATGAGTATTGGTATCACAGGTATGCCTAAACTCTAGGGAGCACTGCAGCTGAGGCTGTAAACAGTGGCATATTCTCTTCCCATTGCCTTGCTAACAACTGGCCCTGCATACTGCAACATCCTCAGGCTGCTGCAGCTGAGGAAGAAAGGGATGCAGCCACTGTGGCTGCCACAGACAGGAACCACAGACAGCAGAGCACAATGGAGTAAGGAAAGGATTCCAAAGTCACAGGCTCTGGGATGATGCTGCCTCTCCAAGAGCTCATTACTCACCTGAGTAGGAGCTATTCCCTCTTTAGGTTGTTGAACACCAGTTTACATTCTTGGTGCCCCATCAAGTACTATCCTCACAGAGGGAGAGGAGACCTTTCTTAAACAGAGTATAAGGAGAGCACTAATGAAGTGTGGCCCTGACCACAAGGCCTGCTTCAGGTTAACAGTGGTGATAAAAGGAAGGGCTGAGCTCTGCCTCTGACCATCTCAGTTAAGAGGGCATTGCTCAAAGAGCAGTTAAAAGACTACAGGGTCTGGAGCTCAGTGAAGCTCCAAGGGATAATCCCTCTCCTTCACAAGAGCAGCGCACTCAGGAACATTGACTGTGCTACTACATTGATCTGCCTTTGCAAGCAGAGCCCAGGTGTAGAGCAGTGACTGGTTTTAACCTATGTATGGGGTGCAGAAAAGGGAGACTTTCCTCCTTGCATGATCCAGGTTGGAGAGAAGAGATGCCAAAAAACTCTGTGGGACTTCCAGTTTATATTAGGGAGGAAGCCTGCAGACAAGCCTTTGCCTACATGAAAAGTCAGGATAAGGGATGCCCAAATCTCCTTTGGCATGCTGCTCCTTGAGGGTAAGTCCACTGATATCCAATGAAAAGAAAGGGTAGCCAGTATCTGACTTTGTGCTAACCCCAGATCATAAGAGTACCCCAACTGTGAAACATGCCATGTGGCCAAGCCTGCTTGCACACAGAAGGAGACAGAACTTCAAAGCTATGTTTTGCCTTCAGTAACATCTCAAATGCATATGGTGAGCAGCAATCCCAAATGCATCTAGTTCATTATTACCACTGCAAAATATCTGCCCTGATACTTTTCCAGAAGTCCTAAAGGCATTAACCAAACTGATTCTAGATACCCCTGAAGTTTGTGCACTGCATCCTTGTAAGATGCCCTGAAGTAAAAATACAAAGTCAGAAATGAGAACAATCAAGAAAATGATGCCAGGATATCAACTCTCAAGGGACTTTCTACCCTCATTGGTGATTATTCCAGGCTGCTGCACTGAGCTGCCTGCATCACTCCTAACATGGTCAACTCCTTTCAGGGTAACTAGATTTATTCCTTGGTATTTAAGACAGAAGATCATTCCAGAACTTAATTCGAACACAGATGGGATAATCAGGTTGAGTATCTCCTTGAAGTTGTAGTGGAAATACAGTTAGAGGTCTTGCATTTCTCTGTAGAGCTACCTAAAAACCATTTTCCATTTGGCACACAACAGCAACCTGGGAAGACTTGATTTCTCATCTTGTCAGCTTTGTTATTTCAGTTAAGCACACAAAACTGTTGCACGTATTAAGACAGACTAGAAAGACTGAACTCAGAGATGCTTGTAGATAGAAGCGAATATTAGGAAGGGAATACGGCCCTATTTTTTATGCTAGACTTGATTCCTACTTATATGAAACTCCCACCAGTTTTCAGGTGACCAGAATGTGGCCTCTAATAGTACTAAATTACTCATGTTCTTATGAGCCACCTTTCAGCAAAAAGAAAGCAAAACTCAAGCGTATACTAAAATTCTGAATATAGTGTGCTTGGAACCAAGTGTTTTGTTTTCAATATTGTCCCTTATGGTCTAAAGACAACTATAGAATGACAATTTTTATACATTGTACCTTGAACTGAGCTTCTGGAGGTCCAGTGATGATAACCATTCTCAACTTAGCATCTGGTCCTTCAGCAGGGGCAATCTGGAATGGATAAACATAGCTTTTGGTAGCTGTCTTTTGAAAGAATAGTTTAAAGCCACCTCCTCCCCATTTCAGTCTCACATTCTGTTCAGGAGTGAAAAATTATTCGTTACAGCAGCAGCATCACACTTCAGTCATGACGGGTTTGTTCTCTTTAAAGTGCATTAATTAGCTGCAATGAAATATGGAGAAACTGGCTAAACCACCATAAGCAAATGTACTTCTGAAAATTAAAGACACAGCTACTCATCCACATATGGCAGAATCCCACACGGCATTTTCATGTGGCTACGAGTGATGTAAGACGTGTAGTCTTCAAAAAGACAAATACGGTTAATAAACTGAGATTCTCATCCCTACCCCCTAGCTTGAATAGTCTTTGTAACAAGTTTTGCTCATTAGCAAAAGCTTGAGTCCATTCCCCTGAGAACAGAAGATCACTTTTCTGTCGTAACTTTTGGATCCAAAACATTCCTCTATACCGGACAATGTGTGACCCAAATAAAAATTAAGCTCCACGAGAGCTGAGACAGAGACGCCTGTAGGGTCTTTAGCAGTTCATGTCACCACAACAGTAAGATTTCTGTGGGTGTTGTTCTCAGGCTCCAGTGGCATTGAATAATTCAAACTAGCCTCTGACATTGCGAATGAATCTTTTGTTTATCACAAGTGACATTTCCATTGTTGCATCTAGTATTACATAGCTGCTGTTGAATGAGCAATATATTAAACACTACAGAATTTCATCTCAGCTGTTGGCATAGGGATGTTATTCATATTTAACAGCTGTAGTTTATATTTCAGACAAATTACCAGTCACCAGGCATCATTTTCACTAAAGAATTTTGCTAAGGAAAGTTTATAATGTTATTCATATTGTACCCTAAGATGGAGAAGGCATTACATACTAGTTATCTGGTTTGCATATCTCTTTTTCATTACTTATGAATTCCAATTGGATATATCTAAAAATACACATTAATTTTACAGCAGTACATTTATATGACATGACGTTGTGGTAAGAACAAGCACAGACTAAATCTATTCATTTTTTGGAACAAGCATTTCAGAGGAGCAAAATTTCAAGGCACATTTAGAGGCAGCTGGCTGAACAGAGTTCAGCCAGATAATTGCCATTTGTGCAAAGTGGACATTGTAGTTTGTCTCTCAGTGACCTCTTGTTTATTAGGGAACACCAGCACCTTCATTGGAAGTTTTAGGAAAAATATTTTCCATCAAGCCTTCATTATATCTTACATGTGTTTAAATGTTTTGGGACATAGCTTGCTTTATCTTAGAATGTCCTGTTCTCAGCAGCTGGAGTAAAACGTGATTGAGGGCTGTGAAAGAAACATATACCATCTGACATTTCCATGTCTAAAGGGGTAACCTAAGAGAATTCTGTGTTAATTTTGTCTGTCTGTCCTCAGAAAAAGTAGTTACATGCATACAAATAGTATACAACTGTCGAATTTAACTCCTGAGATTAAACAACTGTGCATTCCTAACCAGAAACCCTCTATATGACAAGCCACAAACTGACAACTTCATATACCCAAAACCCGTAAGGTTCACCTTGCATCAGTCAGGGCTGCTCTGGAACGAATTTATAACCAAGGAGACGACGATGGGTCCTAACAGGTCCCAGCACTGTAGTACAGGTTAGGCAACAGATAACTCAAATTTCTGTCTCTTTTGCTGAATAATTGAGTCTGCTGGAGTCCCGTGCTACCAAGCAATGACCCCCAGCAGTGGGTCACAACCTGAGCTCAGCAACAGCCACCTGCACCTCTGAAGGGACAGTCTGAACACCGCAGCCTTGTACAGAACCCCTGGGCTTCTGCAGTTTTAGTCTTACCTCGTGGCTGACAAATTTCACCAGATCTACAGAGCTCAGCATGGCCACAAAGAAGATGCACGAGGAATCAAAATGCTTTCAGCTGTAACAAGCTACAGCACAACTCAGAACAAGCATATGCACAAGGACTTACTTCCTCCACAAAGTATGGTTATTGCAGTTTGGCAATTTCAAAGTTACTCCGGCAGCACTCCCTCCAAATCTTAGCTAAAAGCACAGATTCCTTGATTTACAATTTATTATTTTGCTCCAAAGTTATGACAGAAGGCAGGTGGTCAACACGAGGGAGGTTCAGAAGTTTAGAATAATTTACCAACTGCCATATTTAATACTTTCACACAGAAGCAAGCTTGATCCTCCATATTGTTCTGCCAGATTACAGGTGAAGTTGTGTTATTTTAATCAGTAAGCTCACATGCAACTTCCCAATTTAGCAAGCATACCCTGTATCTGTACAGTTTTGTTAAGTTTTAACCTTGTTTTCACCAAAAGTTTCTTTACTTTATTCCTACTGGAGGAACAAAAGACCAGAGCTTAAGAAAACTTTTCTCTGAATTTAAATTAAAACAGAAATGTTAAATGGATTGGGAAGAGGGGTGCCAGCCAGTAGAGGAAGCCTGAGGCCACTGTTAGCCAGATGCATGAGAAACACTGGAAACTCCCTTTCCACTAAACTCTCTTCCAAGGACCAACTGAAGAACTAGTTTGGACGGGTTCTCAGAGGTCCAGGTTGTTTCACATTTCTCCCTCCACCTAGTAGTATCTTGCATACAGTGTTTGATCTTTAGATACAAGCTGTGGGAACAGAGAGGGGAAGAGGAAATACATGAGATACATCACACCTCAATGCAAGACAGATTTGATAAAGAAAAATTAGCACCCTGCACTTTCTTGTATTCTGTTTTTCCCCTAAAAATATGATGAATTAGTGTTCTACTAATGTAAACCATCTGGGTAGTATAACTGTTAAATACACTGCTCAAAAAAGGATGGAACTGGGCAGCCTGTCGGTTGACTGGACAGTAACTGGATTGGCATTCAACAAACCACACCCCAAACTCATTCATCAGGGTTCCCCAATTATTTAGCTCTTTATACTTAGATGAACACTTTCCGAGTCAAGCCCAGCCTCACTGGCTTTACCAAGCTCAACTCAGCAAAGTCAGGTGCCCCAGACTTCTGGCAGATTCCCACCATAGCACTCTCTGAACAAGACACATCTCTGAATCAAAAGAGGGCTGAGAAGGAAGCTTTTGTTTTGGCCTTGCAGTAAAATGCCCACCTAAGAGCCCATAACAAAGCTACACACTGTACTTGCTATTCTTTAAACTTTTTTTTTTTAAGGCCAAAGCATTATCCTTACAGCATAAACAGCAGAACAAGCTATTTGCAATACAAAAGTGCTCAAGCATCTGCAGAAGATACTGGTGGTTACAAAGGCATTAGCAGCAGAAAGCCGAGGCCTTCCTACGGCTGCAACTTGTCCTAAGCGCTGTCCACAGCCAAGAAAGATCTCACCAAATTGACTAAAACTCTGACTTCTATTAAGTCAACCTCTGCAAAACATCTTGTTCTTAGCTACGCTGAGGTGGTCAATGCACAAACAGCTGGATGTTAAACGTGATAACAAGGTAAACATGCTGTTAAAGAACTGGCTGACCCACCCAGGGAGCTTGGGGCACATGGGTGCTTGACAGCCCGGACTGATCCATCTGGGACAGGGCACAGGCAGCCACAACAGTAGAAGCTTCACCTGTGCTACCCTTTTTAGAAGGGGAATTTACCTCACCAATTTTCACTTCACCAAAAGCAAGAAGAAAGCCTTTAAGCACTGCATCATTAAGGCACAAGTCTGTTTCTAAGACCACCAAAGTAGTTTTCTTTGCAGCTTATATTTCACACCTCAGGAGACGTTTGAAAACATGCTTCTAATTATCTTGTCTCAAGGAAGATTAAAAGATGATTTATAAACAAATGTACCATTTATCACATCACATTCTAAGCATGGAGTGGGGGAGGATGTTCACGAAAGCATGGCTTGTGCAAACTTGCTGAAAGTGTCACGTAGAATAGGCAGAAAGTTATAGTTGGTGTAATAATACCTTAATAGATGCGCCTGCAAAACGAGAAAGTTGTTTGATGTGCTGTCCCTGCTTGCCAATAATAGCTCCAACTGCCAAGGCTGGGATGAACAGATGAACAGTCTCAGACTCGGGCTGTTGCTGTGGGGAAGAAGGAAAAATGCAGTGAATGTTTTTGAATATTATGAATCAGACTGACAGGAAAATGGGTACGGAACAGGCATGCATGGAAATGGGGAAATCTTATTTCCCCCTGTGATGTCTGAATATTAAGGGTCTGGCTTTTTCTGGGAACCACAAAATCCACAGAACATGAAAACAGTTTGAGCCAAAAGAGGATTCTTTCATCTTGTATAAAATACTCACGATTATAATGCTTAGAGCTTTAATAAACAATTGAGATGTTGCTTTTTTGTGAGGCTTGCACTCTTACCTGTCGCTGTCTGGATTCTCTTCCACCTGCAAGACCCTGCAGGTGAGGCTACTACAAGCAGAGGGGCTACAATCTGAGCAGGCAAACTTTGTAGTCTTCCTAGTTATATTTTTAATTTTAGATTGTGCTGAGAGCAGCACAAAAAGCCTCAGAGTTACATATATGCTACAATTTCTTTTGTGTGGGAGTGATCTGGAATTATAGCCAGCTTGAAATGTGCCAGTGAGTCCTCCTGTGTAACATTATGCAGCAGTTGGAGCCTTGGCAGCAGTCCTCACACAGGCTAGTAAATTAAACACCATGTTTCTTACAAATGAGAGGACCCCAGCTTTGCACCCACTGGACGTCAGGCATCACGCATCTTCCTATTGCTTTCAAGCAGACATCCCAGCTGGACAGCATGACATCATACTCGAGGATCCTCTCTACGAGCTGCATAGCAATGATCAAACCACAGGGTTGCATATGCCACAGTAAGTCATAACTACTTTAGCAGCCCCAGAAGAGCCTGTCTCAGACGAACGGAGCACCGTCGGGTACGCTCCACGCTGCCCCACCATTCATCCACCCGCTTACGTCAGGGTTGCCTCTCAAAAGCGATTCACACCAGCCTCTCTCTGAACTAGGAGGTATTAAAGACACTACACCTCTTCCAAAGCATTTCTTCCTCTGTGTAGACCTCAATGTATTTTCAACATTTGCTTTGCTCCTCCTCAAGAAGACAAAGCCGACAAGACTTTTCTGGGTAGAGGTCTCCTGAGGCAATGCAGACATCCTCATCCTTGCTTCCTCAGTGCCCACCATGCAGACCAGCACCAAGCACCAGCAGGCAGAGCACATGGGATCAACCATGCTCATTTAGCTTTGCTCGCTTGTATATTTTGGTAGGGATACAGACCCACATACAGAAGCACACCAAAGCAGCTTTTTCTATGGTATTTTCAGAAAAAACAAAACAAAACAAAGCACACCATTATATGCAACACAAAGCAAAAAGCAGCTGCAATCCTAAAAACACTATCCTCACTTATTTTTAAATTTCAGTAACTTCTTTCAAGGGGAAGCAAAGTCCCACTGCATTAACCATAAACAAATCAGAACAAAATGCTTATTTCCAGGTTTTACCACTTCATTTTCGGTAAACACAAGTCAACTGTAACCTCAGGGGATACAAATTCCAGGCACGGTTCCATGTACCAGGTAAAGAAACCCCAAAACAGGATTTAGGCAACAGAAACACTTTAGGTGATTGCAACAGTTGCACAATTTACTCTGTGTTTTCACACATAGGAGGCATTAGGATTCACAAGCATTTCATGCTGGTTTAACCCCACATGGATGCAGACCTCCACACCCAGCCCCTCCACTGCCCTGTGTGCTTTGTGGCCAGCAGAATTGCAGATCCAGCAATAAGTCCCTGACACGAATAACCAGAGCACCACACAAGTGGCAGTCTGTGACCAAGGGAGGAAGCAACAATTAGGGAATGGGAAAAAGTGGAAGCACCCCTTTTAATCTGCCTACAGAACAGAACAGTTTAAAATAATCTCAAAGCTACACCCTAGACCTACACATTTGTAATGAAAGATACCAGTAATCAGTATATATGTTAAACCACTTTCCAGAAGATTACTCATATCTCCTCCTATTATTACAAACACCCTGAGTGTTGTCATAAGTCCTTCTACATGTTCACTGTGAATCCAGCAAGATTTCCAGTAATTTGGAAATGCTACTGTAGGTACTCGCTTGATCTTACCACTTCAGAAAACTGTTTCTAAATGGTTACAATTTCATGAAGCATTTGGTTTTTTTCTGATTTTGTTGCAAGGACCCATTGCACTGGGTGTGGAGGCAACCCCTCATTCCAATCCAGACAGCTTAACCACCCCTTGCTTACTCCTCTTCTCGACCCCTACCTTCAAATCTTCACACACGTTCTAGCTCCTGCAAAAGTCCACTGCTGAAGTTCTCCCCTTTGTGTGCAACTCTAGCCACCCTCTTCCAGCTAACCTTTGAGCTAACACACATACCTTCCAGCTAATTCATAAAACACTGCTGCAAATCAGGCATGTAACTTGACTTGGTTTTCAAGAATTTACACAACTTCTACCTAAACCCACTTGCAGATACATTTCCATACCCTAGAAACAAATCAAACCTCATTATTTTTGTCTGCATATATTTCCTGCCTTCCCTCTGTTGCCCATCTGCTTGCAGTACAGTTTTCCCCCTCTTCTTCCCAAAGTTTGACTTGGGGAGCCACTTTCTCAGCTAGATTCAATTCACCACTGAAATTCCTTTCTGCTGCCTCACCCACCCTTAAACACGAAACATGGGCAGCAAAGGCAATGGAAGGCAGAAGATGTACACGTGCCTTTGCAACTGTGCAATCAGCTGCCTGTGGTGCTCTCCCCCCCATCCCTCCTCATAGTGTTGACTTTTTGGATACATTTCAACTTCTTTTTTCCTAAAGGACTTTTTTTATTAAAAAACCCTCAGTGACTGAGGTTCTTCAACACTAAACTTGCATTCCAGTGTAACTGTTACTAAGGAACAATGGAGAATCTGTCAATATTTAACTGTTCATACCTTGTCATTTTTTAAATTCTTGTCTGGAGTAGCACATTGCCATATCCATAAAACCAAATTCATCTCCAGTATAACATCACACAGGATTTAGAGAAGTTATGTTACACACTCATTTTTAACCACTCAAAAACAATAATGCTCTTTATTTTTTCTTCTGGCAGAAATCAAGTCTAACTCAGGCTTTTGAGAGTATCACAACATCAAGTTCAAATTACTATCTGTCCACCTCCTTAACCACAATAATTTTTAAATCCTTTTGTATTTACTGGAAGACTATCCTCCAAAAGAAACACGTCAAGACTTAATGTGATGACTACACCACCCATCAATCTTGCAGATGCTTCTGGGGATCTCAGAATGGAAGAAAATCAGCTGTAATTTAATCTTACCCATGCCATGTCACATAAGTCACAGAGCTTTCCAGGAACTCCTAACATGAGTTATATCAGAAATAGATTCCTAGATCTTAAACACATGTTAGAAGCACTAAATTTAGGGAATTGATTTCCCACTCAGTGAAATCTGAGCTTCAACGTTCAGTCCCTTAACAAAGTCAAGTTTGCTTAAACATATACTTAAAATTTAAAAGATAAAATATGTTTGTGTATGTATTTATGACAAGAGTAAGGCCTCCTGGACAATCTTCTCCTCTTCCCCATTCACTTCAATCTTCCCCACAGAAGAAAATATTTTATTCAAAGTCAGCCCAGCCCTGGGAACTGACAGGAATGTGTCAGTAGAAACTAAGCAGAAACCTAGATTCACTAAGATGTATAGTCCATACATCCACCCTAATCTGAGACCATCTCCAGCATCTGTGATGCACAGACCACCTCTGCTGCCCCAGCAATATTTGCAGTATGGGCTCATGGCTAGTCCCCTCTAACGAGAGAAGTTTGTCTTGTGTAGATGTGGCAGACAGATACGACTGAGATGTTCACTCAGATGGAGAGTCTAGGTTCTTTTAGGGCGGGTGGTTTTTTGGGTTTTGTGTTGGTTTGGTTTTTGTTTTTTAATTCTAAGAAATGAACTCCAGAAAGGAAGATTTCTTAGACATAAGAAATGGATTCTTCAAGAGCATGGTGACCAGAAACAATTAATTCAATTCATAAACTGAATTATAATTACTTGCTTTTTTTCTACAAAAATCAGTCTGCTTTAGTCACAAAACAGGCTTGATAAGGAATTTTAGTCTACAACCAGCACATTTAACTAATGAAAATAATTTTAAATGCTGGTTTTGTTCATTAATTGGATTCCAATTTCCATCCAAATGTTGCCTGATGGAAATCAGAAGTTAAAAATTAATCAAGCAAATAAGAAAAGCACCCTTCATCATTTTTTAACAGAAAATGGAAAAAATACATTAACCAAAGCAAATGGCAAACTACCAACTTGTATAAATAGAAAAATATATTCATTCTGTTAGCAAAGGGTAGCTATGGCAGTACAGACTACACTAAGACTTTCAGAAAGGTAACTAAAGTACACACATAAAATTTGATAAGTCAACTTAAATCAGATTTCCTGCTTGCTCATTTAAATCATGATTGAAAACAGTGATCTAGCACAGAGATGTAAATTACTCTACCCCACTGGATGACACTAAGCAACTGCTGCTGCACACCATCAGTTCTGGCATTTTACACTAGTACAACTTTTTCCTGGAGCAGCTTGGATACACGTCCTTCTCCATACCTCCTGCAAGTCCCTGAGCACCAGCCATCTGTCCCTAGCCTACCAGTCCATACTAACTTTTTTTGGTAATATTTCCCTTTTAAATTCCCACCACCTCTATCCAAGATGTAGACTCATCTGCTCCTAAATCCTACCACTCCTGGCTGCTTCCTCATTATACCAGGCTCACCTGGAGCATCAGGTATGCATCAGGTAGCATCAGGATGATCCTCTTCACTCCAACCAGACCATGAAGCTCTACAGAAGATCCTCCCCTCTGCTGCCAACCCTTACATGTTATAGTTAGCCCTTAGGAAAGCAGCTCAGCACAGCCATCGTTTCTTGGTTTCCAGAACCTCAGCAGGAGCGAGGTTCTTCCCCTCCCCGGGATATTGTCACTTGTCCTTAAGGACGAGGGCTACTGTTCTACACTGGAGCTAGAGGTGGAAGACTCTTAGACAAGAAAATTTACATATTCTTTCTGCGATTCTTGTTTGCAGGATTAGAAAGATCTGTAAAGACCAAACTGCCCTTAGGATAAGGCTGTTATAACCTTTCTTTGCCAGCTCCTGGTGCATCAGTCCTACAAATTGCCCAAAAGTCACACAGAAAGAGAGCTTTTCCCTTACCTGATAGATTGTCAGAAGGAAAAGCATTCCTCATCTTGCACAGCCAAAACTTGGCCAGGCAAGGATGAAAACCCAGAAAGAGAAAGCTATGATCTTCCAGATGGATGGTGGTAGGTAAAAAAGAGGTCCCAGACCACTAGAACTGAGGGAGTGGACATTCTATTTAGGGAATGGCATTTGAAAAACAAAGCAACAAACCACAACACAAAACAACAAACAATACACAGAAAAGCCAACAGAGTTTTACCTCCTCGATTCTTCCCCAAGATGATCCCTCCTCTCTTGATTTTGGCTGATGCTGCTGCTAGGTCAGTCCACAGCTCCCTCAAACAGCATGAGCATGTGATTCTACCCATGACAGGACTCATAAGGGGGCACATTTGTTATTTATGTCCCTCAAGTCAATTTGAGCATTAATTTCAGTCTTTTATGCAAGCCTGCCAACAGTAAAAAATTTTTTCCAGTCTTGTGCGTAAGTGTCTCCACAGACCCTTGCTCCATCAAATGCATGTGGTTGGTAAATCCTTGGCAACATTTGGGATGAGGCTGTAAATCTTTTAAAATATTGTACCCACTGAAGTAAATAGGATTTTTAAGCCAGACATGAATGTTGGAAGAACCAGATCTTTGCTGGTTTCTAAGCCTGTTACGTTTCGTGTTGCAAATGAATTACCCTAGCATTAGACATTTATTTTAAGTCACAAAGTCATGTTATCCATTTCTAGTCAGCATCAGGTCTTTTAGTTGTGAGGGAAATAATTAAAAACTATTCTAAGACTGCATGGAGCTACCATTTAGCCTAGTGGGATACTAGTTCTGGGCTTTTTTTAAATAGTAAACAAATCCAATTTGCAAAAGTAAATGATTACAGACAGTAAGTCACTGCATGAAAAAGTTCTTTTTTGCCTTTCTTCCCCTTCCCAACTCCCTTGATTACCAAGACAAGGCAGATTTAGATAACTCACTCGGTCTTCAGAATACTCGGAGTTTTGTCAGGAAGTGAGGTATCAGTTTATTCAAATCCTGTACCAGACCCAAAGCCAAAATTTAAACCATGTTTTCGCAATGTACTGTGAAGAATCATCCTGGCCTACAGCTATATTAAATGCTCTTATTTATTTAGTAATAAAAACTTGTAACAAGGGGAAACCAACATTAAGCCAAGTCTCCTTGAAGACATTCTAGTAGGACTCAATGCATTGCGTCACCATCTTGTACACCAGTGGAAGCGGCGCTGCCAGTGCAGATTAACAAACTGTAGCCTGAGCTCCCCGCACCCTCCAACCTTTGTAGGGTTTTTTCAAACAGGTTTAAGTCCGTGATGCGAGTCTAAAGCTTCCTGCCATATTCACTGCCTGAAAAGCCAGGACCACACTCAGATATCAAGAGAGTTCTTCACTGCTGAATTCAGTCAGTCAAGAGGTACCAAAACACAGCTGCAAAGAAGCAATGTGTATTTTTAACTTTGATCTGCACACCCTCAATCATTACCCACATTCCCATGCACGAACTTTACCGTCACCATCCAACCAGGGTTTCACCTTCTCATCAACCCCAGGTTAATCCAAGACACAGGAGTAATAGGAAGGATTTCCAAGTATGGCAAGGAACTCCCCCTTCGTGCTTCAGCATCACACTTGCAGCAACCTTCAGGTGTGGCCAGAAGCTCCATCCCCTCCACCATCTGGGTTCTGGGCTGGAAAACTGCTGTGTTCAGAGCAGAGCTGCTCCCCTTTACCCTGCAAGTGTTACTGCTGCATTATGTAAGGAACACTCACGTCACTTGACGAACCAAGAGCGTGGCCCTTTTCTGAGTCACACAGCCCAGGGCAAGGCCACGCAGCAGTACCTCTTTTCCCTACAATCAACCCCCAAAATTACACGTGGGAGCCCTCTGTCCTTTTAGCTGAGCTAGTCCTCTCCTCTTGGTTGAAAACCTAAGCAATGACTCCTGTCTGCATTTCCAGCTAGGAGACTACTGCATTTCAATGCTTGAAACCCAAAGACAGTTGGTTCTTACGCAGCAGTCAGTGCCTTAAGTGAGATGTTACTAAAATAATTTCTCTTAGTACTACTCATTCCACTTCTTGGCTCTCAAATTTAGTGCTTTTCATCACCATCTTCTACCTGACAAGCCATGGGGATCTCCTCAGACTACTAGAAGTCACTAAAAGGACCACACCTATCAAAAGTGTTTCCAACATGAGAGCCTAGCTAGGAACAAGGGAGTAGAAATCACAGAAGCAGAGAAGGAACATTTTCTGGCAGGCTGGTTACAAGGCATTTGACAAGCAGGAACTGGTCTGACATATTTCTGAACATGGCATGAACTTTTTGTTTTTGCAAAATCTGACTGGCCACAATGCCAAAAAAAGCAATCTGCCACCTTTTATTCAGAACAGACAGCCAAAAGCAGAAACCAACATAAGGAACAGATTGTGAAACTATGTAAGCAGGAATTTTGCTGGTCATTCACAAGCAGCAAACATAGGTATTCAGTGTTGCAACACTGTATGACCACCAGAAAGTGTATGTATAGGAACACTTCCACTTCAAAAATAGTAACTGTGACACAGCAGCCACATGGGTAGTCCAAATTCACAGAAGTTGACCATGAAAGTGGCTTTGGAAGATGCAGATACTCATCAGCTCTGGTTTGCAAAGGCATTGCTCTCAGATTCCATGACAGCTGCCAGAGAAACAGGTTGTGTAAACACAGTAAGATCACTTATTTTTCCACCATATTTAACAAACAAACCAGAGATGGAGCCAGATACAACAGAATGAGGACTTGACCTACTTTTGTTTCTGGCCTGAAGGAGCCCAGTACACTCTAGTAACCAAATATTTGGTACGTTAAGTAATTAAACTTCCCATTTAGTTTAACATTCAGAAGGTGTTGAGCCTCGTACTTAGAGCTTGAGAGTCTGAGATGGTCAAAGGAATACCAATTAAATCTTCCCGCGAGAATTTGGGAGCAGGGAACCAACATAAATTCTCATTCTCTTGTCCCGAGAAACTACAAATATCTCTACAAGTATTGAAACCTGCAGTGAAGAAGTAGCCATTTTTATTTTAAAAAGCATGGGTTACTAGTTAGCAAGTGACGCTATTTGCATTATGGTGACCTCAGAACTGTAAAGAGAGCTATTAAGAATAACTGGAGGCTTCAACACCTCAAAAAACTACTGTTGACTTGCCAGATCTTTGTGCATAATATGGTGCCAATTGCATTTTTATTTCCCTCTCTGGGGGGTATGGTCCATCTCCAGAGGCAGAACAGTTTGACTGCTCTGGACAGGAGACCCTGTCAAAAGAGCATGGCAGGAGCAGGAGACTTTCAACTCAGTGGGAAGATCAAGCATTTTCTCCAAAGGGCAGGAGAATCCCACAATATCACACACCATGAACCAAATTTCTTAATTGTAAAAAAATTGCATCATTAATGAATTTAAGAAATTAAGCATCAGTAAAGGTGTGTTTCAAGGCACTGAGGTTACAGTCTTCAAAAGAAGACTAATTAGCTGGCAGATTTTTTTCAGACTATGCTGTTGTTCTATAGTGCCCTCCTCAAGATTGCACGTGCTGCACATGTGTGATTCTAATTTCACTGATATAAAAATCATTTTTTAAAAACACTGACAAATACTTCTACACCCCCCAAAGATCCTCTTTTGGCTGTAGGACAGCTCCTCACAAAATCATCTACTGCTTAACAAGCTGGGCAAATTAGGGCAAAGCCACTTAGGACTACACACATCGTAGATGTATAGACATTACTACCTCTGGGTAGGTCAGACGTAACAGTTGCACGAGCTAATCCTATCAAATCCAGATATCCAAAGGGGCCCAACTTCACCAAGAGTCAAAGTACCTGGAAACATAGGACAGTTTTTCCTCTTCCTTTTCTTTCTCATCTATGCTCAGGGCATCAAATGAAGGCCCCTCAATGAAGAAATGTTTCATTTTAAATTACTTTTCTTTCCTGCCAAAAGCACAATACAGTTATTTCTTCTCTTCTATGTAATATAGAAGATGTCGTCTTCACTAAGAAAATTACTGGAGAATAAAGAAGGAATCTTTCTCTTGACCACATCTTCTAAGAAGAAAGTTTTCCATTGACATGTTCCTCACCTGCAATAAAAAGCTTCAAGAGGTGGCAAAAAGAATAAAGGAAAGCAACCTATCAGCCTAGTTGTACAAGACTTTTTTGTCATCAGAAAAAGGTTTGATTACTTGGTTTTGTTTACTGTAGAAAACTACCCTTTTTTTTTTCTTTCCATTTCTTCCCCCTCTCTTTCTATAAACCTCTATGCATATCACATAACATGAAAATTAACTGTGAGGCTAAAAAAAAGTTAGAAAGAATGCATTTTTTAAAGGCAGAGCTTCAAGAAGCTACAGTGGGTACGCAAAAAGACCAGCAGAAAAAGCGGTCCCCCTGTGAGCAGAGGAGCAACCTTAGCCAACTTTCACAGGGCAGAAGTTCATCTGTCTCTTCCATGATCATACAGATGCAGCAGAGCAGCTGGTGTGAACTCCTCATGTGGGGAAAAGCTGTCTGCTTCTCACCTTCATGTTTGAGTTTATCTGCCATGCAACAGATTTAATTCTACCACCCTGTTTCAGGACATTCAAGGGCAAGATGAAGTCTCCACAGGTTAGTCCTTCTTCCCCCATACCCTTGGGATACCAAATTTCAGACCCAAAGGCTGGAAAAGAAATGCATTTGGATATAAAATTAAACATGCAGAGTTTCAACTGTAAAAGCAAGGGTACAACACACCTAACCCCAGTAGATGGGCTGGGTGTATTTAAATGCATGACTGTATACAGTTGGACTAAGAGAAGGATTTCTTGTTTGTTTGGACCTTTAAAACCTTCAGTGTTGCATGAGAACAAACTTCTATTCTTGAGAGACAAGTATGTGCATATTCTCCCCACAGTTCAGAAGACAGAAGCAGCAACTCCACCAAAACAGCTTTGAGCAGTACAACACTACATCTGAAGCAGTTTGGCTGGGATACTTGTTAAAACTTTTTTTTTTTTTTTTTTTTTTTTGTGGCAACATATCTTCTGGAAAATATAAGCACGGGCCATATCCCCCTTTGCAGAATCTTACTCTCCTCCTCACACAAATCCCAATGCTTTGTGCAGGTGCTCAGGTCATGACATTTGTTACAAGTGACAGTGGGCAGAATAACAAAGCTCCTTCGATTTTGTCAGAACTGCAACACACACAAGCATTTAAGTGCAGAGCTAAGGAGAAAGATTTAAGGATAAACAAAGTGGTAGTTTTTCCAGGTCCAAAAGCAGCTGCACAAGACATCAGCTACAAATAGGCACAGAAAGGCTACTGGTCCTTTGTATGGTCACACAAGGGCACAGATCAATCAAAAAAACCACCATGAGTTTGATCGTATCAACAGGATCATAAGAGTAAAATCATGGCTATTTGACAGTAAAAAGAATTTTTAACTCTTAATACTCTTAACTGAGATATTTCTTAAGTCCTACTTTTTCCTCAAACCTTAAAACATTTCAATGATTCTTACAGGTTCTGATTTGCTTGTGTTTTAGGAGTCCAGAGAAAAATAAACAAATCTTGGGTTTTTTGCACAAAGAGAGGAAAATTCAAGAATTGAAACACAATATGCAATTCCACTGCATTCCTTTTACGTGACTGCACAAAATATGTGCTTTGAACAGGCAAACATAGGTTGGACTCTGCAAATAACTTATACAATTGCAATATCAAAAATTGTTGCTCGTAATAGGTAAAAATATTTTTTAAATGGACGATTAGCCTGCACTAGATGTGGTGCTCAGACACCATTAACCACATGGAATGGACATGCACATGTTTGCATCTGTAGCCAGACAGTACCAAGGACAACTTGTGCCTTCCTGTGGGGGCTCCACTGCCAGGATAAAGCAACACCCAGATTCTTAGTGAGACAGAAACTGTGTCTCATTAGGTTGAATTAGATAAGGATTTGGTGGTGTACATCAGTGTCAACCAACATGGAATAGAGTATCACAGTCACATGGAAACTGTTCTCCTGAATGTGACCCAGTCCAAGGAACTAAATGCAAACTAGTGTTTGGTAACATCATCATCTCCTAAATTTGTGATACCAGACTGTACCTGAAGCAGCTGGGGAACAATATTTATGCTCTTGTCAAATATGACTTAAAGGTTTGCATGAAGAGGAATAGGATGAAGCATCGCACACATTAACACAGCTAAACCTATCTAGCTACTCAGTCCCAAGCTCCTGAATACTCAGTTTTAGGAATACTTGGCTCCAGCTGTACATATGAGCATTCAGACCTGTCACTAAGCTCCGGCACTGTAACAAAATTCTAGATCTGCCTACTATGCAGGTTTTCCCTCTTTTCACCCATATGCAAAAAGCAGCAGCAGGAATGTGACAGATAATTATTTCAATAATTAAAATGACACTTTAGTTTATTTGGGAACAAGTCCTAAACAAGGTCACAGCAACACCTTGTCACTAGAAAATAGTACCTATGAGGGATCAGATCCATATGGAAACTCTGCTACAAATGCCCAGAGCTCACCCACCTCACTCCTCTGACCCAAGGGAGAGCCCCTTGTGAGTCCATCCCCACAACAAGGTGAAGGAAGTGTCCATACAAAGATATTCCAACAACAGCCTCAAAACCATCCTCAGACACATCACAGAGGGGTCCCAAGGCTCACTATATGGCTTGCGAGCACAAAAATCGACTTCAGTGATGTTTGGATGCCAAGAGACCCCTTACGATGGTGTAGCTGAAATTGCTGAGGAACAAACCTTTGCTCAGTCAAACAAACAGGAGATAGGGAAGAGCCATCCCTGCCAGCCCTGAGCAGAAGGCAAAAGTTGCACTACACTAAAATAAGCAAGACAGCAGCAGGATATATTTCCTTATATCCTGATGGCAGCAGTGTTTTTAGAAAGTATTTCCAGCTGCCTGAAAGAGATATTCTCAATGCCAGCTAACCAGTGCTCCCAAGTGTAAAAGGACATGCACTGGAAACAAGTTAAAGGGACTTGGGTTGCTCAAATGCTTTTGTCAAAACAAGGAACTTGGTAACAAATAGCTCATAGGTAAGTGAACTTAAAGTCTCCCTGGGAGTTCTTCATCAATTTTTCTTCTAAGACCTTCTTTCCCTGAAGCCTCTTTTAGTCACACAGGTTTCATTCTACTTTTTAAATCCCTCATGAGCTCTCCTAGATCTCCCTCTGTGGTTACCTTTAACCTTTCAAATCGTATTCATTTCTCCTGCAAAATATAGCCAGACTTTTTTTCTCTTTCCACTTCTGCGTGCCCCAATAACCTATTTAATCAGTGTCTGAAAAACTGTTCTGCTAGAAGAGAAAAATTAGAGAGTAAAACTCAAAAGTTACAGAAAATTAATTCATACAAAAGCAAGATTTAAAAGTCTTCAAAACAGAAACTTCTTTTTCTGAACAACTGCATCCATTAAAAGCCTACACTCATACTTTTCCTTGTTCTCTCTCCTCAGAGAGGGACAGGCAGTCCAAGTAATCTGAGGGTCTGACTCGTCTGAAGCCCACAGGACCACCTTCTCTTTTCCAAACACAGACGCATGGAAGTACAAAAAGGTGAGGTAGTTCCACTCGTTCATGCCTTTGCTTTAGAAGCCCTTGGTATCCGGTTCAGGGGCTGTATTGGTACCACCCCCAACCTCCACAAAAGCTGTCGGAGTTTATGCTCTGAACCTGTGAGTTCATCCCTTCTTTCTGCGCGTTAGCTTGTCACACAGACTGCATGGAACGAGAGCTACGTTAGAGGACTGGGCACGAACAGAAGCAAGAGAGTTCAGACAGTGTAGTCCTTCCAGCTGCACAGTTTCTACGCTTTGACACAATGACATTTGTTTCTTGATGCTTTTTTCCAGATGTTGCCATTATCCTATTTCCAGAAACCTGGAAACTGCCAGAGATCTTAGCAGGCCAAAAAAGGTGCATTTGAGGGGGAAAAGCAACAGAGGGACAGACAGGAGCAATCACCAAATTCAACACTGTTTAGGTGCATATTTAAAGCAAAAGCAAAAAGAACCACAACAGGGGGGAAGAGTGGGAAAGAAATTAAAATAAACCAAGTGATGAACAGAACTGTGGGCTTACAGTACGAATCTCAAGAATAGCAAAGAAGTTTGCAAATCTGGAGTAAAAAGAAAGGAAAAGCCACACTTTTAATCACCACTGAAGAAGGATATATACTGTTAACAATCCACAGCTTGTTCCTCTTAAGAAAAGAGCAAATAAATGTAAGAAATTCAATACCAGAGATGGCATTTTATATAATACAGTGAAGCAGAAACCTGTATTGTTATTTTAGTCTGCCATTCTAACTGAAGTGCAGAAGGACTGGGAAGGAGAGAATTTGTCACAAATGGATGCTCTGCTATTAACAGTAAAATAACTGAGTATAAACATTTTTCATTGAAGCACTTCTTTCTGATAAAGCCACTATTATACTCAATAAAGTTCATAATACATTCATAACACCAAAGCTGTGCATTCCCACAAACAATTCTATGGTTGTGCATTTTTTCCTGTTCCTTGCAGTGACTTTTTTTAGCTTCTCCCTCTGGGAAACATATTTAGGCAACAACTACCCCTTAGTGCAATATAACTTGAGTTATTTGATAAAGTTCAAGGTTTTGTGCTGCATTTTCACTTTTCTAGTTTATGAAGAGTCTCAGACTTAGCTCTCTAGATGTCACTGTTGGGCAAAGAAGGGGACATAGTCAGACGTCAGAGTTTGCAAAGCTCTGTCATCCACTTCTTAGAGACTTAGAGTTGAAAATTCACCTTACATTGAGTTGCTAACCACCACCACCACCAGAAACAGGGAAGACATGAAAAAATGACCTTCTCTATGTAATGAGGTTGTCGTTTCTGGAATAGCAAAATACCATTTCAATTCCAGACAGACTCTGGAGCTTTCTGATACAACAAATTACCTTCTACTTCATAGCAAAAGACCTCATTTATGACTACTAATCAGCACTGATTTTGAGTAAGATTCTATTAAACTTTTTCACATATTTCTTAGAGAGTAAAGTGGCAAGTAAGCCACAGCTTTCTCAAGATTAACCCATGTAATTTAAATCCTGTATATTTAGCAGCACTGCATTTCAACAGGGTTTGTACATTTATAAAACTGCTACATTCAAACAAATACTTTAGCTACATATAGATCCCACTTTATGACAAGAGATTATTTATTTTCCTTCCATATCAACAGGAATAAAATTGCATTATTAATTGTCAATTCCAACCATTTTAAAATTGTATTTTATGTGAGATTTCTTTCTTCGATAATTCAAACTCTCTATAAAATAGATTCTAGCACTTTTCTAAGCACTATTTTCTAGTTTCACCAAGCATTTCACTAAACTAGCAATGAATGCCTGCTCCCAACTGCAGCCACACGAAATATTTCTCAGTGTGCTAGCAGGAAGACAGACAGCATTTAGAAAAATGACAGAGCACCGCTACCATTCCCAGGTTTTCCAGGTAACTTGGCAAAAAAAAGCAGCGATCTTCTTAGTTTTTAACAACAGCATTGTACAGATTAGTATGACCATCCACTAACCACCTAAAACCAGATCTTCCCTTACCCCAAATGGTGGATATGAAGCGGCAGCAGCAGCAGAGGCAACACTCACTGCGGGAGGTGGTATTCCTGAAGAAGAAGGTGGGAACAGACCCAAGGCATTCAGATTTAATCCAGGAATTAAATGTGCTTGAAGCTGCAATGGCAGAAGAGTTAAGATTTAGAGTTCTGGTAATCAACTTTAATAAATCCTAGTTGGCATAGGCTATTAAACTTTTGGGATGGTATTTTTTAAAAAAATAATAATTTGTCTCCATTACCCAAAGGACTCTCCTTCAAACCTGTTTCCCAGACATACGTACACACCAGTAACATTAAAAATATGTAGTAGGAAAGGCAGATTGGGAATCACTTGCTACAACTTAATCAACAAAACATGTTTCAAACTTTATGGCAAGACATTCAGATAATAGTACAATTTACTTTCAGAGTGAACAAAATTATCAGAAAAATAATAGTTTTGGCCTTATACTAAGAAGACAGCCCTGTAGAAACAGAGAAAGGTAATGCACAAACCCCAACTTTTCATACACTGGGGGCATACATACATGACATCATAACCCATGCTTTGCAAAAGCTGAAGTGAGATGGCTCCAGCATTTGCTGGGAAAGGATGAACCATAAAGTTGCTTGTCCTTTGCTTGACCACACCTGAGAAAAGTGGCAGCATCGTGTAGTAGGAAGCATTTATGGTCAGTGAAACAAAACTTGTCAGTATCGTTTTCCCTCTTCCAGATTATTGCTCAGTAATATGAAGATGCTTTAGAAATATCTCAGCAAGAGATAGACACCATCTCAGGCCATTAAGATAAGTCAATCATGAGACATCAAAAAACCCAAAACTTCATCACCTCAAAAACAACCTTAGTAATCACGACAAACTAAACTTCAAATCTATACAGTAAAAGATGCAGTTTTTGGCTTTCCTCACCTTTGCCAAACAGCAATGCAGTCTCTAGCTCACCCCATGTTACTGCTTGTTATATGAAACAAAAATGCACCACTATAGAATACTTCGTGTCCTCTTGTGTAGCTTATGTCCTGAAATTTGCCTAGTGTGGGAGGCAGGGGGGAAAAGTGGGGAGAATATTCTTTCCACTCGGTCGGAAAACCATGAACAGACATTTCCAGAAAACCAGGACTACGGTAAACTGAAAAAGTCTTTCCAATCTAACTGTAGACCATAAGATTTGGATACACAGACACACAAAAAGCTTTTCATAACTTACCAAAAATCTCAAATAATTTCTCAATATGCATTAGTAATACTTTGGCAAACTAATGTATGTTGTTTTCATTATATAGTAGCCAATCATTTTCAAATAGCTAAATGCTTTTATCATCTGTATCAAGAAAAATACTTTAATAAAGCCTTACTAAATTAAATAATTGAAAAAAGGAGAGATCCTTTTTCCACACATTATGCTATTTACATGAAAGGCTCAATCACTACTTTAAAAACCATGCAAGCTAGAGCACATAAACCACAACAGCACAAACACACCCTCCTTCAACTTTTTGTAGCAAGAAAAGAGTAAAATGCTCATTTCATTTCCTAAATCTAAATCAAGTTCTCAGTTTCCTCACTCACAAGGAACCAGAAAAAGCCTTCATTAAAATAGCACACATACATAAAGAAATCCTTGCCCACACATCCAAAAATTAATAAAAGAGACAACAAAGAGGTTACAACAGGAAAATTCTGATGTGATATTAGGAAAAAAATTTCATCATGAGAGCAGTGAGACAGGGCACAGGCTGCTCAGAGACACAGTGGTCTTTCTATCTGTGGAAATGTTAAGGAGGAGACAAGTTCCTACACAACCTCACCTAACTTTGAAGTGGGCCCTATATTGAGCAAAATCCACTGCTGGGCCAGGTGACCTCCAGGTCACTCACACCAAAATCTGTGGTTTTAGTTCCAGAAAGAGCCTACACCCTAAAAAAACTCACATTCATAGCAGCAATATCATTTTCATAGGACTCCCTGATTTTCTTCATAATTTCTTCCTCAGCCTTGGCACAAGTTTCAATACTGCCTTTAACTGTTATGGTCCTTTCCGGATTATAGAGTGTCAAGTCCTGCAATCTGCAAATGAGACAGAAGCATGGTTAATTAGCAAACAAAGAGGGTAATCCAGGTTTACCATTCCAGTGCGACGACATCCGAGTGTGTCGAGTTTGCCCTCTGAAGACCATAGCAATAATTCATAACAGGGCTCAAACACAGCCCTCAGATAATCTGGGGAAACTCTGCCCTCTTAGGACACACAACAGAAACCACCACAGTGAGGTCTGGCGTGGGGTGGCTGAGATGTGCTTCAGTGCTGCGCAAAAAGGAACCACCACGAACACGAGCCGCAGGGCAGTGCACAACATCCCGCTCCACACTCCACACCAGCCCTACCAACAGGGACAGGGCTTCAGACATTCATTTCAGACATCCCAGAAAACACACCGTTAGAAACTTTCTTTCCTTAAGAACTATAGTGAATTCCTTAAGGAAATGGAAGAAAAACCGAATCCTCAGCAAAATAGCAGGAGAGCCTCCAAATCTCCAAAACGGGAAAAGGAAAAGCTGTGTGCAAGTCAACATTTGCTGCAAAACATTAGTAACTCCTCAGGGAAAACTAAAGGGTGACAGCATTAAACCAGTGCTTTCTTCAGTAACAAATGCTAGCCTACTGTGGTAAAATGGAATAAGCAAGCTGGAAATCCATGCCATATCCACGTACTGAGAAACGGGTGAGGACAAAAAGTCCAGAGCAAGATGCAGGAGTGAGAAAGCCCATGGCAGGAGGGCGAGAGGAAGGAGCATGCGAGGCTTTGATTTCTTGCACGGCAGGCAGCGTGGCAACCTGCACATCTCAGTTAAGCAGTGGCAGCCACAAAACACATCCACAAAGCAGTCCTTAAGTTTCCAGTGCACGAGCACTGAGTTACTGCCTCAAGATGGGAAGTGGTGGAAAATACCCCAAAGAAGAGAGGAAACACTTTCCCAAACCAGTTGCCTCACTTTAAATGTATGGACAAGCTTACCAAAAAGCCTAAATGAAGAGATCAGGAGAAAGACTAATTAGATAGAGCAAAATCAATGAGCATATATACTCTCTTTTATGTATTGATTACACCAGGCAGCTTTAGGGGGCTCTTTTAGGCATAGCATGACAAACACATCCTTGAGGCCAAGATTTTAATGCAAATAAACCATTAACTTGCTAAATTAAAAAAGACTCTGTGGCTGTTTACAGACAATATGTTATTTGTGCCATCATCAATAACGGCAAGTTGATTTCATGGAATGAAGACCATTTTTCCATTTACTCTGTACATGTTTTTTTCCCCTTTAAGCAATAGCACGAACAGTCTGCGTACTGTTTGCAAACAAAATGCTTATGCCAACACATTAAGGAGACCATGCTGGCCTAACAAAATCTAATCTTGAAGCATACTTATTTCGTGTTTTTTTTCTCTATTTGATTTGTTTCTCTTCCTCAGACTAATTCCATAAACGCTTACACACCTTCAAGGAAGGCCTCAGGTTCTTTCATCCAAATTTGGTTTCCTCTTTTTGAAGAGCCACATTTACTCCCAGCTTCCTTGTCCTCATATGAGCTGTTTTCTGCTGTACTTTTTTTGGCTCCTGCATGTATTCACACCTCTTCATACATCTTCATGTATCTTTCAAACTTTTTCCCTTTCCTACAGCCTATAAGACTTATTCTCACCCTTCCTGGCTAAGGCCAAATCCAGGATGCCTTCAAATGCTTGAAAGTTCATGCCAAAGCATTCATTATTCAGAACAGGAGGTTCTCTGAAGATATTACTCCAGGGTAAAACTACTATTGACTGCCAAGCTTCTACAGAGATGTTAATCTAATCACGGATTTGCAGATTTCCAGTAAAGGTGAAAACTCCTGTTTAATCTCAGCTAAATTTGAACAGGTCTCAGTTACCCTCACAAACTCATAGACCAAAAGCTGTTACTTTGAAGCAGACTAACCAGTGCATCGCAGTTTGGCTGCTAGCGGTCAAGAGGGACAGAACTGCTACTATAAATACCCTTTTCAGTATCCATTTGCTTTATTTCCTTCCCTCTAGTCCAAAAATTTGATATATACCAGAAACTAAAACATCACTAATTTCACTCACTTTCACACATAGCTCAGAACTGATCCAGGCTTATAGTTTCAAACACTCATCATTACATATGGTATAATATGTTAAAAGCAACCAACACTAAAAATATAGTCTAACACAGGCTCCACATAGGCTATGTTATTTTTAGGCTTGCTCTTGACTGAGTTTACAATGAAGACTCACTGTTTACATAAAATTTAACTGAGCTTAAGTAACAGTTTAATCCACATGATGGAAAGGCCTCCGAAGGGCTGTTATCTCAGCCTTCAACACACACATAATATTTTTCTAAGAACTCTGTACCTGAATGTCCCGCAGCAGCATTGCTGCCATTTGAGACACCTCACCCAAAGATTAGGCCACTGAAAACTTACGGCGATATCGTGATTTTAGTATCTGTGTCCTGTTCGATTTTCTTCAGGTTTCTTCCTTCTTTGCCAATAAGTCGGCCAACAAAGTTGTTGTGTGCCAGTATCTTCAAGGGAATTTCTTCTGTACTGTAACGGAAGTTATACCTAGTGAGACTTTTGGAGATCAGAGCACAAGTTTTCATGTATGTTATGTATTTTATTTTCATAGAAATATCAACAGCTCCCATTCACATGTTTACACCAGATGCAGAATAAGTCCAGGTGCAAGGGGCTTTTCAGTACTGTCACCTACATCTTAATTGCAACATACTTTGAGTTAAATAAAGCCCAGAATGAAGTAGCAAGAGCTACTGGGAAGAAAAAAAAAAAACTTAAAGCTTTCAGCAAGGGCTCACAACTTATTATGTTCACTCTGACTTTTGCTGTCAGTTGCTCAAGAAACTTCCATATTTACTCCAGTTCACCTCTAAATCACAGCCAGAAAATGGCTGAAAACGTAGATGTGTGCTGGGGCTAATTAAGCAAGTAGACTGTCCTGGAAGGTAAAATGTCTTAGTTCCTTTACCCACTTAGATATGGATAGCAGAGAAGATTCACTTGTTAACAGCTTTTAAAGACTACATCTTTAAATGGAGTCAGCAAGAATTCAGAATTTTTAATGTTTCCACAATGAAACACCTTTTACTCACAATTTAGTATCTTGAGCTTCCTTTTGCATGATCTCCATAATAATTTTACAAGCTGTTGAGCAGCCTTCAGGAGTTGAGTGGATGGTAATTGGTTTCTCAGCAGCACCTGCATTCTCTTTACGATGAATATCAATTCTTGAAAGAAAGAAAAACATTAACTGTAACCATGTACTCTATGGTAAGCCTTGTGTATTTCCAATTCTCGTAAAACTAATTTATTTTGAGCTAACATTGACTGCATTTTAGGGGTTTAATTTTGAAAAGTTTACAACTACTTAAACATATCCTAGATACCCATTTGTGTGTGTTATGAAGATCCTATCCTGACTTTACCAGCTAAACCCCATCTTTGTGGACACTGGGATCTCCTTTCCTCAGTAAATTCCCATCAAGATACTCAGGGGAGTTGTTGTACAGACACTCTGTGGTAAATCCCCAAAGAAAAATCTCATCAAGCTTTCCCAGTACTCCATCACCAGCCCCACTGCTCCATTAAGCATGACTGTGCAGCTACATGACAGTCAGGCTTTGTCCCATCTTATCTTTAATTATCAGCAGCAGAGTTTCCTAGATCTCCTCTGCTAGCAAGTAGCATCACAGGACTTGGTATTCATTCTCAAGACTAGTTTCTTCTACTTTTCCAATCTGATTTTGTCCTGATACTGCCTTTCATCTAGCCCCACCCTCTACCACCCTAAAACAACTAGCCTTGGTCTCCCCAACAGGTTTATGTAGCTGTAAGTATTTAACAAAAATTATGACCTGCATGAAGACAATGCCTTGGATATCATTTGCCAATAACTGTAGGTCACATACTCTTTCCACCCTTGCTTTTAGCTTTTCCCCTTTTCCCCATGTAATAGCTCTTTCCTAACTGAAACAGCCATGCTGCTTTTGAAGAAGCCCCTTTATTTTTGCAGTTCTTTCCAGTACTAAAACCACATTTTTTTCACAATGAGGCACTTTCCAAGAAATCCAAGGCAATCCTTGGTGAAACTAAAAGTAGACAAAATTTCATTTTTATCCCCAAACCAATGAAAACATCATTCTCGAAGTCACATATCTGTAAAGTTAGCAACCTGCAATTATTTCTGCTTTACCCACCCTTTTTTCAAGATGTAAAATCTTTCCTTATGCCAATCTTCCAGGATTTTTATGGTCTAAGACATTTTAGATACCACCTGAAAAACTGGTTACCCATAGACAAACTACAACCAAGTCTTGCCAGGACACTACAGATCTCCTAAACCTGTGTTGTTAAACACACTAAATAGTCTTGCTGGGTTACAACATGCTAATGAGAGGTTGGAAGGAACATCATGATAATCCAGGGTTTGGGGAGGGGGAAACCTGTTTGTTGGGGGTTGGGGTGTAATTAGAGCGGACTCCCTTATCCTCATTAAGTACTCTCAAGACTGAGGCTGCCACCCACCCTCATTCCCCTCACACACAGCTCATTTCCAGATCCTGCCTGCTGCAACTACAGACATGGGGGCTCCCACCAGCATGCTGCTGAAAGCAGCATTTTAATTCTCTCTTTTAGGGGTATCCTGGAAAAATTATTGGAGTAAGAACCCCCCCTGCCTCTGCATCTGTGCTGAGCTCTTCCTTGTGGGTAGGGATTTAACATGCACTGGAAACAATCTCTTCCACCGTCTCTAGACCCTAGTGCTCTAAGCTTCTTAGGTCACTTAGGCAGCTTGCTTTTTGCCTCCCGTGCATTTCATTAATCTGTGTTTTGGTGTGGTCTGCAACTTGATAGCAACAAAAGTATTCTCCAGAAATACAGGGAGGTGAGATGTAAGAAGTGAGGGGAGATAGGAAGGCTTTTTTGTTTGGGGTTCTCCCCCCACCTTGAATTGACAACATTTACAAATCCTAAAAATGCCCTAAATCAAACTAAAACTAGAATAAACAGTTGAAGACTCACATATGTCACCACACTGACTAGATGTCCTGCAGATCAACATATTATATAGCTCCTTCATTATCACTTTTTGTCCCAGAACCATATTAGTACATCTGTAAGCAAAACTCTCCAACAGAGTACCATCCTGCTAGCACTACTTTTTTAAAAAGGGAGAAACAAGTCATTTGGACACATGTCAAGGACAGAATCCAGTCCTTAATAAATCTTGTAAAATATCTCCAGTTCACAGTTCCCTTCATTTGCTCTCTGACTATGCAGATTAGTGGTAAAGTTTTACAAATTCCCCCTTACATGAGCGATGATGGCACAATATAAAACTATTAATTACAGTTTTGTAAAATAACTTACTTGGACTGTGTCTGCTTTGTAATGTTTCTGATTGTTGCTCCTTCTTTCCCGATAATGGCTCCTACAAACTGTGTGGGAACCAGCATCCGTAGAGGGACGTCCGACTGCGGTTTCTGCCTTGTGGTTGCACCAGGTGACCCTTGCCTGGGAGGACCCCTCTGTCCAAATCCACGTCGTCCCTGGGGGTGTTGTTGCGGAGGTTGCTGGGCTGCCATTTCATCAGGGATGTATGCAACTTTCAAGGAATAGTTTTCAAGCTGAAACCCGTTCAGTTTTTCTATTGCTCTGTTTATTTGCAAAGGGGAGGAGAGAGGAGATTAAAAAAAACCCCACAATCACATGCAGGGCTTTATGAAATGACAAGTCATTCAGATACAGACTTCTGTTCTTTCTAAATTGTGTGGTGAAACTAAAAACTGATTCCAAGATGAAAAGTTACATTTGAAAGCCTTCAGCCAAGGTTTTGATTACACAAAGTCACCATATTAAGAACTACAAGTTAGTTCTTGCTTGTTCTGGGCTTATGTGCACTTTAAAGGTTTTGTTGGTCCAACCCTATCAGCAAAACCTTATAGGAGACAGAGCTTACACACGTAAAAGCATTCTTTTGCCTGATTTAATTGAAATCAATTTCCCAAATAGAATTAAAGCTGCACCAGAGGGAAAACTTTTTAGCTGCTATCACAGCACCTTCATTAGGGGTTTTTGCCAGCACAGCTATTTGGCTGGAGTTTTTGCAATAACTGATATAACTGTGACAGGAAAGGGAAAAACCCAACATTTATATATGAAAGAACACAGCACCTGGTAGATTCTCAGCAGGAAAAGAAGCACCCAAAGGTAGTGAACGACATCTGAAACACCACTTGGCAGACTGGGACAGCACCTTGCAACTTAGTAACTAGGCATGTTGTAGGTAGGTTTAAAAATTAACAGGGAAATTAAAACCTATGCTTACACTAAACTCTTTATAGAAGCGAAGTTGTTAGAAGGCATGTGAGATGGTGTTTCAGCTTCTCTTGTTCTTTTAGTTATGCATCACAGAGGGATACTGACCAAGTGCACACAGCCCACTCGCACCGTGGTCCATCGCACTGAAGAGCCTCCCGGTCACTCAGCATTCCCTCTGCCCCGTCCCTCTTCCTAACCAAGGACAAGTCTGCAAACCAGCCTGACCTGCTGGTGGTCTCCTCTTAATGGGGGGAACACAACTTAACTTAAAACTGACAGATTTCCAGAGGGTGGAATACCTTCCACTCACAAACACTGCAGGGTCAATAAGACTAGATATCCAGGAAACAGAAGGAATAACTAAGCTACATGTAACACACCGGTAAACCAGTGGTATCGAATTAACACATTTGTCCAAGACACACATTTCAAGTTTTCCTGCAACACGCATTACTATTCAGATTAGGAGTAATGTATTGATCACTGAAATATGCAATGGTTTGTGATAGTTTGCAAATGCCAGACTTAATACTGGACCAAAGATTATTGATAGATTTTCTTTAAAGACAAAATTTAAAATAAAGGCAATAATGGGAGGGAGAGGGTCTCCATCTCATATGAAAAAACTCACCAATATTTTCATTTAAAAGCTCCAATAACCATAGACTCTGGAGCAAGGCCTCTGAAATTCAGAAACTTAATCCCATCCCTCCATTCATGCACTTTTGCAGGACATTACTGCCAGTTTACCAAACATTAGCCTAAGCAACACTTTTGCTCCAGCCTATACTACAGAGATAAAAGATGATGATAGCCAATTGCCTTCATTTTCAGGAGTAGCCAGTGCAAATTACTATTTGTCTCGTAGGTGTCCTGTTTGACAGTCTGGGTCTCAAGCAGCTGTTGAAGCCAAGCAGCAGCTTCACAGATAAGAAGTGGTATTTGGGTACTGAGGATAACACACCCCTCATCTCCCAGGGGTTGGACCAGCTTCCTCAAAATACTCCAGCTGGACAGTAAAGAGCTTATGAGAAAAGAAGTAATTTGTGTCTTTGGAATGGTGATTAATAAGGGCTGATAATAAATAAGGCCCAAGGCAACACCAATGAAAAAGAAAGCAAAATATTGAATAACTGATCACTGCTCATTAAATACTCCTGTTACCCAAATGAGACACGGGTCCTATGGGAATTGGGCAGGAGTGTAATTACTCCCATAACAGAAGAATCCTTTACAGCATATGGCAAACAAGCTGGATTAAAATTTGGTGAGGCTATTTCAGAGCTGACATTTCCTAACTTTTACTCCATGGACTTTGAAGAGCATTTTATTACCCAATAAAACATGTTTACAAAGCAGTAAGGACAGTGAGCAGTAAGGGTAATGAAACTTCTGTTTCTATGTATTTGGGTCAATTTTTAGTTTCTGCTTATATTTCCAATGTCTGAAAGGCATTTCACTGAAGTCTCTTTCTCTCTCTCTCTCTAGACATCCTATCTGGGAAAGGGGTCTGGAACCTTTTCTTTTTATACGACCTGAACATACTAAGTTCTTGTTGGTAGCAAGACCTTGATTTCTAGGCTGAGTTTTACTGAAATCAGACAAAAAGCTGAATTGTTACCAGAAAGGGAAACAGCACTGCCAGACAGTGCAGTTGCACAAGCCCTGTCTCTTTTGGAATCAAACCTCAAGATGTTGGAGAGATGAACACCAACAACTTTATGAATGTGCTGATAGGCTCCAGATTAACATCTGTCCCAACTCATTTCCTTCCTTTCATTTATTTGACAAGTTCAGACATTGCTTCTTTCCCAAAATGTGTCAGACTCCTCTGGCTTTAAAACATCTTTGACCAGAATCCCAGCATTCATACAAAGCCTTACATTAAATCAGTGCATGAGACTTCTCACTCTTCCTTAGAAGTGGTTGGGAAAGAAAGGACGAGGCTTTGTGTTTTCACAACAAAGATTTTACAGTAACAACAAACACAAACACACACACATATATATATACTCACACATACATATATGTGAGTGTATATATATTTGTGCACCATACTTTTCCTGGAAAGAAGGTTGAGATTTTTCTTCTTAACGATTTATAAATTGTTAAATAGTTCCATATGACTATAAGTACCTTAAATTCAAAGCAAACTGGGAAAAGTTCATTTGCCATTGTGGAAAATTGATTATGTCAGCAGTGAACAATCTCTGGCCACCAAAGCCATATGATGACATGGAAAAATAACACACTAATTCACCCTGTGAGTCACAGAGTTCTCCATATTTTACAAGCTGACTTGTTTTATAATTTGACTTGTTCAAGTGATGAGAAGTCAGAAGAAGAATCAGTAATTAAATGCTGCTCTTCCAAGCTTTTTGTGGACCATATTCTAAACTGAGTTGGGCACACACAGCAGAATGTCAAGATAACTGATTTTCAGTGGATGCAGCACATGCAGTTCTAGTGCATTTCTTACAGAGGACACAAATCCCAGCTTTTTAAAGGCCCCTTTGGCTGTTGAGCCTGGCCTTCACATTCCAGTATTTAACAAGTTTCATTAGGTTTTTAAAATATTGTCATACACCCTTCTTTAGCTGTTCTGGACTCATTTTCATCTTTTTCGTGGCACAAAACATAAGGGCTGGAATTAGGCAACGTGATGCCTCAGCAGCCCTTCAGCTCCATAACAAGTTCAGTTTTAGAGGTATCTAGGCACTGCTTTAAGGGCTGGAGGGACAGATGTGGAAGAAAAAACATGAAGAGACAAGTGATTAAGAACTGTCTTCTAGATGGATGCAAAATTCCTGTAAAACAGCATGTAGGACAGCACTCACTATCAGGGGAGTCAGCCCTGCTCTTGGGGAAAGTCTGAGCCTCAGATAAAAGCAAGTGACTGGTTCTTCACAGCACTAGAGCCATCTGTTTCAGTCAAAGCTATCATCATCATTGCTGCAGTCCACCAAATACATGTTAAATCAAGCTCCTTCCACAAAACACATGCTCTCATTGACTGACCACCTTGGAAACTCAAGTCCAAACCACAGCAACTCCACCTCTGCCTTCCCACAAAGACCTCTGCCTTCCCAAACAGGTTGGGGGGGCAGGGGAAGGGTCTCCTTCCATGACCACAAGTTAATAAAAGCCATGCAGACTACCTCTGTCAAAGAGCACTACCAATACCTACTGAAACAACCTACAAACCATCTTTTACACAATGGCTGAAAGCCTTAGGAGTCACTCAATGAGGGCAAAGAAGGAGAAAAATTCAGTAAACTGCCTCATTAAGAGGTACCCTCCTCCCTGAAGTCATCCTTAAAAATTTATATTTAGTAGAAAATGGTTTCCATTTCATATACTAGTGAGACCTGATACTCAGAAATCTCTTAGCATAGTTCAGAATTTTTAAATAAAATGAATTAATTAAGAGACTGCAGTAACTACTGTCTATGAACTGATAAGTTGGATAACAGCCTGGCTTATGTTCTTGTGACACCTGCTCAGAATCAAGAGAGTCCCTATACCAAAATGAAACCTTTAAACAAGTATTTTGTAAGTTAGTCACCTGAATTTTTCCTGTCAAAATGACATCTCACCACTGTCCTCTCATGAGCTCCCTATGAGAGGATGTCTGCCCAGCCTTCTCCCTTCTGATGCTAGTGGAGGTTAAACATCCTAGATAAATGATTACAGTAAAAGCATCGAGTCTTGTGCTGGAAATCATTCTTCCACTGATAGCATGATGACACTAAGCACTAGATGGAGAACATATTTCACTCCCACGTGCAGCTTTTACGCATACCACTTTTCTTTTTTCTTCCCTGAACAGATACATTCACATACGAGAAGACAGATATACACGGCAAATTTTCTTTGGCGTAATAATTTTTTAAACATTAAATAAAAATATACTTTTCATTAGTACTTCTGAAAACAAAACCAAAACAAAATCCAGGCTTATAATCACACATCACTGAATTTTCAGTATTATTGTTTCTATGGCAACATTAGCCCTGACCCACAATGGCAAGTAAAAGTATTAGTTATGTGGACTCTCATTCATTCAAGGATACATGTTGTGCATGCACACACACAGATTTGTGCTTCATTGAAAGGGTGAAAACAAATTGTTTTTCACAAGCATTCTAGTTGAGAGGCAATCACTAGGGACTTTCAATAGGGTAGAGCTAAATCCTGTAACATGTACTATACAACTACACACTGCAATCTTTTGGAGAAGGTGGTGTAACCTTTGAAGGTAACAGCCATAATTTAGATGGCAGCACGTCACAAGGACACCGTCAGCATGTCCTGCCAGGATTGATATTGGAAGAAGTGGGGGGTTGTCTTTTGGCAAGCATGTCCCAAGGTGCCTCAGCACCTGCATGAAGCTGCTTGGGTTGCTCTGAATGAACCACAGGCTCCAGGCTCTGTCACTCGCCCTCTCCTCTCTTTCAAATATTCCACAACCCACCATGATATTCAGTAATTGTGTGTACCCCAGCAGCATGTACATGCTTTGTAAAGCCCTCTCCAGTTTCTGGGAAGGACAGTGGCAGGGACAGTTTTTGGGCTGGAACAAATCCCCCCTGCCTGCAAATGCTTGCAGGAGAGGAGGGGAGGGATGCGGTAACAGAGATACTCCAGTAGTTATACTTCAGTAGTCCTAACCTTCTCCTTGCTGCCCACAGTCCCAGAGACTGAAGGGTGGTTTTTCAAGGCTCACACATGGCTCTGATTCCTGTCCACCCCTGCACAATTTTTCTGGCTCCCCAAGAGTACCTGATCTGCCGTGCTGGATCCCTCACTCTGGCCGCATAGTTAAGAAGCAGCATCCTGCTTTTCCTGACAAGACAGGCTCACGCCTCTCCAGCTAAGAGGCATCACCACAACAGGTCAAAGACATAGACCTCCATTCCAACTAGAAGTCAGTAACTGTGCACATCAGATTTTGGGTGCTGTGTGCTCTAAGACTTCTTTCTCAAAGAGACTGCAGCATTCTTTAACGATTTCCGTTTCCAAGTTAATTTTGGATGCAGCCCTGTAGTGAACATGCCACAACTGTAGTACCAGCCTAGAGGAAAAAACCTCTGCCACAACTACTTAGATATGCAAGACAGAAGGCAGCTCAGTTTCCCAGCTGTGGAACCAGAAGTTTTATTCAAAAGTACTGTCCTCCAAGCAATGCATACCACACTCGCTTCGAGCTGCTTACCGAAAGCATCTCCAGATTGTTACAGCACCTTCACCACACACTGCCAGCACACACTCCAGTCATGGCTATGCCATACAGCTATCCAGCAGGGAAGTAGCCAATTTGGCATGTTCTGTCAGCCAACACTACTGTGAAGTTAATATGTGCATTGCAAAAAACACAGAAAAGGTGCAATTAGAACTAGGGACCCACTACATATGTGGCAGCATGGAAATGTTCAGGTCATGCTGTTTGGTCCAAAAATCATGACAAAGAGCATCATTTACCCTAAACAGTTACATTTCAAACTACAAAGCTTGTTACCAGCCGCTGACTTTTGACAACTCAAAGCAGCTTTTAATGAAGTCAATTCTTGTTACTGCATGTACTTCATAGGATGACCAGCACTGCTTTTATCAGCTACCAGCACTTGTACACTGCTCCCTCTCCACTGCTGTCCACCACAGCCAGTTCCAAGCAGCAAAGCTGGGTCACATCTGGGAAAACCATTTAACTGAAACAGCACTACCATCACTATGGAAAAGCCACACACATACAGGTCCTGTAGCGATCCTTCTTTTCAATTCCTCACAGTTTTTTCCCTAAAAATACCTCAATCTAACCACTTCTCCTACAGGTAGCTAAACAGTTGCAAGGTCACCTCCTGAACTCAGGACGATCTGAGCAAACATTTTTTGTACATGATATGGTCTCATCCACTTAGAAAACCCTGTGTCCATACACAAATGCAAATGCAGGCTCCTCCACTTGCCCTGTTCCAGGGAGCCAAACTGCCATCATTCAACCTGTATTGCTCCAGATCCCCTACAACATCCATGCTGGATGCCAATTCAGCTGCTTCAAACTCAAAATGTTTTCAGTTACTGTCACATGATTTCTTAGGAAAAAAATGTCTTAGACACTTCTTCACAGTCTTTGCTTGTCCCAGCATTTCCTCAGAACTGACCTTAAAATTTAGCAAGTACAGTTTGGGGAAAAACTGTTGTTTTCAGCTTCAGAAGGGAGTGCACAAGCCCAGGAACCCACATCACAGATGACAGACAGCTCAAAAAAAATGTGTCACACTTCTTTCCATGGTATTTTTGGTACTTCCTTCTAACATTTTCAAAGGAGGAACTGGCACATCTAGTATTAATCTGTGACATTGCACCATAAGTTTCTTCAGATCTAGAAATTCAGCTTTTTTCTTAATTGCTGTGCAAGGGTATCAATAGCAACAGAAGAACCTGAAGAACTTGTTAGAACAATTCGGATTTTGAGAAAAGTTATATAGCGAATCCAAGGGAAACATTGTTTCCTTCAGCTCCAGCCTACACAGGAGTTTCACACTGACACAAGTTTCCCATCACATTTGTTTATAATACATTTACAAGTAACCTAATGCTTTGGAAGATTAAGTACATGTGTTGAATTCAAGTTATGCACAGATCATAATTACTTAATTATATGTACAAATATTATTTCACTTGTAATTTTGAATTAATGCATACCATAAGCACACTCTGCATCTTAACTGCTTGTTTTAGTTTGCCACAAGGTGGCAGAAATTTCAAAGTTAAAAGAAAAGGATCATTTTAGGCTATTCCATGAGTTCAGTTTTGTTTGACCTGCTATGACTAGAAAGAGGAGGAAGTATGTTTATGTCACCAGGTTAAAACTTATGGACCACACAAGTCCTTTTTTCGATCTGTGGTAGAAAAGCAAAATTAAATCTATAGCAAAACACATAATAGAGATTTTAAAAGAAAAAGTGCAACCTCTGATTAAGAAAGTAAAACATTATATTTTAAATTTTAATATCTAGATTAAAAGTTATCAATTACTGAAGATATAAGCAAGTATAAAATAGGCAGCCTATGTTTCAAAAATATCAAATAAATTATTTTAGGTATGCTGATGACACCATTTGTGTGTTTGGAACCAGCATTACATTTACTAATTTTAAAAAATCCTGTTTTCTGATTAGCAACTGTATTCTTCTATTTTTTTCCCCTGTTATTTTTGTTATGATAGTTCATTAAGAAACAGACAGAGAGCAACAACCACTGCAAAAGGGTATCATTAAAACCTAGCTAAAAATCATTAAACAGTAATTCCCATCCTCTGTCACTGGCAAATTACCTTTCTGCTCTCCGCATTCAAATAAGTTTGTTTAATTTTTCCTTTTTTAAAGAAAATATTAATTTTTTATCAAATTGAAAGAAACGTAGACAGTAAAAAAAATAGTTAATTAAGGTAAAAGTACACAAAACTTGGTGGGGGGAAAATCAAGGGACTTTCTTAAAAGCCAATGCTTACTTTATCGTTAAAATGATGATGTGATCAGAAGTGAAGTTGCATACAAAGTCACAACATGAACTCCAAAATGCAAGTTAAATGACAGTGACAACTAATAAGATACTTACTGTCTAGCCTGGTCCTTATTGCCATATGTTACATTTACAACTGCAGTCTCCGTGTCAGTGTTCACTAGAAAGGAAAATGCAATGGAAAGAGGGTAAGTTCAGTGTGCACTCACTTCCCACAACAAATTTAAGAGCAAACAGAGTAGAAGCTGTACCTTGCTCACAGTTCTCCACTGTTCCATACTGAGCTAACAAACTATCCAGCACCTATAAGAGGTAAAAAATGACAGATTTAAATTCAAAGCAGATTAACAAAACAAAAGAGCCTCCAAAACCACTAAAATTTGTAAAATTGTTGTATGAGAACATAGATCATTTAAGACAGCCACTCCAACAAGGAACAAATAACTACTCCAGGAAGAACAATCATATATTGCTTCTTTTCATTCCCATATCAGAAAATCTGCATTTAAAACTTCATTAATGTGAAAATACAAAATATAACTCCAAGAAATCACACTGCACTGTACATTCCAAACTTTGAAAATAAACCTCCAATTCACCTGTTCTCAGAGTAGGCTAAAGCAGAGGCACAAGGAATTAGAGAAGAGCAAATCCAGAATAAAATTTTCTCCTTGTATTCCAAGAACATATATCAACTTTCTCACTGTTTGGAGTTGGGGTTTTTCCTCCCAACACTCTTAGGTTATACATAAAAATGTTATACTCTTCCTTAGCGGGAAAGTGCCTACGTAGAGAAGGTAACCAAAATAACCAGCACATGAAGAGCTGTTTCTCAATTATTTTGACAGTTTTCTCAAAGATCCTCATTCCAGAGGAACCAATCACAACAACGTCTTCACCATTACTTGAAAGTCACAATTTTTTTTTCAGTAGAAAACTAGGAAGAAACAGGCAAATGCATATGACAAAGGGCAGGAAAAAAATCTGAATTAAGTAGTTTTATTTTGCGCAATTTGTTTTATTCTAGCCAAATAGAGAATGAAGAAGGGGGGAAACCACAAATTTTGGGGGAAAATCAAGTTGTCAGAGTATTCCAGTAAACATCCCACAGTTGTACCTCTTCTAAAATTCTCATGGTGTATAGTTTATTTTCTTCCTGGCGAGAAATAGTATTGCAGAAAATGGTGACTGTGGCAGCAACTAGCACAGATACAAGTGCATCATTGTGGTGTATTGCATCCTAATGTTTTGTCTCAGAAATTAAACTGATGCTGGAAAACTCAACATTTACACCAAGAAGTGAAAAAGTAGACTTGCAGTCTCTTCTGTAACCAAAATTATGCCTAGTTCCTTAAGGGGAAATATCAGTAAGAAAAGGAGAAAACCCCTTTGGGAAAGGAAGGAAACAAGGAAGCAAAGACAGAGGGAAAGCGGTAGGCATAAAAAAAAAAAAAAACCTGTGCATTTTCCCGTTGCAGTGCACTTCCCTTTGCCATAACCAGCAATCAGGTGTGCACAAAACCCCAGTCGCTAAAAATGTAAAATTCAGTCTACATCCTCATGAGATAAAAAATCCTAAATTATAATCTATCAATGCACCATATACTCTTACTACAATGTAAAAAACATTTTAAAGATAAATTGCAGTTTATACAGCCAAACTTAAAGACAACTTATATCAGTACAATTTCCACTCTTTACCACCTACTAAAAGTTAAACTGCACATAGATGTTTCAAAGGTAACATTTCAAACATTTAAAAGGCAATGCAATGCTCACCAAGTTTGAGCAGTGCATTACTGCTTCTAACTGCAGAATTTCCCCATCGTTCTTGTAGAGACTCTAGTAAGTTTTCTTGGCAACTGTTTTGTTTTCATAGACAAGTTGTTAATTGTCCTCTCATTCTACAAGTAGAGATTAGCCTAGTCTGAGAGTTTGCCTTTGCAATCCCCTAAAAAATAATTTTTCTGCCACTCCTTTTATCTGACGATTGGAAACTAAGTGAATGTTTGCCCTAAAATGTGCTAAATATTACTGAAGCAGAGGTGCTCCAGGGGATTAAAATAAATTAAAAGTCTGTGGAAGATCCTTTTAACACAATTACAACACTGGCACAGGTGAGTGGGAGAGTTGTGAGGTCTTGCAGGTCTGCAGCTGTACCTCCACACAAGCCAGGAGAGCTGCCACATGTGATCAGAGGAACACCTTCCACAGACCACTTGAGGGATCCACTGAAACCAGTGGGTGAGCAGAATCTCAGGTGGGGTCGGGGTTTAAAACAAGAAAAGCAAAGCTTAGAGATCCATTCTGAGATGGTTAGTTGAAACAGGATGCTAAAGAGTTCAGTGGTCTGATAAAGCAATTCCTTTGTCCCTATAGTGTGCCAACACCTGTGCTGTTTTACACAACAGTCCATACCACAATATCAGCCAACATGTTTAGTTACTACATTTGAACTGTGTAGACCATCAGCTCATGGCCACTCTGCCCCAAAGCTGCATCACTTCAAAACAGAATTTCATTGTCACCCTTATTCATGCAGGAAAAGAGCAATACTAGACTGCCAGAGGTATCACAAAAGTTTACTGGATAATAATTAATCAATATTTTGTAATGTATCTCTATATTTAATTTATATTCTGGGCTAAGCATACCTTTATATTAAGACCCACATATTAAAGTCACCAGCTCCACCAAGAAAAGAAATGCTCTAAAGCTGAATCCACATAACTCTTTAAAGATACTACATTTTCTCTAAAAACTACCTCCAGCATGCTTCTCAGGAGCCATCTCAACACACTATCCCTGCATCTGCTCCAAGAAGCCCAAGAACCCAAAGGCTGTTTTGCTGTTAACACTGAGGAGTAGTCCAGAATGGTACATTCAGCATCCCACCCCTCTTCAGCAGGAGTCCTCCACTTATGCTGCTCCTTAATCCTCTCCTGAGCCATTTCAGTCAGAGGCAGTGTCCATCTGGGCTTTTATCCAAGTGATTTGAGTTCCCATGTTCTTAAAACAGTTGTTTTACTGAACAGTTTTATGAAAAGTTTCCTCAAAGAATTGAAGCTTGCTTTAACCGAAATAAGAAACAATCCTCTTCAGTCAAAGACACTTACTCTCTACAGCACTGTTCTCAAGAGAAACTTGAATTTTTATCACCATCAGCCCATGCAGCAAGATTTTAAGCGTGATCACCACAAAAGGCAGGGGTAGCCTTTTAACTAGATGGCACTTAAAATGCACTAGAAAAAAGTTTCAGCAGCAGTTGGGGTAAATGTGTGTGTGTGTGTGTGAGGAGCACGCTTCACAGGTGAGAGTACTTTTAACTGAAGCGGCTGATCCAGTTGGGAGAAGTCATTGCAGTTGTACTCAAAGCCAGATCCTCTATTGTAACTCAGTTTCAAAACACAGAAAATTCCTGCACAGGTTTCTTCCTTCGTATGCATTTACTGCAACAGTCAGTTTCTATTCACATCTTTCATTTCTTCATGTCTCTTTCTCACTATCTTTTCCCTCTCCCCAAATTTTTTCTCTCTAGCCCAAAGCCTCTAGTTCTGCTGCAAAACAAACATGTTTTGTTTAAACTGCTCTTCCGTAACACTCTTCGTGTACAGCCTTGTTGGGCAATCAGAACAAAATTCAAAGCCAAGTTGGTGGTGCAGCAGCAATTCTGATGAGCAGCTGAAAAGTTTATTTGTACAAATATTTAATCTAAGCTGGAAAAAAAAGGTCTTTCCTTTTCTTGAGCTCTCCTTCTAGCAGTTGTCTAAATTGGGTCTCCTGCTCTTGTTATAGCACAGATGTCTCTCTCACAAAAAGCTGCAGTCTTATACTGTGGACTTTCATTCATCAGGCTCTAAAAGCCAATTCTGACTTCATTATAAACAGCATTACCCTACACCAAGCCCCACAAATCGAGGCTGCTTTACATGGAAAAAAGAAAGAAGGAAACATTACTCTTCAGTAAATCTGAGAGCTTGATGCGCACACTAAAATACCACAGTTCTCACACAGATTTCACAGCTTTAGAAGTAGCACTGTTGAAAAAATTAGAGCAATTGTTTTCCACACTTTCAGAGCAAACTATTTCATAGATATCATCTCATAGAGCTGTAGGATTTCTGCTGTAAGCCATAAGCAAATTAGTGTCAAGACATCTGGTCCCTAAGCACGGTTATCCATGTTTCTCTCACATATGCACTTAGCTTTGGGAACTTCACAGTGGTGCTGTAAAACCTGAAGTTATTTTCTCCACTCATGTAGACCAAATCCATTAGACTACCACCACCCACGACTCCTGTGTCATGTTGGCAGGGAATTAAAATTAGACAATACACAACTGAAATCCTAAATAGCAGAGCATCAGAGAGACCAAAGTATTAGGGTCATTCAGTGAAAAAATCACATACAAATTTTTGGCTGCAAAGACTTTGAGTGTACTGTGTGATTTAACAAAAAAATTTTTTAGAAATTTAAAAAAAAATATTTTGATTTAACAGAGGAGATGTGGGGGATGAAAGAAAACAAAAGGGCCAGGTAAAGAGAGTGTGGGTGGGTACAGAACAATGCTGATATCATAGATATCAAGCCTGGCTGAACCACTAACACCATCTGCATACTTCAAGTACTTTCTTGGTATATTTCAGTCCAAAAAAAAAAAAAAAGGCATAATGTCTTTTGCCATTAATTGTATTAATGGAGCCCAACTAGTCTGATGTGGCCCGCACCAGGCCCTGGCATACTAAATTTTGCAGTGCAGCAGGAGCAGACTTGGCATTTTGCGGCTTTGAGGTGTGAAATTACCTTGGCAGAGGTGCTCTTCCTCTCGCAGACACACCAGCTGCCAGTGACTGACCATAGCAAAAAGGCTCTTCAAAGCATCTTCATTTTGACTTTTTTTTTTTTGGTAAAACACCCACATCCCCAACAAGGGGCCCAGCTAGCATGATTTTACAAGGAAAATTAAATATGCAGAAGTCCCTAATAAATCCCAGATGAAGCAGTCATTTTTGAAAGGTGTAACTGGGTTACACTGCGCTGCCTGAACAGAGGCAGTGGTGGACAGGTCAGGCTCCAGGTCACCCAGGACACCTCCCAGCTTGGGCAGCCTCTCAGGACCACTGCCACCCATGCAGAGCCCAAACATAGCAACTTCACTCATTTTCACCAAAAAGGTCAGAGCACGTTGGTTGCTTGTAAAGGCAAAGCAGCACAGACAAGGAATACCCAATCGAGCACATGGTCTGCCAGGACACAGTTATTTTTCCAAAACCTTGTGAAGGCATTTGAATAGGCAAAGCCAGTCTGCAATGACTCAATGCATTGCAGCATGTGGTGATGGTGTTTTTCATCTTGTAGGCCCTCCAATACCCAGTTTACTGTCTCATGAAACCATGACCATAGTCTGGAAGAATCAGAAAAATAAGCCTGGAAGCTGCTGAAGTCATTGTTTGCACACACCAGAAAGGCAGCGCCTGAAAACAATAACTCTGGCTTATTTACCACATCCCATACAAACCCTGGAGTGAATTCTTCTCCTGGGAACTTACAGTTATATCCAAATGTTCAAAACTAATAATAAGTTTACCCTATAATACAATTCTGTTTAGGTGGCATTACCAGGGTTTTAAGAATGTAATGCTGAACCACAGAGAACAAAGACAAAATTGTCAAAGGAACTACTAATTGAGTGACCAATTTGGACACCAAGGGCTTGATTTTCCATAGTGCTCAGCACATCTGCATGTTCACAGGGCAGCTTCAAAGCCACTTTTGGTAGTAAGGAGAACACAACACTTCTGCAAGAAAGACCTCTGGCTCATCACAAGACAAGCAGAAGACACGGTTAGAAACTAATAGCAACTTCTGCTTATGGGTCTTAGCACAGCACCAGAGACCAGAACGTGCAGGATTCAGTGTGCCATGGCAACATTCAATTCCCCTAACCCAAAGGGTTTGTCTTCCTGAAAGCCCTCGACTTGCTACAAAATTAAGAAAGCGTGTGGTGAGTAACTGGGTCACAACTCTTACAGACTAGTCATCTTCACTGCACAGGCTGGACTTGTTAGTGACAGCAGAGCCATCCTCTGGCCCCAGCCAACATCCCTCCCTGCAGTGCTAAGAGCAAACACTAGGTCCATATTTACCTTGCTGTCATTAAGGGACATCTGAAAAGCACAATTTTAAAAAATAAGGAGGTAAGAGATGATGTGGACTATTTTAATTTTGGTGTTTCAAATTAAGCAAAAGATAGAAAGCAACTGAAAATAGATCTCAGGTAGAGCATAACATGCAGCCATGACTACAGCTATTATATCTAACTCACAAATTCCAGATAGTGCTCCTGAACCATTTGAGTTTTTATATATACACACATATCCCTATGTATATAAAATTAAAAGGTAACAAAGAAAGACAGCAAAACGCTTTAAAACCACACTAATATTCAAGAACAACATTTAAACGGACCTGCCTTGAATCTGTTGTTAGAAATTGCTTACAGTAAAATTAGCATGATTTACCAAAGGAAGAAGGTTGCCTTCAAAAAAAAAAAGGAATCCAGCAACATGGTAAATCGTTACAGATTAACATCAGTATTAAAGCTCCCTCTCTCTCCTTTTTTTTTTTTTAATAATTCATATGATAGAAAAATTCACTGAGACAGTATTCTAATGAAGCTCTGAAAATAGAAGAAATTTCAAAAGAAATTTTTGGGCTACAAAATTAGCCCAGGTACAGAACATAGCACACAAAAAGTTCTCATATGTTTTCAAGTTCCTACATTATACCCCAAGCTGGAAATAGTCTCTTGAATGTATGATAGGGAGGAAGGATTAGTGTGCATTACACTAAGGATGTATGAGATGGGAAAAGAAAAATCATAATATCAAGGCTGAAAAATGGCATTAAATGGTCTACAAAGCTAAAAAAAAGTACTTGAGATGTTTAAGAGAAGAGCAAAAAAAGCCCCACTTATTAGATGCATGGGTGGCCTCCTTCACAAAGAGATTAAAGGGAGCAGGATAATTCTGTTTGGGAAGGAGTGAGAGGGAATATGATACAGGTATTATGAAATAACGAATCATGTGGAGATGGCCAAATTGGCAGCTTCTATTCACCCTTCATCTAAATTAAACGAAAACAAGTCTGAAAACACAGGATAAGTATTTATGCAACATTATCTGAATGCAATTAAGCACCTCACAATATCTGCTACAAGACTTCATTAATCTCCCCTCTCTTCACGCTATAGGTGTAACTCCAAGAGTGGTTTCAGGTAACGTTGGAGTTTTTGAACCAGGTTAGCACTAATGCAAACGCTGCTGATTCAGTACCCATCCTTATTTCCAGAGAAATGAAAGCGCTCTCACACAGACAGGTCCTTAAAGGCAGGAACTGCTGTTCCACAGAGCTAACCCCTGTTCCCAGTGTCTCCTTGTGGGCACTGTTGGGGCCCCCTCCTCCTCAGGCTACCAGGACATTTCTGTGGCTCGGCATGAGGGAAGGATCACATGCCAGGCTGGCAGATGGGTGTTGTGAAACGTAGTAGGATGCAGCAGCAACACTCGCTTGTGTTCATCTGCCTCCTCTCAAACTGAGGCGGCCAGTTTAAGTGGAAACACTCTTCGTTACTTCTACGATCTCATTTGTAGTTTGCCAAAGGGAAGGAAAAAACCCAAAAGTTATAAAAGCATTACTATCCAGTGAATACCCATTGCCCAACCCTGATTAAATGATAGACTACACAGAAGCAACGGAACCAGCAAAATTTAAAAGAATGTTTAAAAAAGACAGCGGGATGAAGGATGATTGTTCTGCTTTACTCACAGCACTATATCAAGACACAAATGGTGCCTTATTGGCAGTTTTGACACTTCCCTGGGGAGGCATCAAACACTGGTCTCCATCCGGAAGGCTATGGCTGAGCCCTACAGCACAAGTTGCAATGTCCTGCTCCAGGTCACGAAAACTAGAACAGAAATGGTTATGGTTTTCTTTTCCCCTGCAACCTTTCAGTCCTCTCAATTCTGCTAACTCCATGTCATTATAGAAAATGTGTTCTTTTTAATTGCAAGATTTATCAGGGAAAATTATATTTCTCCTATATGCTTTACTCTTTTGTGTGTGTGTATGAAAATAGCACTTTTAAAAGCTATTTTCTGTAGCTATTTAAAAGTCTTGATGTCACTTCATTACTGCTCTACAAGGCTGGTGCTAGCCTGATATTTTTAGTTTCAGCACAATAATAGTTTGTTCATTTAAAAAAATGCCTTATGTAAAGCTGGAACCCTGCAATTAAAACAAATATCTGTCAGACTGAAAAAAAAAAAATCAATTTTTGAATCATCTTTTGGAACCTATCAACAATTACAAATTCCAGGAAATCTCTCCACAAGAGCACAGCCATAATTTCAAGAAGAGTCCACATGCATGAAAAGTGTTCCCTCTGGTATGACGGTGCATTGTAGAAACAGAGCCAAGTCAATGCTTGATATCAGGGAAATCTTTTCTGGAAAGGTTGTCCCATATTTTAACATTAAGAATTTCTTCTAAGATCTGCTTGTAAGTATCCAAAAATGATAGAGGGAATCACAGAGCAAAATCCTGTAAAATGGATTTAGTGCGCAGATTAGGGCAGATAAAAAGGAGATATAACTCAGAGATCACATCTGAGACATTCCCTCTATTGTGCACAAGATGCAAAATGACAAGCTTTCAGGAAAAAGATAAGTCCTTAACAACCACTTCATGAATACCTTGAATCTCTTTATAACCATGAAAAACTATAAAAAGATTGAAGCATTTTTCTGGAGTTATAAGATTACACTTCTCCCTTTTTATGATGGTCATCCATGAGATGCGTGCCACGCCTTTGGCTTCCCAGCAGTACTACTAAGGGACAGCACTGCTGTGGACCAGATAGTTCAGGTTTGGCCTCTAAACAATGAGGCTCTGAAATACAAGACTACTGAAGGGGGGGAATTGTTATCTGCATTTACAGAGGTTTACAGACACGTGGGCTGGGTTGCTGGGTATCCTCACCCAAAACTTCCCTTGGAGCCATCAGTGCACGTCACTTGTCTCACCTCCCTAGTTATCTTGGTGACGTGACAAAACTCCTGTCCCTGAATGCAGACCATCAGTAGCTGTCTCATAACTCATGGGCAGCCCAGTTACCCAAGCAGTTGTAAGAGCTATTCCTGAAATTACAAAAGATAATCCCCAAACACAACCGGAGAGGGTATTTTTTTTAAGCCCACCTCTCGTGGTTTGCATGACTATTTCCAGGGAGACGGAAGGAAAGAGGACAACCTTACTTAGTCCCTACTGTAGGGACTGGGCACTGAAAAAAGTGGAGAGGGGTTGCAGCAGGACTCAAGAACTCAAGCCTGGGATCAAACAAAAGCAAAAGTTATATACACTTTAGAGCAAGGAGGATTGATCTTGGTAGAACAAGTACACCACCTTCAAGTGCCTCAGTTGCTCAAGATGCAGAATTGAATTGAAATAAAATTCACAGTAAAGGTCTCCACAGTGCTAACACAGAAATGAGAGCTTTGCAAACAACAACAATTATGTGCTGTCAAAGCCTTCAGACTGCAAAAAACATGAACCTTGGAGCAAAGGGGAAACATAGGATTTTTGTGTGCAGAAAATTTCTCTAGTAAAACACATTATCTAGTAACTACCTAGTCACTCAGTCATAAAAATTAAAGTATACCTATTTTAAACACTCAAAGCAAAGTTATTAAAAAACTCCTTAAATTTAAAGAGATATTGTAATGAAATTCTGTTCAACACAAATTTACCAAGATCTATGAGATTTCCAAGGCTGCCTTAAAGAATCCCAGCATTAAGGCCAAATCATACACTAATCTGACAGGTAAAGTTTAACGGGATCTTTACAAATATCCACAAACTTTTGAATGCGATTACCTAAACTAGAAATGAAGACTGCAAGAGATACACTATGCTAATACCATTTGACCTATATATACCCAAACAAAACAATTCAGAGTGTGAATGCTGAGTATTAGCTGACAGCTCATAAACAATAAATTACTTTTAAGAGTCAGTTTTGAAGGAGCACTCAAATGAAGAGTAAGATGACTGGAACAATTCAAGAAGGGCCACATTTAAATGAATTAATTACACCTAAGGTGTAGGAGTGATCTCTGCTTCCATCTACTTGCATTCAGAGCCGTCTACAAAGAGTTGAAAGAGCTCCACTTGCAGTCTTTGCAGGATGTACTTAGCCACCAGCAAGCTCTGAAACTTTAAAGTTTATCTTTCAACTGCATTATTAGTAAAAGTAGAGTATGTTTTCCCTCCTTATAATGGGAAAACAAAAGAAATGCAATCTTGAAGGAGGCATGTTTACACAGTTGCACTCACTCTGCAGTAACTATTACCCTATAGAGTTTTACAGACCTGAAAACTGAAACACCCTCATTCCTTACGAGCATTGGGATTCATACAGGAAAGAGGTAATACAAAATAACGTGGATGATATATGGTTTAAGGTTGTTTGTTGTTCTTTTATCCAGCAGAGTTGTCTTTTGCAAAAGTCTTGTGCAAGCATCTGAGCAGTTTGGTAACACCAGGTGCTAGACTGATACACTTGATTCTAAGAAAAACCCCTCAACGCAAGCTTGGTATTTTCCAGAAGCCTGGACACTCAATTTTGATGCATCCTCTTTCTTTTGCTCTGAACTGGTACTGCAAGCATTTGAATAAATGGCTCAGGTTGTGTTTCACTGTTCACTCCATAAGTCGCTACACAAGCTATCCTCTGCTAATAGTACTATAACACTCTACAGTAATATTCCCCTGAACATTCATGAAAGCAATCTGTAGCAGAAAAAAATTAAGAGTAAAGGTGAAGAATACTGCAGAACATAGAGAACTTGTATGTAATTTACCAGTTTCACATTTACTGCACAATAAAATATCTTCCCTTGTCAAAACAACTCCTTCTCCTTAAAAAACTTTAAATTTAAATTTTTTGACATTTAAAAAGCCAGCACTGTTTAAAATAAGGGAAGTAGGAGTGTAAATCCCCAGTATACGCCTGTATGAATGCACACTTCATTCTGATTTTTTACTGATTCATAGCTAAATACTCAGCCCAACAGAAGGGGAACTAGATTTTTAGGCACAGAGGGAAAGAGTACTTCAGTGCTTTGCTATTGACATGGAAAGAAAGAGGAGGCGGTGTAAGAGGAACTAAGAAATCTTGGTTATTCGCCTGTTGAATATTTAGGGAGCCACAGCTCTTGAAATCCTAGCTCATGGCGTCTGGATGAGAATGAAACATTCTATTCAGAGCTGAGGATAGCAAGAAGATGCAGAGAGCAGTAGCAGGAGATTGCTAGAGCAGGGGAAAACTTTACTTTGAACCATTAGCAGCATTCCCCTCTTGCATGAGATCAGCAGCTGTGCATGCATGACAAGCAGTACTGAACCAGGGGAGCCCAAAGAGCTTGAGGGGCAGGCAAAGAGCACCTGCATGTCAAAATGAAGAACAGGCAGCCCAGGTGCTGAAGGAAGGGTAGCCTAGCTGGGAGGCTAGGGAGGATGAAATGACACAAGGACCAGTGGCCCAGCCATTGCCAGGTCTTCTGGGGATGGGGGTGAAGAGTGAGGCAGGGTTGGTCAGGAAAGACTTCACAGGGAACTTGATCTATGGCTCGTAGGAAGGCAGTTTGGTGAAGTCTCCAGCTATTGTGGAAGCGTAAGTACTAGAGGTACATGCAAAATATGAGGGGCATCATGAAAGCCCTTCAAAAAACCCCTGCACAGCAGAGTTTAGGGACAAGTTGCATCACAACCAGGTCACAGAAGGGAGCAAATAGGAAGATCAGGATTCCAGGTCAGTACCACACAAGAGCAGAAACACAGTAGCAGAAGCCTTAGAAGTCACCTAAAACACACTCCCTCATAACCACATACCATCACACACACCACACCTCCCAATGCTCGGTTTCAGGGAGATGGAAACAGCTCAGCATGCAGAAGCAGTCATATACCAGAATCCTTGAAGACAGAAAACAAGACAACACGGACAACATGATTTTCATCATCCAGCTATTTGAAAGGAGGGAGTGAAGGAGAGAATCAGATGCATGACAGACAAGACCCTCTAATAAAGTACAGCAGGGCTGTGCTCAGCACAGAGATACTCCAAGGAGGTCTTCAGACATGAGTCAACTGAGTAAAGATGGGTCTGTTGTACATATTCTACTGTAAAGACAGGTTCTTGAATTATGAACAGAGACCACAATACACATAGAGCATAGCATCCCAGAGGAGATGAGAAATATTTAAAATGCCAAGAAAACAAACGCAAAACCCCAAACCACCCTCTTCCCCTGTGAAACTAGAAGCAAACTTCCCAATAAGTAGTGAGAATATGTCAGAAGCTCTAAATAAGGCATGGACACTGAATGTGGAGAGTGGGCTTCTGCACCAGCACAGCTCCTGAAAGCACTACAAACACCACCTTTCTGCTGACTTACTGCTCCAAACTGCAAAGCAGGAGAAGAAGCTGAGGACATCCCTTTTTTTTTTTTTGTCTTACTTTAAAAAGATAAAATGTTCCATGCACTGGGGAGCTTTTACCAATATTTGTGGTCTTTGACTTTAAATGAATCTGAGAGGTTCAGAGTAAGAGGCTGCCATATTGTCCCCTCCAGGACATCACAACATCCCTGGCAGCAGGGCTGACAACACTAGAGGAGCTGCTGCCAGGCACAGAGGCAAGCTTAGAAACCTGAACACCCTTGGCTAGAATTTAAAGTCTAAACACTCTGTGCCACCCCAAAAATACATGCAAGCATTTGGCCATTCTGCCACATAGCAACAGTAAAATCACTTTTCCCTCAGCTTACTTGAGAGCATGCTTAACTTTCAAATCAGCATAAATAGTAAGCACAGTTATGGCAGAAAAAAAATGTATGAGACGGGGTAACATGGCCGAGTGTGCTGCAGCAGCCTGTGGAAAGCAATACCCCATGAGGTCTGGCAGCAGATCAAGGGCAGTCACTTCAGTTGCTTTTCAGATCATATAGCTTTGTGAAATTATTTGGGTAATATTCAGCCTTCTAAAAACCTCTCTATGGAAAGTGGTCTTTTCCAGTCCCTTATTGTTGAGCTCTTACCCACCAGTGCACAATGTGCTACTGTAGTTGTGCTGGCTACCATGCCAGCAGCACAGTAGTGGTACATGCTGCTGAACCAATGAGACCAGCCCAGAACACGAGGAATGTCTCCCTTTCCAGCCTCCTCTTTAATTTTAGTGCGCACACAGCTTCTGCCAGGGCAGGCCATGCCAGGTCGATATTTGATTTGTAAACAGACACTCCAACATGCTCATCTTAGCTGCGGGCTCCAACTTATCTGCTGTTATTCCCAACTAGCACACAGGAAAATTTCTGCATGTAACCTTCTCTGCAGTAGTGAGCTTGCAGAAGAAAGAGGCAGATAGTTTAATATATTTTGATGATCATAATAGTTTTTCCTCAGAGAAGTGAGGAAAAACCCAATCCAGACTTTCCCCTTGTCACCCTCCAGCCCAATTCTGGGATGTTCAGAAACAAAAGCACAATTAAGGCAGACACACTTTGTCTCTGCACACTACAACATGCACAGGGTGTGCCCTCTTTATGGTTAATAAATGCTCTCATGCTTTCCAGTATGATAAAGGAATCACCTCAGGGTTAACGCTCTGAAAATATGAATAGATGGTGACAAGGAAACATACAAGCTTTATTCCTTGCATTGTCTCCCACCAGGAAGGTGGGAGGGCTTATCCTCTATCAGCAGTGCCTATCACAGAATGGCTCCTAAAGGGTACACCAGACATTATTATAGATTTAAATTTTAGAAATTACCTTGGACCCTCCTTTTTCTGGCAATCATTTAGATATCCAATTTCAGTCAACTGGAGTCTTCTAAGGTTAAATTTATTAAAGGGTTCATTTAATACTCATTTCTGCAAGCTCAGAGACAGACAAGACAGATTTCACTTTCAGTTTGCCTGGGTTTTTTTTTCTTGACCCTTTCAGAAGAATCATCACAAGAATGGACACTCACCAAAATGTCAGCAATCTGTTTCTAGATGAGAAAAAGGCCAGGCCTTCTGGACTGTTGGACCAACTGCTCTACTCTCAGTCATTCCCATGAAGTCATCTCAATACTAACTTATAGTGCTTTTTGTTAATTGGGTTGGTTTTGGTTTGTTTTTTTTTTTTTTTTCTGTGAATTGCCTAAAACTCAAGGACACAAGTTTTCCCTCAATATGTTTACAAGAAGAACAGGGGATCATATATGATGGGATCTAATGAGAAAACCAAGCAGTAACAAGCAGCTCAAAAGGCAGCAGTGAGATTTCCAGCAGGGAATCAGAAATCACTCACTCCTCTCATCTTTGACTTCACCCCATCCATTTTTAAGCAGAAAAGCAAAGTTATCTCATTAAGTCATTTTATTCCCAATATCTGGCTAGCAAAGAAGTGTTAACATGACACTAATAGAGAACCTCATAGATAACCTGAACAATGATGCCTGTATAAGATTATGTTCTTTACTGTTTTGGCTGCATCAAAACTCCCATTAAAAATCTTTAGTGCTTGTGGTATTTTTATACTTTCAGACAAGAAATGAGGAAATAATAACTCAAGAGATCTCTGTCCGATTCTGGGAAAAGGAAGCCTGATTTATCTGCGCTCTGACTACATGTTACATAAATAATCCCTTTTTAACTTTTAAAAAAGGCCAACAAATAAGCATTACCCACTTCCTCTCATCTATTTCTTGTTATGGTGCAGGTAACACCTTCAGCTAGCTTTTCATCACAGCAGAAATGCTAAAAACAGGCTTTAACAAGAAGAACATGAAGATAGTTGTCATATTAACCATTTTAGTACATTCTCCTAGGTAGGACACATGGAACATCCTTCATGGAACATGTGGATTACAGCTGCTTGCGATTGAATGTGTGCAGCTGACTATATACTTTTTCTAGAAGTTAAAATAACTTCCTTCTACTGCGTACAAGTGCATAGCCACACACACAACATACTATACATATTCATTCATACCCCTCCCACATGCAGGATAGCAGGACTCGGCATGGAAGAGCAAGCAGACTTGAGAAGCTCCTTCAGGCGTTAAAACGTAGGTTGTGGGACGTGTTCACAGCACACACATCTCAAAGAACTCTGCACAGCATTAGCATAAGATGAATATTGGTCACTTCATTCACAATTGGTTCATTTACAAAGTGACATCTCAAAGTCTGTTAGGACATATGGAATATTGTTTACCAAATTCAGCATCATGTCATAGCATTATGTGTTCATTACGATAAATACAGCTCAAGTTGGCCTCCTAAAGGTATTCATAACTAAATACTCCTCAGGCAAAAAAGAAAAAAAACATGTCTAGAACTCACATCAGCAGCTGAGAGTAGGTCTAGCAGGAACAGTTTTACAACACCAAAAATTACTAATTTAGGAAAATATGTACAGTAGCCCCATGCACTGGCAGGCTTCATGTGCATCACCTTATGAGTAAGAAACCCTGTACTCTGAGACCTGAATGCTGTACTCTCTACGTGCACACACCCTGTACATGTGTTCCCTTATCTTAATATAGAGGCACCTGTGGTGTTTTCCCCACAAACACTATTTCAAAGGGAACAATGCCAACATGGACACACAAAGTTGAAGGCAAAGAGCATTGGCTTGAAGTTCACGTGCTTTTACTGATCTTCCATATCTGCTGAAATCCAGCCAATCCAACCACCAGTGTTCATGCCACAGTAGGACTGCAGCTGAAGACCAGGACTGGACCTTGTCCCATGACAACCACAGCTATCTGGTGTCAGAACCAAGACTGGTCTGATGAATTAGACCGAAATTGGTTTTGACTTTTGGTGAGGCACCCAGATTCTGAAAACAGCTATATGAAACACCATCACTAGAGCTATTCAAGATTTCAACAAGGCATTTTACTCAGCATAAAGGTACAACCAGCCACACCTGAGTAACCTCAAGTCAGGGTTTGAATCTGCACCACTGGAGTGTGGGTGACTTTCAGACACTCACCACTACAGATACCCTTCCCATATCACCACAGATTTTATACTTGTTAGGACTTCTATCATTTCACAACAGATCCTGAAACATTTTATGCACTTGAGGACTTTCATCTCCACAAAAGGCAACAAACAGGCTTAATGATCTTAGGTTTTCTTTTGAGGTCAGGTTTTACTTCTCCTGGTGGAAAAGTGGTCCACATACTTCTTGCAATGGTACACGAAGAGTAAACCCAGGCCTCCAGAGAGACACTTGGGGAAAGAGACTAACATGACAGAAGGAGCTGACAGGACGATGTTCAGCTCAAAGGAGATGGTGATGTGAAATAAAGTGAAATACCTATAGCCATTCCGCTCAGCACAGGGAAAATATCATCTGTTAAAACTCTTGTCTCTACAAATATAATTTGATATATCAGTAACTGGTGTAGAGTAAGCCTATATTAATCAAATCCTTGAATAAATTTCACTTTTAAGTCATCCAAGGTACTCCAGAAAGTGGATGTTTAGATTCTGCACTTCATCATTCTCTATTGCTTTAGAAACAGTACCAAGGTGTTTGCAAGCTCCTTAGTTTTGTTCTCAGTTTGAGCCAACTATGAAGTTATGGAGCATTAAAAGACAGAAATGGGGGCATAAAGCAAAACATGATTTGTTAATATAAATCTGTACATGAGTGCAGAGGCACAAAACATTATCATCCATCTTTTATAGAGTTCACGTACTGGGGGAGCAAATATGTACAGCTGTGCAAATACACTTGCCCTTAAAATACAAAATATATCAAGAAAAAAGCAGTATTACAAGAATTTTTGTCTCCCCTTCAGTTTTTCCAAATCTACTTTCTATTGTGTTCTTAAATGGAAATTAAAAGCATTAGAGGTATCAAGTAGGTGTATAGTGATTTGAGGAAAAAGGGAAAACAAAGCTCTAGAGCTGGTGGATGCTAAGGTTACGTGGAGCTGATTGCAGCTGTAAATAGAAAGAGGTAGTGAAGGTTTGGATTAGGGGTTTGGAGGCTGACATTTTTTACACATAATTTTTTGCCTTAAAAAAAAAAATCTGTAAATATGGCAATGGCAACAGACCACAAAAAGCTTAGCAGTCAGAGTAGTGCAGAATAGCAGGTGACATGAGAACACCTAGCCACTTGTGGCAGTGCCATGAACACAACAGACGACAACCTTAGTTTGTGACAGAGGTGCATCAAGGTACAATAACACAAACTACAAAATCCCTTCATGCTTTTCTATAATCAGCTTTGAAAAATAAAGTTTCTAATAAATTTCCCCTAAAAAGTTTGAAGAAACCTTGCAATTCCAGCTTCAAAGCCACATAAAGCTGTAACTGCAATATGTAAGTACACTTCACCAGCACATGACCCCCAAGAAGTCCATGAGCATACCAGGCAGGAAACTATCTGTATGTCTGTCCTTCATTTGTTACACCATGAGGAAAGAGCAGTCATCGGTCACTCTAAACCTTTCCATTAAAAACTCATTTTCTAACCATTAGAGAGAAGACAAATGGTTCAAGTTCTGGAGTTACCAACTGCAAGCTTAACTAGAACCACAATTACAAAATTCCAAGTGGTAAATTATGCATGGAGAGGTTGAAATAGTCTGGTTTCTTGTGTAAAATACAATCACCTCTTTGCACTAGCCAGTAATAATAAAAACTGAATAAATGCTCCATTCTAAACTACCCCATGCAAGTATAAGTTGTGCTGTAACAGTGGTTACAAACTACCAATCAGTTCCAAAAAGGCACACAGTTTTCTAACTTGGATGTCAAAACTGAAATTCCTTAATCCAGAACAAGCCAGCCAGCAGAAAAGCTCAGCACCCTTGCCCTTCCCAGCAGAGACAGCAAATATTCCAGATCCTCAAAAGTGGGTCCAATCTTACTTGGCTTTAGCAAACCAAACCTTCACAAGAAGTATATTGAGATTTGTTTTTTTCCTCAAGTGTCAGCTGCTACGTAAGGAAAGCTGCACTGCTCTCTACTAGGCATCACCAAGAAGAATTGTATCTATGCAGACTTTAAATATGCAGGCAACTATACCAACAGCACTCACGCACAGCTCCAAATCTAATAATGAACATGCAGTTGTAAATCTGGTATGAACCAGACCCTGTGAGGATACAGCCATCTGTGTAACGACTGCAACGCACGTTACTGGTGCGGCGTGTAATGTTCTTCCCTCATTAAAAACACCAGCACAAAACCATATATGTAAAGCACATGCCTGTTTACAACAATAACTTCCCCAGAAAAGCTCAAAAGACCGCAAAGCTGGCGACAAGATAGAGCAGTTCAGCCTCACACAGCTGTGTGAAGTGTCATGAAAAGGAGCTCAAGCCCTGCATGGTCCGTGCCGAGGAGGCTGCACTCCCAGCACACACGAGCAAAACCAGACCCCAAGACTGCCCATGCAGGGATGCCTGGTAGTGGCTGCGGCAGGCAGAGCTTCGCTTTGCCCACACACCTCAGAGCAGAGTGGGCTAATGAGCAGCAAGAGCAGAGAGGCTGCCTTGCAACTAAAAGAGAGGAGGGAGCAAGCCTAAGGCAGGAGCCAGTCGCACGCCTGCGGCTCCACCAGCAGCAGCCCACGTTCTCCTCCGCTGCTGCTCCGGCCAATTCAGGGGCAGTCGATGCCCATAGACATTGCAGACAGTGACACTGGGGTGAGAGGCTAGAAAGGGTGGCTAGCCCCAGGTCTCACCAAGTGAGTCCAGACACTACTTACAAAGCTGTGCAGCCACCCCAGCAAGGGTGTCAACCTGTTGTGTCTCGGAAGAGAAAGCCCTTTCATCCACAGATTTTTTAAAATATATTTTTTTAAAGCTGTGTTTCTTCTCCTTTTATATTGTTGCTTATGAACTGTGAAAGACTGCAGTGAATTATATATTTTCATGCATCATGAGTCACGTTCCTCCCCTTTTCTTTGTCCCAGCCATACGCTGTTTCTGCGTCTGATTCAAAAATGCAGGGACATGCATTTTTCTCGTACAACAGGGTTTTCAGAATTATTCATGATTTAGAAATGTACAGCTCAATTTGTACTGCTTTACAGCCTGGTCTCTGTCTTTTAATGCTGTGTAACTTGTTCTTTATAGTGGCTCAAGCTGGGAAAGAAACTAAGCGCAGCTTGCAAACTCCTCAGTTCTGCTTCTAAAGCAATAGAGAATGATGAAGTACAGAGACTAAACATTCATTTTCTCAAGGATCTCGGATTATTTTAAAGTGAATGTCACTCAAGAGTTTCATGGATGTAGTGTCAAGGAATTCCACGCAACACTAAGGGTTGGTATAAGGCAGAATACAGTGCAAGACATAAGAGCTGTTGTGTTTACAAGAGCAATCATTTTGGCATAAACCAGGTATTTACAGAGAAAAGGCTCCCCTACAAATGCTGCTTCCCAGCACTGAACCTCTGGCTCTTCCCTCTACCTGGCTATTCCCATCAGAACTTTCCCCACAGCACTGGTTGCTCTCCATGCACCACAACTTGAAGAAACACACAAACTGCTTTGAAGGCATCTGCAGCACAGGCGTGAGAGCCCTCCAAAGCCCACAAAACATAACCTCCAAGAAAAAACAGAAAGGCTTCCAGTCATACCAGCTACAAGAGAAAAGCCCAAGGGAAGTCTTGAGCCAGTGGATGTATATGAGGGAGTGGACAGAGAGGGGGCACAGGCAGTTTCTCCACCCCGAGCGGTGGATGTGCTGTAAGCTGGCTGCAACCGCACCAAGGAAACAGGAAGTTGATTAGCAAGGCAATATGAGGAGGCCGTGAGATCCACTGCTGCTCTCTCATCAGCACGAACAGCACCAACCTAGCAAAGCAAAATGCTGCCCCGCCAAAATAGAGTGCTCCCATTTCTCACACTTTCACAACCTGTCCCTGACCCACGGATGGTGCTTGCTCAGCCAGCGCTGCTCCCCACACACCCCATTTTCACTCTCAGAGAGTTTTCAGGGCTGCCAGACCAACACGTTTCCGCCTCCTGGGCTGGTGAACGAACACCGAGTCTTCTCTCACACAGCGACCACCCCCAGTGCTCTCCCCTGCCCAGAGCCCGCCCTTCCTTTCCTGTGCTATCCTCACGCCACTGTCACACCACATGTCACAGGAATGCTGGAAGGACAATCTGGGGCAAACCCACCCATTTCTTTTGAGCAGCAGATATAAAGCCACACAGACTATTGTATGCACTTACCATAAAGGTAAAGCAAGGGGGAAAGGAAGCAAGGAAGGAAGCTACATTAAGCTTACATTTAGTTAAAATAAACCTCTCTTCCCCTCCCCTTCCCCCTGGCCTCACATACCCAGCTCCAAACATCCCCCTTTCCACTCCCAGCACAGACAATCGTCTCTCAGGTTCAGGCGCCAGTGCAGGCTTTGTGCTTCAACCAGGTTGTGCTCTGAGGAATTGCTTCCTGAATGACCAGTGGGAAACACCACGTGGTGCCACAGCACAGCACATGGGTCCAAAGCACAAGTTTTGTGGAACATATCTGAGGGAGGTACAGCAGCCTTCCCATGGTGCACCCAGCATCACGCCTGCAAAATGGCTTGAAATGCTTTCAGGGGCTTAACTAGTTCAGCTTTTTTGGAAGAAAGGTATGACAAAAGCACAGTCAAAAATAGACCAGCTTTGGCTAATATAACTGATTATTCTTCTAACAAGGTCTCTATCACATCTGAAGTAATTTCAGTAAGTGACAACAACCAGCACAAAAGACAGCTATGCGACTTCACAAGTGAAATAAGTGCTTAAAATACAGAGAAAAGCACAAATATCAAAGAGTACAGATACCTCTGCTCTCTTTCAGTGAGAAAATAAAAAGTTACTGAGAGCATTGGAGATATGCTGCCTAACTGTTTGTACACAGAAGAAGAAATAAATTTTGAATCTCTACGTATTAGATTACAACAAAAAAACCCCCACACCCCAGAACATCTGAGTGAGAATGTGCCCATTCAAATGACTGCTTAAATAAGGGAGTGACTTTTTAGACAACAAGGAAGCCTGCGAGTTTGTAGCAATGTCAAACTGCCCTATTTTTAGCATTGTGTGTCAAGGGCACATGCCTAGAAAGCACTTTCACTGCTTCAGCAATTTACAGGAAAAACAAGGTAGACAAGCACATGCTTATTTACAGACAGATGAGCCTGAATCTTGTGTGTGGATAATCACATGGGACTGCTTCAATTTTGCAGGGTGACTCACCGGGCCAGCATCAGGGCTCCCGGCACAGCCCCGGAGCTCGACACTAGCGGAAGGAAACAGCTGCATAGCACTCAAAATCCTGAAGCAGCACAAGAGGGGCTGGACAGTAAACTGAAAGCAAATGGACTACATTAATTCTTCTCAAGTGAAAAGTAAATATTTCAGATAGGCAAGAATAATAAAGGGTCTGCAAAAAAAAAAAAGTGAAGTGTGGTGAAAGGCCTTGCATTCCCCACTGGTTTTCTATTTTAAGTTCTACATATGACTAATTTTCAAACTTTTCAGTACCTCTAGCATCAGCTGTTCAAAAAAACGCCAGAAAAAGTCTTTCATTGGTAGATAAAAGCCTGTACAAAATAATCTAAAGGAAGCAAGAAGCCTTATCACCTTGACCACCATTTCCACTGTTATTCAATACTTCCAAAACTCAAACACAGCGCATAACACCATAAAGTCATGCTTTATCTGGTAGCTCTCATTCATTAGTAGAAATAGCTATCAAACAACAAAGGTTTTACCAATACATACAACACCTGACCCTCTGCTTTCAATTAATATCTATATACCTGCAACCACCCTCACAGACAAATCTGCTGCATCTTTCACTAGCAAGTCTCCTTTTTTTGAAATATCATCAGAGTAGTTTCAAGCAAATTCTTTACTGCGAGGCACTGGCAGACTCACTGAGCATCCTTACACTTAGCTAATAAGCTTTGCAGTGAGGAAGGCAACAAGGACTAAAGATGGACAGTTCCAGAAAACGGAATACAAATTCCTTCTTCCTTCACTATAGCGGCATGGGGGAGCCACAAGAGCTGTGGTTAGGCCTTCTACAAGCAATTAAACAAATCTTTGGCCAGCAGCAAGGTCAGATCTTCAAACCCTCACCAGTTGAATCAGAAAGCTAGCACAGCCATATGTAAATGAAAAGAACAACCATGAATCACTAAGACACCTGAAACATGGCAACAAACACAAAAATAAGATTTTAACAGGACAAACATATAAGCAAGACAAGCAGCATTCTACCTGAGATCACAAAAGGGCTTCTGTACCCAAGAGTCATTTTGTTATTTAAAGTTATATCCCTGCCTATCCCACCAAGAAACCTTACAACTTAGTATGTGGTCTGCAGCTTCCTCAACATGTTTACAAGGAGCAGAAATACAAGAGCAGGTACTAATTAATAGCCTGTGATGTGCTCTGTTCATTCTGAACACAAAAATCAAGATTAGCTGCCACATGCTCCCCAGAACCTTAGTAGAAGTCATCATTCAGCTGTTACAGAACTGAAGTCAGAAATTTGAAGGAAAACAAAAACAACCTAAGTTTACTTGAATTTTTTATTTGAATAGAAATATCTTCACAGCTATGCTAACTTCATCATCCATTACCATTAGCTGGAGAAACTACCTCAAGTTCTGTTTTAGGAAAGTTTATGCAAAACTTTCAAGTGTATCCTCTTTTTAAACTCTAGTAGATAATGAAATATTTAAGTGTTGTGTGCTGACCAGCATGGTCTACAGACTACAGATACTCCAACAGCAAGCACCTGTGCCAACTGCATCCAGTGTTATCCATACAGAGTTCAGGAAAGGAGACAAAGTCATCTAGCAAACAGGATGGAAGGTGAGAGTGGGTGGCACTAGATGCACACAGACATTGCACTAAAGGGTTACCAGAATGACAGTCTTGCTTTAACAGCTTCATATGGCCTTGGCTGCTGGGACTGATCTGCAAACTGTGCTGTTCTTAGGACAGGAAATAGGGACAGCACAGGACCAGTGCGTAACATTATTTTTGCCAGCAAAACTAGCAAACAAGTACAACTTCAGATGGGGAGGGAAGAAAAAAAATAATGAGAGGCGAGATATTTACATCTCTTTTTGGCTGCATTAGTAAATAAGCTGCTGAGGATCATAAATCCCATTAATTTTCCATAGGAACAGATGTTTACTTGACACTACCCCACTTTCGACACTTGCACATGACACAAAACATACCGCTAATAGAATAGAGGAAAACAGAATAAAACACAAAACAGTTCCAAGTTACTGTGTCTGTATGAACAAAGTAGGATGAAGACCTAATCCCCATATTACAGCTTCTCTCCCAAGATATCTAAATATGATCCTACTCCCGTGCTAGTACTCAGGTGATGTGTACAAACCACAGGTTACATTTTCACAAACTAGCCCAGCGTGGCTGCTTTGTGAGCAGCCACATGGCTGAAGTTTAGAGAGCTCAACTCTAAAGCTTTTTGGATGTCCTACTGCTGAAAAATCACCCAGCTCAACCCTACAGGGCTGAAGGGTGCAGGTAAAATACCCTCCAAGCCCGAGCAATTGCTAACTGCACTGCTGCCTGTTGACCTAAAAACCTTGATCTCAGGTACGCCATGTGGCTACCTTTGCCCTTCCCCCACCTCTCCCAGCCATGCAAAGCACAAATCATGTCACCCCAGGCCACCTCTGACTCTCAGCTCCAGTTCCAATCTCACAGCAGCAAAGCCTGCCTGCACCACTGACCCTTCGCCTCTGACCCTCAGAGACAGGGCTTTGCACATGGCATCCAGACTGCTCGGTGCTGTGCTTTGTTGGGAAGGGGACCAAGGAGAGCAGGTGAGATTCAGGGAAGAGAAGCAGCAGCAAAGGGGGAAAGCATCAGGAAAGTAAAAAAGAAGAAATAGTTATATAGTTGTATGACATTAAGGTATCAGGGTTATGCTCAGGGTTGTTTTTTATCATTTTGCCTCGAATCATTAAGTGAAATTCTTAATTCTGAATTACTTTGCCTAAAATGAAAGCAGATATTGTTTTAAAAGGACTGTCTTAATACAAAATGCAACAACTTTTCATTGACACCTGTTAAAACTGTATCACACCAAGTGTCCACCAAGTCAATAGCTTGCTTTTAAGTCATGGTTCAGTGTTTCTAATCTAACAGCAGTAATATATTACACTATTATTCAAGGCAAGCATTTTATTTTCAAACTTCAGTTAATAACTCTTGACAGAAGGTTCATCCAAAATCATGTACCTCTTTTAGATAATGAAAAAGAACTATGGATTTCAAGACCTGATTATACACACATGAAGAGGCAAGGCTGAGAAAAGCAGACTGGTTTAGAACCTCCCACGAGTCACTGAATTTGGAGTTCCCGTTACTTTAAGCCCAGCCTATCTTTAGAATTAAGTTCTGCTAATTGGAAGATGCAAAGGCAACAATATTACTAAGAGACACATTGCTCAAGCGCAGAACACACCTCCATTAGTTGTTTCTCCTGCAATCGCGTACATAGACAAGTCTTTGTAGTGAAATGGACAGTTAGTGACGTTTCTCTGAAATTTAAATACATTAATTTTATCAGTGTAACTTATTGATGCACATTTTAGGAGGCATGCATACTGCTTTTAAGTCAAATACTCTCAGTAAAGTGCTAAATAAAACACAGTGATTTATATAACTAATCATAAAAGGAAGCCTCACTCTGTAGACCTAGTATATAAGAAAAGATATGGATCTTTAAGTATTCTCAAGCTTAAGGACAGCTAAGCTTTTTTTTCTTAAGATTACTACTAGTGTCCAAGAAGAATTTTCCTGCATATAATGGAATTGACCAACCATGGAACACTTAAAAAGTTAGAATGATACTGGTTTTTAGTCATAACTTCAATGCAATAACAGGATATGATCTAGGACTGCAACAGGTAGCAAAAATTACCGTAATTTTAACATCAGCTTCATTGTAGCCCTTCCTTAAAGCTGTACATTTGCCCATACTTAGCTTTCCTGGCATCAGCATTTCCCAGTTTGTTGCCACTGTATTAAAGGCAAAAAGAAAACCAGCCAGGTAGGAAATCACAGTTATGCTGTAGAGAACAGTTAGGATTTCACTGAAAGTATCTCCCAAAATAACTTTAAAAAAAATACCACATAAAAATAGCTCTCACACAAACAATCAAGTTTCATTTTTACTATACTTCTTTTAAACCATTAATGAGTCATCACTTAAATCACTGGCTACATTTATAAAGAATTATTCACACAGTAAACTAGACATCATAAAATGAAACTGTATACATTTCCAATATAAACTATTTTTCTCCTTTAAACTCATTAGAGACACAGGAATCCACTGATTTAAATGTGGGGGGGGAGTTAATTTTTTTTTTTTAATTTGCTTTTTAAGTATATTTACCACAGAGGTTGTGTTTCACCTCATAGCAAAAGCTCAGTGTCTCCTACTTACTTAGCCTACACAAAATTTTCCCCTTTACCAGAAGAGTTTTCCACCAAAAATGAGACCAAGACAGACCACGGTATAGCCGAACAACATAAAATGCAATTAGTGGTTACGTTTTTGTAGGTTGTGTCATTTCATATTCTTTCCGTGCCTTCATGGGGCAGTGAAGACTTCATTAGAACACACTCCAAGCAAAGACTGGCTCCTGCAATCACTGCCCACTTTGATTAGTCTTAATCTTAGTGGAAGCACAGCAATTTTCACTGATTGCTTGTTTGAGGGACACCCGATTTGCGCAATGTTTATTTTGGGCCGTCACTGAGGGCGGGGTGTAGCCAAATGGGCAGCCTCCCAGTCCAGATCACACAAAATGCAGCATTCGCACTCTAGGAACATCTCGGCCGCAGCCAAACCCAGAGAGCCTGCCAGTGTCAGGAAGGGTTGCACTCAGCGAGACCCACCCAGAGGACTCCTGCAAGATGAAAACCACATCTCCACACCCTGGCAAGTGCCACCAGCTGAGGCGCAGCCCAGAGAAAGCAAGAGAGGGTCCTGTGGGTGACCTCTGTAATGAAACAGCACAGGTTATAAAGTGAGGAGCACAGATACCCCTTCAAGTACTGTAAGAAAAAGCTGTGAAGTACTGTGCAACACGAAGAGGACACATCATGAACAAGAGGGGACACCGCACAACACACTTCAGAAATACTTTAAAAAAATTATATTCCTCACCTAAGCCAAACTAGGAAATAAAAGTGACAAATCTCTTTACTTATGGTGGTCTTGCATCTTCCACACACAAAGCCAGATTTCACTAAAATCACTGAAATATGCAGGACACACATTAAATAGCAAGTGTCCTGTTCATTCAAATGTCTCTGACGATCCCAAAACAGACTTTAATGTGGATCACACCACTTTCAGTGCAAGCTGTATGCATCATAGTGTCTGCATCCTAGAGTGCTGGCCCTGTGGGTTGTGTATTTCAGGTGATAGCACATGTTCTCACATTAGTGATCGTTTTGATGAAGTAGCCATTAGCAATAAGAAACAAATTTAACATTCAGGTGTACTCAAGTTACTGTCTATGTCCTATGTCACAAGAAAGCAGGAGGAAGCTGTGCCTTTCAGTTCCCACATTTCCTTTCCAATTTTCTGTCTTCTTGTCCCTGGAGTAAAGATCTTCTCACTGATAGACTGTGAAGGGCTAGGCTGATTAACAGATTTAACAGATACACAACAGAGGAGACAACAGCTAAAATAGCATGGTACAGCAGGAAAGAGCAAAGACCATGTTAACGACCCCCTTATGGCTGCAGCTGGAGTCAAGCAGCAGGATTTCCTTAGACAGCATTGCTACATCTGGATCACTCTCCAAAGGAAATTAAAAGCAACGCTGCTGCAAGATATGCTGTCAGATATACCAAAGCCACGAAAGCATGCAAGAGGCAGTGATGATATGAATTGAATTACTAGTAAAAATAAAGGAGAAGTTAACGCACATTAGCACCATAGTTACCTCTGTTTTGGGTATCATCATACCTTGGCAAGGAAAAACACAAGCACCACTTAACACTGAAATTGGTTACAATCAGCTGATGGGTAGTTAAGCAACAACACCTGCAGCAGGGTGAAAAAAGCATGAACTCAACAAAGTAAGGGAGACCTTAAAAGGTGTAAACAAGGTGGAAGGTGTTGCTCAGACATTTTTGAACAGAAAAATCAATCTGCACAACTGCAAATTGAGACCTCTAGAACTTGGTTCTAGAAGCAGTTTGCAGAACAATGTAATTCACAACCAGTTGATGTGAAACATTTCCTGTGTGGATAACTTTTATTCTATATCTGTCTTTCCCACATTCAACTAATATTCTTCTAAAACCATAGGACAGTATGACTTGATAACAATGGATGGGCAATTCAGAGGTCTAAGCTTACTTATGATCACTTCCCCCCTGTATATTGCACTTGATAGATTTTTGCATTCTTTATGACCGTGAAGAGCTGATGGAAGGCAAACATTCTATATGTTATAGCTTTATACACAAGACAGCCACAATATAAAGTCTTAATTTAGGATTTTTTGTGCATCTGATACACAAGCTGATATTTATCAAAGGTGTAAATTTTCCTGTTGTGAGTTAGCACAGAATATAAAGGCTTTATATTAAGAATACCTCCTTGGACCAGCACAATATAAAATGTCCTTGCAGTTCTGGTTATACAGAAATTTTTTTTTTTTGCATTTAGAAAATTAATTCCACTTTTCCTTAAATAGAAACAGATTTTAGACAGAATTCATAGAAAGCATTCATAAAGTTGCAAGTGGTGAAGCAGTCTGTTAATTCTAAAGTAATGTTTGCCACATCACCTATCAGTATTTCTTATGCCTACAAACAACTATAGTGTTTCTATCACTCCAAGTAATTTTCTCACTAGAACAAGAAAAAACAAGGGGATCTGAAAACCTACTTATTTTTGTGAAACCTATACTCACAGTTATGTAGTTCCAATTACTTATTCCTCATACTCCCCAAAAAGAATTGGTTTAAGATTTCCCACACCTTTGTTGTGTGCATCTTCAAGCACTGCTGGAATGCTGTCTCTGTATCCCCCAGATTTTGGCTATCAGATGATTTGGAAAGAATAACATCTTTGACATCAGAATAACACAAAACTGGGAAAAAAATCCATGCATAGAGATTCAAAACCTCTTTGGTTCAAGCTCATAAAAGACCTTCCCCCAGCAATGTAACCAGGCACTGGTCCCTGGCAAGGAGGACGAGGACAGGATGCCCTCTGCCCCCCACCCCCGCCCTAATCTGTGATGGAAGCAAAAGCCCTAGGAAATTTGTCCTACAAACCCCAGGAGGCCTTCTAGCACCCAGGGAATACAGTATGAGGATGTTACTATCTAGCTGCTGTGATTAGAGTATGGAGGAGAGGGAGGTGAGAGCGGAGAAAACAAAAGTAACTTCCTCCAACAGTTAATTGAAATGAAAAAAAAGGGGAATTGCAGAGCACTCTTATTTGCCAAAAAGCACAGAACCTTGGCTTGCCTTTGGGGCAGTAAGTGTCCAGGTATGAAGCCTCACCCACAGGTTTGTATGTCTAGAAAGCAATCAGGTAAACTGCCTGCTGAAAAAACACGTTCCAGTGTGCACCAAGACGGCGTGCAGCACCTACGCTTGTCTGACATCAACATCAGAAAAGTTAGAAAGCAAGGAAAATAACAAAAGCTTATTATTTGTCTCACTTTTTGCTCAACTTGGAGAAAAAAGCAAACCGGTAAAAGCAAATACTTTACAAGGAGTGAGACAGGGGCTTCAAATGAGAGAATAATTCATGAACAACCACACTGTTGGATTTTTTTTCAGGTAATGTTATGAAAATGCTTATTAGCAGGTGTAAAGACAAGAAGAGAAAGAGGCTTGAGGTTTTTTGTTATTATTGGATTATTTGTGTGTCAGGGGGATGTCTGGTTTTGGTTTTTTTCTTCTTTGCAGACAAAAATTGGGATTCAGTCCATGGTAAAATTTTCCTTTGCTAATTTATAGAAATACCCCTGAACTGTTCATCTGGCACCAGACTAACAGTCTGGGAAGATCTATTTAAAAGCATTTTTTAAAGTTTAAGTAACTGTGCATGATGTTAGAATTCAGCTTGAGACTTTAATTTTCAACCTTTTTATAATCTACATTTTTCTTTTGCCAAGTTTAAGATGTCAAAAAGAAAAGCAGAACTAATATTCAGTATCTATAATTAACTTCTTAGACACAAATTGAGTGTGATGATATCAGTGACCTGAAACCTAGTATTCAAATGATCCCTTACTTGATTATAAATTTACCATTGCCTGAATAAGAGAAAACTCATGTGAAAGTAAGTTGGTACCTTTATCCTCTCCAATTAGATGACGAAAGATAAACACTCTTGGGAAGTATTTCTTTTTCAATGCTTTCAAAATAGTCATCAAACTCTTCACTTTTACAATTAAGAAGCACTTGCCATGACCCAAAGAAGTGACAGTGAACCAAGGCAACATGCTGCAGAAGTCAGTAGGGCTTTTTAAGGGGTTTCCCCACACACACAGAGCTCTCCAGCAGAAAAAGCCAGTGGTGCCTGCTTTTATGCTTTAGGCACTAGCTTTATCATTATTCATTGAAAATTTCCCTTTGAGACTGAAGACAACTTTTTCTCTTACTTGCAAATGGAAATTTCTTCTGTCCCAAACCCAGTAGCAGGAACTTGGCTAGATGTAAGAAGGCAGAAGAGATCATATTTTCTACCATATACAGAATAGAAAGTAGTCAAAGTTCTGCTGAAACAGCTGTTGATCATTCCTGGTTGTACTTGCTTCCACTAAAACTAGAAATCCAAAGAACAAATGTCAAATGCCACAGCAGCATGAAGATATGTCACTCCCCGAGTTACAGCACAGTCTACAACCTCCTTGCTCCTCAAATATGATTTTTTTTTTTGAGTTAGAACAAAAACCAGCATATTACTTTACTTCCACTCCACCATTTCACACAAATGTGAAATGTACCACCGGTTTCTCTGAAATAGGCAAAGTCTGCTGCAAGTCAGAAGCTCTGTTGCCTTTTTATTTATATTATTTGATCCAGTGGTGTTCATGTTTATTAAAATACTTTTAAAGGCCTTAAAAATACGTGGAGATACAAACTGCAGAGCCACATGTCTCTGACGGCACTAGCAGGGCAGTGCACGTGCACACGGCCACCCTTCCTGGTGCCGAGCGCTGCAAGGGATGGGCTTCAGGAGCACTCATCTCCGACAGACACTTCTGTGCTCTGTCATCAAAAGCCTGCTGCCCCTCAGCCCAACACAAACACCTCCTGCCTTGCAGAGTGCTGGGGTCAGCTCCAAGCAGCTTTGCATCAGCAGCCTGGCATCGCCAGTAAGAGATTTTCAAGTTTGCCACTACCCCAGCACAGGAAAGGTCATATGACCAGACAGATCTGATGAGTTCCCTCTCTAATCTCAAAGTCAGAAGGTCTCCCCTGCATTTTTGAAGTTCCTATCAACTACTAAAACAGCTGGTCTCATGGCATCAAAAATGCAAGCAAAAGACAGCATTGTACCTTTGTCAAGCAGAAAGACATGTTAAAAGTTACGTGTAATAGGGAAATGCTTTTAATCCCACAATGCTCATAATACCATACAGAACTGGGAGCAACGCAGAGCAGTCAGGGCAATCCAAGGATACTGGAAGCTGCAGCTCTAACATCCCTTACACACTGCAGTCTCAATGACCCATTGGTTGCCTCACCCCTGTGAGGCTGCATTATTGCACTGAGTGGTGGAGAAATTAATAGCTACTTCACGAGAGAAACATGAAAAATAGAATGCAAGGGTGGCCACTGAACAGGTTGGTTATGGCAAGTTAATGGGAACTGTTGACACGCAGGCGTACACGATCTCAGAAAATCAACAATTTCTACTGCAAGAACAAAGTAAGTTGTTCTTGTCTTTGCTTTTGCAACAGACAGTAACTTTCCAAAAGGATGGAGGAGATGATTGCCTAGAGACTTTAAACAGGAAAGCACAAAGGGCAGTTGCAAGCACTTCAATGCCTCATGCATCCCAGGGAAGCTGCAAGACCAGAGTCTGACAAGCTGAAACAAAGCATTGCATAACGTGTATCTATTTTGGAAACAAACCCACACTTCCATGTTGAAGCAGGTTAAGATATTTCATTAGTGAGGTGAGGACACTGCTTTGTAAAACAAATAGGAGAACTCTCAAAGACAGAAGTTACTTTTAGAACATAAGGCCACACAAAACAATCACCAACATGTGCGTTTCTATGGGATCCAGAGGCATCAGCAGGCATTGGCTTAGACTAGAAGCTGTCACATAGCAAAGTGGTGGATTCATAGGCAGTTGTCTCCAACATTTAGCAGCATCACCAGATTTTGTTTTTGTCTTCCTCCCAGCTCCTGGCAAAAGTTCATGTTCTCTTCTGATACCTTTTGTAATCCTTCCACCCTTCTCCCAGATCTCACAATGGATTTCATAGCCAGTGAGCTCAGATACCTGAAGGCTGGTTGTAGTGGGTATACACAGCATAGCTAAAAAGTTCATATCTGCTATACAGACATCTGCATATGCTAAAGGTGTTCATAGTCCATCACAACTGACTGGAGATCGCACAGTTGGGAGAGTCCCAATTGCTACTCTATCATGAATCCCCTCTTCATACTCCTACTGCAGTCCCAGACACAAAGTCATTTCAAGTTTTCAGTATTCCTCGCCACTGCACTGTTTCTTCTACAACATATCTTTAAAAAAACCAGGATGTCACCAGGAACAGATTGCCTCCTGAGTATGAAACCCACACCTACTGATGAATTACACACATAGTAATTACTGAACATTAACAAGAAGCTGAAATGAAGTGGCAACTAGCAAGTCTGTAAGGATGCAGTCTCTAAAGTTCTTAAGTCATCCCAGATTGTGATAGCAACCTAAACCAGCAACTAGTTGGACTGCAACAACCAATACCCACAAATCAAACATAGGGATAACGAGATGATCCCACACTACCTGCAAGAATGCTACACATCCACAGGAGTCCCATACCCTAAAAAGAAGAAACAAACAAACAAAAAATTCCTGTAGTTGGGATGTGATACATGTCACTTCACTATAAGCTTGCATGGATGGTTTCTGTAAATTTCTATATATTTGGACAGAAAAGCAGAGATACCAGAAAACAATGTGCCAAGAAAATGACATGTGTGCTGAGAAAGTAGGGTGTAAGATTTTCCTAGACCAAAAGCTTGCTGAAGGAGACCAGCACATGCTAATGGGCAGCAGATTCATAACTCAGACCCCGTCTAAAAGGACAATAGCTGCTATATGCAATCATAAAGGCTACAGGTTGAATTACACATCCCATTCAACAAAGAGCTGAGGAACACCTTCCTAGAAGCCACTGCACTTCATTATAACTCTCCACTTCAAGGTAAATAGCTGAGGTTGGCCCTCTTGCCGCTGCTCACACTAGGTAACTATGAGTTCTGTAAGGGAACTATGTGAGCAAATAAGTGAAAATGTTGCATGAACAGCTACCTACCACTCACATAACAGTCTGATTTTATTAATAAGAACAGCAATAAAACCCCAACACTCAATAAAAGGTGTTCATTTGGATTCACTTTGTACTCATGCATTCCATCTCCTATCAGGTTTTATAGCAAAGCAATTGTTTGCAAGGACAGTTTTAACCTATCTTCCCTTCTCCCAGCAAGTTAATGGCGGGCTACAGTTTTCAGAGTGATTTCCTGTTTGCATTACATTCTAAAAGTCCTGCTCATGTGCTTCACTAAAAGGCATGTTCTTGAAAGTGGTTTTGATGGCTTTTAGTCACATCTCCCCTTTCTGATTGCCACAACACTCAATGTCTGAAAATAAGGGAGCTATTTCAAGTTACATTCCCTTCCCTCCCTGCCCACATGTTCTTGGCTACCAATGTGGGACACAGGATCAGAGGGAGCTTCAGGCTTTAGAATAACACAAAATTAACAGAACTTCACCTCTCTTCCCCCTTGCTCAGCAGATTTGGCTCTGTTGGTGTTCACTTACATCTTAAAGACCTCCTGCCTATTCTTCACACTCTCATTGCTGATTTTTAAGGCCTCAGCCCAGCAGCCAGTACATAAATCCCCACAGCATTCAGGCCTTTGAAGTGAGCACTAGCTACTGGATGAAATGGCACTGGTGTACTGGTGCAGATTGTGTTGGGATCTCTTGCCTTCCCAGAAGACTGGCATTTCCCCTAGCTTGGTACAATAGCTTCAGTGCCTGCCTCAGTTGTGTGTCTCCCTTTTTCCATGGGAGATTCTGCAGCTGAGCTCATTTTGTTCCTTTTTCCCCACTCATCCAAAGAGGGAGTTAATATTTTTTTGTAGCACTGGATGAAAGCAAGCAGGAGCTGCAAGAAGAGACACAGATGCGGCCTCAGTCTTGAATGGTCGAGCTCAAGCCTACAACCAAAACAGTGACTGTGGGAGGGAACACAGAGGCAGTGCAGAAGTGTACAAGTTAGCAATGAAGTAGAAGGTTTGTATCAGGAGCAGCCCCACAGCAGACTCGTTCATTGGAGAGATAGCCCAAGAGCCAATTTCCGCTTGGCTAGCAAATAAGAAAAACCCCACACCCCTAAGCATAGCTGTGAGGAGAGATGTGCTGACTACCACTGCATTATAGAATCAACTGCACTGGACTAGCCAGACCCTTGGAAATAATTTTGTTTCCCTCCCTCCACACAAGAGCCAGTTGCATAAAGTTAGGTCAACATGTGGTACACATATGATTCAAATGTAACATTTCCTGGCAACCGGCAGCATGCCCAGAGGAGGATCTGCACTACTGATAATGTCGATTTTTCCTATGGCCATCATAAAAAGGAAAAGTCTGCTGATCTCTTGAGACATAAGGAACAAGCCCCATTCCACTTATTAGCTTTCCACTGGTTTTACTGCAGCTTTTTGGGTTTTTTGTTTGGTTGGTTTGGGGTTTTGTTGTTGTTTACAGGAGCAAAGCCCAACACATACACAGAGGTCTCTGACAGCAACTACCTCCATAGAATGAAACAACCTAAGATAAATAATGTGCAGATTGGGGTCCTCAACTCCAAATCAATAAAAACTTCTGAGAATAGACAAAGATAATAAAAAAATGGGGAACAGTTTCCAAAACCAACTAAGCAGGCTATACCTCTCCAGCATGAAAAATAAATGGTTGGGGAATAAAGGTCATTAATAAGGAAAATATAGAGGGAGAAAAGGGTAACAGAGCTATTACTATTCACTCTTCCTTCCAATATAAGAGCTGGGATTTAGGTGGAAGTTCAAAGCACGTGAAATGGGATGGTTCTTCCTGCAACATGCCCTAAAACCATGCCACTTCACTGCAGTATATTGTGGATGTCAGGAGTTTGCATGGTTCAAGAACATGTTTCCCAGAAACTCTAGATTAATTTCTCACATACAAACTCACTCTTTCTGGGTCAGTAGGTTTCAGGGTTGCAAAATGCCAGAAGCCAGTAAACAGTTCTGGTGAACCATCACTATATCCTTGCCCATATTCCTGTACCCCTCCCAAGGCACAGCAAAGGTGAGTTACGTGACCATACATTAACCTCTCTTCTGACCCAGTGTTGCTGATTTTATGTTCTTTATGCACACACTGGATAAGTGGTTCAAGAATCATTGAGGTCACTTGAAGTTAACATTTTTTTATTCCTTTGGCTACCATGAATAATAGTGAAAAGTTTCTCCTGTTATCACCTGAGGAACAACTCATTTATGCATTTTCTTCAATTCTTTTTCAAATTATACAACAGGTAAGTCTGAAGCAAGTCATTGCTAGTGACATCTTCTAAGCAGGTAACTGAAATCAGTTCAGAACTTCCCCAAGAGCAGGACAAAAGTAACTATTTTCTTAATCACACTAATTTTACAATATTTGAAGGACATTTTAATTCATAAAATCATGTAGCTTTACCAGCAGCTTCACACATGCCAACAGAGAAAGTATGGACATCTAATTTCATCGGGAATTTTGGGCTGCACTCCCAGCATCTAAGCCCAATGCTTCTGCAGAAGACCCAAAACCAGTAGTAAATACTGATTCCTGATTTCACAGAGAGAAATCCAAGTGAGCAAGATTTAGATGGCAGAATAATTAATTAGGAAAGAGTAAATTTCCATGTGAAAGACAAAGAAAAACTATTCCAACAGCTTTGACAACGATAAAGACATTTTTCCAATCAAAAAAGTATATTATTTCATAGGTTAAAACCATACTTTGGGACTTTTGCTGCAGCTTGCTCATCTGAAGTTGCAAGTTTCAGAAGCTAAAATTTTTACCCAGTAGTCCCTGGGCAGTTTGGCTTTTATGCTAGTAGAGTACCAGTGGGACACAAGCTCATGCAATTACATGTGAAATGAGGAAAGCAGCAGTGTGGTGGTGCTACTTATTTTTCTTCTGAGCTGTCTCACTTAAGGGTGGTTTAAACAATGGCTTAATTTATCATTGTGTTTAAGGAAATACAACCAGCAATGGCATACAGCCTCTACGTTCTACCTGCAGAGAAGCAATACCATTCCCAGGCATGTTTTCCCCTGCTACGTGTACGGGTGACAGACTCGCAGAGGTTCCACATCCAGCCTAATTTCCAGCAACGATGCTATACTGCATAACAGTTGGGCTCAGGATGGTGCCCTACCTGTCCACACTCCACCTGGAGGGCCAAAACAAGAGTTGTGTCCCAGGTTAACATCTTTGTCAATGACCTGGAGGAGTTGTTGCAGCATTCTCCCAGGTTTGGGGATAGGACCAAACAGAGGGGAACAGTTCACCTGCTGGAGAGCAGGGCTACAACCCAGAGAGACCAAGGCAGGGTAAAGGAATAGGCCAGCAGTAAGGTGCTGAAATTTAACAGGGACAAATGCAAAGTTGCAAAGTGCTGCACCAGGGAAGGAATAATCCCCTGCACAGGGATGCAGGCTAAGGACTGCCTGGCTGGACAGCAGCCCTGCTGAAAAGACCATGCAGGGAGTTGTTGGACAGCAAGAAAAATATGAACCGTGTCTGTGACCTGTACAGGAGCGCAGGCAACAGGTGGAGGAAAGTTAATTAGTACAGAGTAAAAGGTGATAATCACTCACATGCAGACACTTCATCCAGTTTTGGGACCTCCAGTACAAGACACGCATTGAGAACCTGGAATGGGTTCCGTGAAGGGTCACCAAGATGGTTGGAGGCTGGAAAACCTCTCCATTGAGGAAAGACTGAGGGAAACAGGCACATTGAGCCTCAAAATTGACATCTTTGGGGGGAACATAGCAGCAGCCTGTCCCAGAGGTCACTGAGAAGATAGAACCAAGCTCTTCACAGAGGTGGAGGGTGGGAGAACAGGAGACAATAGGCTTAAGTTGACACAAGAGATGTCTTCACCAGGTATAAGGAAAACAATGCTCACCAGTAAGATAATTCATCCTTAGAACTGGTCACCCAGAGAGGTTGCATGAACTGCATTCCTACAGGTCTCCAAGACAGGACAAAAACCCTAAACAATGTGGCTTGAATTCAATACAGAGTGCTGATTTGAGCAGGAAGTTGGACTATAGACCTCCTGAGATCCCTTCCAGCCTGAATGGTTTTGTAATTCTAAGAACAAACATGTCAATGCTGGATGAAGTGGTTGTATCATGATTAAAGTGACTCCTTAAATAGAAATTATAGTTAAGGAGTTCAACACTTTGACAAGTGAGTCCTGGAACAAAGGAGTGCAACACTTTGACAAGTGAGTCCTTGAACAAAGGTCTTCACCAACACCTTTCTAGAATTGCAAATAAAAAGTGAGAATTGGTGGCTGGTTTCCAAAAAAAACATTTTGAACCAAGCAAATATTGTGTGTCTGTTAAGATTTCTCAAGTTTTGGAGTCACTGCTAGTGACAGGGTAAACAAGTAACTATTATTCTAGGCTTGCGAGCAACACATTGTTTTAACAGTGCCAAGCAATCCTATGGTGACAATGCCAAAATTCTTGCACACTAACAGCTGTTTTAAGTATTAGAACATTTTGGAAAAGTTAAGGGATTACAGGTTGTGATTTCCTTTATCCCAGAAGATCAAAAACCAGTAAAGAAAAGACCTTTTCCTTATCTCAGTCACAGGACAATGGAACAAATTTGGATGGGGGGAGAAGTTTTGGTTGAACAGTTGCACTAAAATGTTCCTTCTTTTTTTAATCATTCACTTGGCTGTTTCTCCCATTGAATTTTGAAAGGGAAATAAGACAGGGCCATAAGTGTAGTCTCAAAAGACAAATATTCTGCACTTAGCTGGAATGGCCACATTAAATACTTAAAACTCACTTTGACAATTAGAGCCCATCATAGCCAAAAGCAACTCATACTCTAACACAGGTATGTAGACAACTCACTGAATCACAAAACTGTATGGCTCAGGCAAGGCAACAGATTGAAGGTCTAGGTCCAAGTGGAAGCTTCCCTCCAGTCCTCATGTGTCCCCTCCACAGCAGGGTTTACCAAGATCTCAAACCACGTTCCGAAGTCACTGCAACTTACTACTCAGCTTGCTTAAGATCATGGCCAAAAAGCTATTACACTTCACAGCACCTTCTCTAAAAGCTGCTCAGTCAGTCAAATTTCCTGCCTCTGCCATACAAGTCCAAGTGGCTGCCTGAAAAACCACCCAGCATCACATTTCCTGCAGCACAGCCCAAAATCTTCTACTTCCTCTTCTTTTGACTTAATCACCGTGGCCACCTGGAGGAAGTGCAGCTTTCACACCTCTGAACTCTGTCAGTCAAGCCAGCTCTGATCCCTTTAGATTCCTCTGAAACAGAGTGTTAACACCACGTCTGGTGCTGGGGTCTAGGGGTCTGTAGTCTAGGGTTGGAAGACCACCTTCTGTATCTTTGGGGTGCTTAGCACAACAGAGCCCTGACCTCACCTCCCACTTCTCTATTCATTACTTAAGCTACTACAATACAAATTTCCTAGAGAAATATTTGTGTTAACAAATGCAATCCTACTTTTCTAAGTCTACAGCTAAAATAAAAGAACAACAAAATACCTCAGTTAGGGACTTCTAGGATATGAGCTCTTACACAGGAGCAGATATTTGATAAAAATATCACTATCAACTCCTTTTAGTGGAATCCTGATTTAAATGAAAAAACATACCCCAAATCTCAAAGAATATTGACTTTCCTCATTAGATTTTTCCCCTTGTTTATAGCAATTTTATGGCAATTATCAACAGTGCTGTAACTAACACATTTGTATGAATAAATCAATCCAAGTGAGAAATATTCTTATTGCATACTTACCCAAGGACTTTCACTCCCACACCCTGTATTTTAAACACCTGCAAGAGGTGTTTATTACCTCACATACACCTGTATCACTCCCTATAACTAAGCCAGGCAATTAAAATCCCAACATAAGTCAGTACATTTGTCTGAAGTACAAAACTGGGTGGTCCGCCACGGTCACTCTCCTATATCAGATTACCTCACCTGCAGCTAAGCCCAGCTAGATATACACATCCCAGGAAAAACTGTTAATTCAGAGTGCGTGTCCCAGGTCAGATAACAGAAAGATGATCATCCTCTCTTTTCTTTCTGGCAGAAGAGGAGCAAAGGCAGCTTCCCATTCTCCCCTGGGTGCACATCCAAGACCAGGAGAAAGCAGTGTCTTTAGGAGGCTCTGCATTGTCCCAAAGGCTGCACACTGTCCTCTATCCTGTACTTAGGAATCAAAATAAGCATGAGATCAACATTCAAACTTGGTTTGAGGTGCATAATTTTTGATAAATCTCTCCAGTTTCTCATTATAACAGAATTAATTGGGGAAAGGAAGGGGATCTCCCTTCCAAAGGAAAGACACTGTCCCCTGCAACAAACTCATAATGCAAACACTGACAGCAGGACAAGAGCAGGTGAGAAGCTGACCTTGGGATCACTGCCAGGTAACAGTCATTACCAGCCCACTGTCAAACTAAAAGGCTCTATTTCATAGGGTTTGCAGGGACTACCCCACCTAGTATTGTATCAGGTTTGTGTTTATTAAATTTGAAGATGGCACAAGGCTGAAATGGAGCGACAATATACCTGAGGACAAGAGCTCAGAGTGATCTAAAACTACAGAAACTACTCCGGTGAAACCTCATGGGACATTCCCAGGTGAGAGACTTAAGAACAATCAATAGCCTAGAAATAAGAGTCCTGAGACAAGATTGAAAGACCTTAAACTCCTTCTTTAATCCTCCCTAAGCATCGTAGGTCTTCAAATATGTAAAAGACTGCTGCAGAGAGCAGAATGTATTCTTCATTCACCTGCTGAGTAGGACAAGTAGTCATTGACAAGAAGTACAGCTTAGTGCCTGATGTAGCACACTGTTTTCTGTTTCCTCCTCAAAGATCCCTACCAGAGTTTCCCATAGCTAGCTGGCAGCAGTAGATTTGTGCATGCTTAGTGTTCTGCTAGCATTTTTACAACTATACATTACTTTTATAGCACTACATTAAGTTAGGATTCTTGGAGGAGACTTGAGGTGAAACATCATATTTCAAATATATTTTAAACATCTTTACTATTGATTCACCTTACTTCTAGAATTCTTTTCATTGTAGCTCCAGTTCATTCCTGCATCTCCTCTTTACATCTTGGTTTAATGAGAAATATCTACATTTTATAATCCTAACTTATTCTTAATTGCAATAGTTTCATGGGTTTTCTTTTCCTTTCTTAAAACCCAAAAGTTTCCCACCTGTCCTCTTCATATCCTTGGTATTCTAAAATAAGCTGCATCTTAAGCAGGTACCATTCATCAAGATTAGTTTTTACACTGCATTTCTGAAGAACAAACAATCGACCCCACATGAGCTTAGCTGCTTTATTCAAAACAGCGACACAAGCTACTACAGATCCTCAGGACAAACAGTTACGTGCACCATAAGATTTACAAATGTTTGTTCAGTGAGATTCAGTCTCTATTCTCTTAAGGAAACAGAAAGCTGTCATGAAAAATATGCAGATGGGGGGAGATGGCTCAAACCTTCCTTGCATTGTCAGAAATCTCAGTGCAGAACCTTCACTCACTTTGCAACTCTAGAAATCCTTTTCCATTACTACTTTTGCTTGGGGAATTGGAAACTTTGGAGGTCTCAGCATAACTATGATACTTCATTTTTCATTTCCATGAAAATGTGAGGAAAAGCAAACCCTGTTTAGTAAGATCTTTTTGCCTTTGAAAGAGCTAAATTAGACCTTCCTTACCACACATTTCTGTCCCCGAAAGCAACCTGCAAGTCTCACAGCAAAGCTAGGAATACACATTCACAGTATTTTTCATGCTTTCTTTGCTCACTCAACAGGTTCACACTTCACAGGCTCAGATTTTAGTCTACCTTTTTTGTTACCAAGTTCATCAACACTATCTGTTTATCTGCTCCATCCAAACTGATAAGGAAATAAGCCCACAGAAGATAAGTGGGAACTCTTCAACAGCTACCTTCCTGCTGAGCCAGCAAGTGCCATTTCTGGCACCATCTGTGTCCTGAAAGTCTGTTCTCTAGTGTTTTATTCACTAAACATGGAAAAAATATTTGGAAAGAAAATCTCTTGAAGTATCTTCTACGCTGTAGATGCTAATTTTAAAATATTTTAAAAGAAAGAAATAAAAGGGGTTGGCATTCCACACCACAGTTCCTTCTCAGAACTCTACTCAAATTCCCATCACATTAAATCAGAAACAAATTCTAGATACTTCAGTTTTAAATCACCACACCTAGATCTCCTTCCAGAAGGCATATAATTTTGTCTTGCAAATACACCTCCAGTGCTGAATATGCACAAGCTGAGTGAGAGCTTGTGCATATTACAAATCAGGAGTCAAATCAGTATGTTACAGACTGCAGTTCAGGAAAGAGTAATAAGAGATCTATTTACTTTTCTGCAGTGACCGCAGAGCCGGGGTACTTGTTTTCAATGAGAAAGAGATGAGACTTGTATATGTGAAGAAAGGAAAAAGGTGGTGCTCCAAATCCTTCACTAGTCATGATTCTTAGCATCAAGTCTGGAGTTTGTATTTTACAAGTAGGGGTAGAATGGGGGAATAAAAAAATGATACCCACATACTATCGCTAAAAATGATGCACTAACTCTTTGAGGTTTTGCTTCACAAAACAGGCTTTGCAACAAGATAAAATTATTTCTTTAGAAAATAAAATGTGATCATGCACATGTTCCTTAAATAACTAAATTGGTACAATAACATCTATAGGCAAATTATATGCAAGCAGTACAAAAGGAAGACTGTTCATGCCAGAAGCCATGATGTTTTCATGGAACATAGTCACTGATCCAGAGTCCTCACAGACAGTTCAGTGAGGGAAGGGGGAAGATGCAGATGAACTCTTGGATGAGTAGAAAACATGATCTGGATCATCCAGACTCCAACTCCAGTCTAAGGCAAGTTCTAAATTTCCTTAGTTAAGACAGAGATGCTGCCTTCCCTCCACCTCCAGTTTCTTTCTCCTAGCTGGGCAAGGAGTACAAGAGTGCCCAACCCACACACAGAGAAACCTGCAGAACCTTGCCAAAAATCTTGTGAAGTTCAAATTAATTACCAGACAAGTTTTGTACAAACTTAACCTTGAATGCCTTGGAATAAATTAGACTTTTATCTTTTACAGCTGCACTTTTCAAGTGAGCTCTTCAGGATAGCAACCTTGCGGTTTTGTTTCAAAGTAGTAACTCAGCAGATTATAGCAGTTCATTATCTGCCTTTTTTCCCACCACTTAGCCCTGAATATGGTCTAAAAGGGTTATCTTACCTTTTTTGCTTATACCATGATGGTCTGATAAGCACAGAGTGAGGTCTTACATTACACAGAGGAAACAACTACAAGTCCAATTGCTATGGCTGGTTGAAAGAGTCAGTATTTTGATCAGTAATGTCAGCCTACGTGAAGGAGAACACTAGTTGGAATATTTTTCTCAAAAAGGCAACCAGAAAAGCAAACAGCTAATCTGAATTTGTGCTCTTGGTTTCCGAAAAGTCTTGCTAGTACACTCTTGTTACTCTGTGGCCATTTACATCCACTGTTTCCCAATGTATGTGGAATAACTATGGGTCAAGTGTACTATCCCTCCGTGAGTTTTCAGGATACACAGTTACTTGCAAGGGGAAGTCAAAAGTTACTTTACCACTAAAGTTCACTGTTTCCTCTCTCCTCTGCTACTAAAGGCACTAGGTTTTACTAAATAGGCGTACATTTCTCTTAGAATTATAAGAGGATACACCATTGGAACAGTTTTGATATTTTCTCATTTACTCCAACATTTCATGAATCTCAAAAGCCAGCTTCCAACTACATGGAGAACAAAGGACCTATACCAACAAGGGAGAACCTTCCTCAGGTAATGGATCTCAAAACACCCTCAAATTAAGCTCCAATGTTCCCTGAACATTTTTCTGGTTTTAAAAACCAAGAGGCATAACTATTATCTGTGGTGCTCAGGAGTGGGAGCTATTACCAAACAGTTGCACTTCACACTACAAACATTTAAGCTACATTCCTGTGGAACCAGCATCCCTGCCACTCTTCCAGACCTGCTTTCTCCAAATCAGATGAACTGCATTTGAGAATGTTGTGGATGACTTCCTCACTCTAAGAGGGTTTTGTGGGTGTTTTGATATAAGCCAAGGACGATCTCTGTGCACAGAGGTGCTCACTGGGTCCCAGTGCCACGTGGCCCGAGGCACACAGGTACCACTGTGTGACTCACTGGCACCAAGAAGAGCCATGAAACACTGAACTAGATCATGCACGCTGACTGCTAGGGGCATTCCCACGGGCTCTATAAAAAGCTTGTTTTTATAAAGAAAATAAATTAAAAGACCATTACTACAACTTTTGCAAAGAATGACACTGTAGCCTTTCTAATAGTAGGTATAGTACAGGGAAAAAAGTTCACAAGAACATTCATGTGCTGTTCTTTTCACATATCCTCTGTCACAGTAAAGGGAATAGTGTTGCAGAGTATGAAGTGTGTTTTCTATTTCAATATGGAACCTACATGCGGGTTGGTGGACTAACCAACCTAGAGACCTCTTTCATCAGTGGTTTTTCGGTCTGGTTTTAAGGATTTCACACCCATTAAAAGTCAGTCTTCATTCATGCAATTAACAAAGGAGTGATGAGGCAAGCAAATTGGCACAGAGGGACTATAAGACACAGTCTAAGTAAAATCACTCCAGCTGCCACACATGCACACTCACATGCCATCCACTCAGAAAATATTTTGCAAGAACATTGCTTCAATATTAATAACTCTCTGTCTGTATAAACTTCTACTCTCCCTACCAAGAAAGGCTTGTTTTAAGGAGGAATCGTCAAAAACTTTCTTACAGAGCTCAAAGGAAGATTTTTCAAGGACTTTAACACCAAAAAAAGATACCAGAACCCAAGGTAAACCACCATTAGACAATTCTCTGACAAATTTAATCACCAGTTGCTGTATTTTATCAGCACTGTTTTGAGAATATACAAAGCTTACCTGCTTAAGTGCAGAGGTGCCAGACCACCAGCACTTACAAAGAAAAATTTTAGGAAGTTATGTACAAAGCATACTAGGCAAGCACCCCTGATGTTGCAAGAGAATTCAAAAGGTATTGTAGAAACATTGCGGTCTCTCAACTCTGTGCTCATAGGGTCAGGTGTGTACAAGTAACTTGAGGACATCTAGGCAAGGTTGAGATGATGTTAATAGGCAGGATATTGACCCTTTCTTGGGAACTTCAGGAAGACACAGGAGTTTTTAAGTAGATGGGCAGAGAAAACATCTGTCTGAGACCAGATGTCACCACAGAGACTGCAGCAATGGTTAAGAGGGATCATTTAAAAATCAGAAAGCAGATGGGAAACAGGGTAGATACTTGTAATACACAAGCAGTGTTAGCTACACAGGTGAGGAGGCATGAGCAGGTAGAAGCATTTTTAAGTACTCTGCTCAACAGTACTTCTGTTAAACATCTGTTTATTCACATCTCTGAATTGTATGCCTCTGCTCTGATACTTACTGTTCCTACACAAAATCCTCAGAGGAATTTTGTACCAAAAAATAAGTTAATCTTCAAATTAGTCACCCTCAGCCATTTCTATTACTACTCTTCCCAGACGCTTGACATAAAAAAGCAGTTATGAATTTGAAATAAAAGGTATCAGGTGGATGCTGTTCATCTGAGGGGTTTGCAAGGCCTGGGAATTACGGAGGAAAAGCTTACATGGACAGCAGACACCAGAAAGGCAGGCTGGAGCTGTGAGAGGTGGTGTGTGCTGGTACCTTGCAGAGACCCTCTGACTGACAGCCTTGGTTCAACAGACCAATGCCTCCATTTTCCTTCAAAGCTAGGAAGCAATCAGGCAGTACAAGCAAAGAAGTAGCTGCAGATGGAAAGTCAGATGAAGGCGACAGACCGAACCTGCTGGAGAACAATCCTACCAGAGCTTTAGCCCCAAACCCTCAGCCCTCTAACTTCCCTCAGGCAAGAGGATTACTTACCAAAAATAAAACATGAAAAAACATTTTAAACTCATACAAGGTAGGAAAACAGTAAAAAAACCAGATTTGTTCTCACAGTAGTCCATCTACTTCAAAAATTAGAACACTATTTGTGGAGTGTAAGCAGCAAGTATATACTGTACTGATGAGAGCCAATACCCAGGATATTTTATAAACAGTTTCCTGTAAGGCCACCACTACAGAGCAGCAAGGAAAAACAAAAAACAAAAAGAAAAACCAAAAGAAACCCCACCACCACTACTCAAAAAAAAGGACCAGAATTAAATAAAAATATTTTTCTGATTCTCTAAAAGGTTTTTGGCCAAATATTTAAATATGAGCTTTTAATTAAGTTTACTGAACTCATACACCAAATACCAGCAAGGTCCAAAATGAACAAGCTTTCGGTCAAAGAGAGTGACTGCATCAGGAAGTCAACATTCACCAAAGAATCCATTTCAACATTTTTTATGGTGAACTCGGAGAACAGAAATGAAGGCAGTTATCTGAATTACTTAGAAGGCTCTATTGTTCCCTCTTCCAAAGGATTTTTCCCCAGAACAGAATGGGTGGTGTGTGCAAAGCAAGTGAAAGGTGGGGGAAGGGGAAAAGTCCAGTGGATAAAGAGAGAAACAGAAACATAGTTTTTAAGCAAAGACACAATTTTTTTAAAGTAACTTCCTACCTCCCACTGCAAGTGAGGCGGGATATTTCTGATCTGAAGCTTCCGACTCCTGCAGATAAATTAAAGAAAATAGTTTTTTAAAAAATCCAAAGAAAACATTATTGCAAGATAGACTATACATAGCAGTGTCATACATTTAAGCATCTGTCATACTAAGAGGGGCAAAATCAAATACAGAACTCAAAAAACCCAACAGATCGCCGAGGGGGGAATGTCAGGTCAAAACCATTTCAAGTCCAAAGAACTGTTACAGAATACTTGTTACACATTTGACAGCTGTTACATTTCATGAAGCCTCCACTTTTCTCGAAGACTACTTCTATTTTAGCTTTAAGGCCTTCAGTATCTAATTCTCTGTTACAAACGGGTGTGATAATCCCATGTATTTGTACTGGGTTCTCCTTCACACACTTCAAGAGTTTTTTGTTGTTATTTTGTTCTTTAAATTCACCAAGATGATACTTCAGGATTTTACATGCCTTCAAAGTAGGGAGTATAAATTTGAATTAATACATTTGCTTTAATATTAGGATTTTCATTAATCTAATGATGGACTATTTTCTAATATTTACATGACTAATGTTCTTCATCTCAGGTTGTAAGGAGAGGGTAAGAGTCAGTAAATTCATTGTATTTTCACCCCAAATTTACATCAGTTTTCACTTATCTAGTAAACAAAACATTCGCTTCGAAGTGCTACTGCAAAGCCTGGCAGTGTGCTGGCTGCCTTCACAGCCAAGTCCTTTGTCTCCTCCCTTCCCCCAAAGTGAGAGAACAAATAAATGCCAGAGATGCCACAAAACCCTTGGGATTTACAAGAATGTGTAGATTAACACAGTATCGGCTGGGCTCAGGTAAATCCTTGTAGGGTCGGCCTGGCCATCATGGGAATCTCTGGGGAAGGCAGAGGGGACAGCAGAGAACAGTCAAGGCTTAGAAGGTCTCAGCTGCATTTTGGTTCACCAAGGTGGCTAAAATAAGAGTCTTGTGTTCAAACACTTAGTTTTACTTCACGTTTAATTGCTCAGTAACGACCTCTCAAAAAAAATGCTTCACATTTTGAGGACTTTAACAATTAAACTTATACAAGCCAGTGAAGTCTTGCAGCAAAACAAGTTTTTAGAGATGTTCCTGTCTAGCAATAAAATCAAAAGCTTTCCTTTTCGCCCCCAAATCTTTTTAAAATACACTCCTTTCCCTAACACCACCACCTACCCAGGCCTGCAGTTAGTGTTTTACATCTTGAAATGTTCTTCTCAACAGGCTTTGTTCACGGCACAGCCAGAGGTTACAGCACAAAGCCACCTTGCCCAAACTGCTCCTCATGTGGAGGTGTCACCCCCAACACTACAGCAACCACGAGATCAAGCAACAAATGTGCTTTGGCCAGAAAATAGAAACAGGCCTTAGTTTTTGTAGCATTTCTCAGCTGTTTTCACTCCCTCTCAAGCAAGTAGGAGCAGATTTCAGCATTTGATCATATAAATAGGCAAGGAAGAGAGAACGAAAACCCAAACCACACACAACCCATTTAAGGTTTCATTTTCAATAAAGCAAGGAAAGTCAGGAGCTCCTTCACTGTAATAGGGAGGGCAGAATGTTTCCTTGAAGTCTGCAGAGTTTTCCTTAAACTGCAATCTCAGCTAGTGACACTGGTACAAAACAGTCACCCTAAAGTAGTGATATACTGCTCTGAAATATCAAAATAATCTCACACAGCAACCTGAAACTTGGAAGTTGGGTCCTAAAGTAGAATATGAAAGGAGGTGTTCATTCAATATTAAAAATACTGGGAAATTTTAATACAGCAAAACCCCAAACCACAAAATTGGCAGCCAATACTCTATTCACTGTGCTTCAAACCTTGTTGTGCCTTTACTCACTCACACTTGTAGATTCAAATCAAAATTCATGGGTTTCATAGCAAGGAGTGTCACTCACAGAAGGATGCAAGCCCAACAGCCCTGCCATCATACCAACAACTGGTCTCACCCTAACTCCACACCTAAGTTTGGCCACAAATGCTCACACTGAGCAGGGCATATCCACTGGTGAGAAGGGGAAGGGGGGAAAAAATCCTTTCCAGAAGCACTTATACAGGTTTCATACAACTACCACCCCACATTTCATTTCAGAAGGAAAACCTACATATCTTCTCTACTGCTCAAGACCTGCAAGATGGACCAAAAAAAAGAAATCTCTGCTTTTATTCATCTAATGCTGAGGACTAACACGTTTTTTCCTTCCCACATGACTTCAAGAGACTGAAAAGTTTGATGCAATTTAAAACTTTAGCCAGCCAACATTTGTATCACAGAAAAAACTTGAACATCCTGAAAAGAAGGGAAGGAGAGAGGGAGATCAGCAAAGAAGAAATGCTGCCTTAAAATTACTAGTTCCCCTACCACATTCATGAATAGCCAAGGGAAATGGCAAGCCAAGTGCAAAACAGGTACAGTTCTGTTGTGCACCTCAATATATGGCAATAGTGAGACACCTATTGTACAAAACGGAAAGGTCACTTCAAAAATACGAGGATAGCTATAAACACACCATTTAATTTGGAACAATTTGTACCTTCATCAGCTTCTTGGCTGCAACTAATCTGCAGTGCACAAGTTTGAAATCTGGTGTTTACTGATGCATGTGAAAAAAAATTATTTTTTTTTTACATTATTTCTGTATCACAATTACCAATATGGAAAAAATATAATTGAATAAAGCTTTGCATGGCTAAGAGAAGAATCACACATGACCAGCATAAATGATCATGGACATATTTGAGATTTTGCCATTTCTTTTGCTATTAGCCCCTCTCTAAGTCTTAATATATACCTTAAGATTGCCTAAAAGTACACAAAGCTGGTAGTGCCGTTCCCCCCCTACCCTTCTCGACAGACAGAAAGAGTAACTAGAGGTGACTGAGGCGTTTTTGTGTTCCCAGGACCAGAAGGAGCAGCACCAGACAGCAGATCTCCCACGTGCTGCCATAACCCGCGCAGCTCCCGCTCGCGGATCGCTCCTCCCGTCCTTCTCCTGCGCTTTGGCAGCCCCGTGCAGCTCCTCGCTGCAGGGCAGCATGAGGGATCTCACAGGCACGCTCTCTACTCCTCGCATGTGAGCCCACAGAGAATCAACTCCCAGGTTCCTCAAGAAAAATCCCAAACCAAACGTAAGCGTATAGCAAAGAGCAAGAGACAAAGCCGGCTCCTGGCTCAATTTACCAGGGCAGCAACAGCTTCCAGGAGGATGAGTTCTGACTTCAGAAAGCACTCTGGTGCACAGGGTCAAAACTCCACACCACAGGCAGGGAAGGGAAAGAGAAAAGCATGGGAGCATCTTCCTGGAAATGCACTCCTCTCTCAGACACCGTTAGCTCTTTCAGGATGCTTTCCATCTTCCTCATGACCCTGTTTTCCTCGGCAAAGTATGGCATATGCAAGGATCCTACAGCTATTGCAATCCAGGCAGCAGAACCCTACAGAGTGTTTTATTATGTCCTGCTTTGAAATAGTCTCAAGTTTTGTTACTTTATGACTACTTGCAGTCACACTAACTGTGTAAAAGAGAAAATAGTCCTTTCTCATCCCATGAAGGTATTTTAATACAGGAATTTCATTGAATATATAGTTCACCTAGTCTTAAATCCTTATTAAAACCCTGCCAGTAGTTCTCATCAATGTGTCTCATGTAAGCCTTATGTATGCTCTTTTTCCAGTTTAAGCAGGTTTATTAATTTGTTTCTCCCATTCTAAATAGGCATTGTAAATAGATGTCAATTGCAAAAAAGCCTGAGCAAATTATGTTTGTTCTCTGTATCATATGGAAGTTTTTAAAAACTACCTAAGTTCACAGCATGTGAACAGGTATTCCCATTCGTTTCCCTTTTTCAAAGATACCCCAAACACTTTTTATTGTGTAAGAAGAAAACAAACTTCTCTGGTTTCTGTACCAGATTAGTCCATAAGCAATTGTTTGGCAATAATTTACTTTTCTTAAGAATTGCACACTCTCTATTTCTTCTTTTCAGGTACTATCCAGGTAACAGGGTTCAGTTACTTTAAGCCACTGCTACAACCATATGCCAACATATTTATTCTGGGTATGTTGAGACATGGAGCCTTTATCTGGGGGACACGAGTATCTCTGCAACACAAATAGCAAGTAAAACAAAAAAGCTGACACTGTGCCCCTTCACAAGGAAAACAGCATGTTTGTAGTACATGTGTGTGCAGAGACAGAAAGGGCAAAGTACCATAAAGATGGATAATTTACTAAAAGCCATCTTAGTGATCTCTGAAGGGGTAATCTCTCTTACGTCAATACAGAGAACAAACATGCACAGGGACACCCAGTGCTCCCAGCCCACAAGAACCCTCCACACATATGAAACAATACTAAACATATCTTGAGAAAAAGGTGGTGGGAGAAAGAAAGTAGAAAAGCCACAATTTCAGCATTTTCTTTCTTTTATATATACTCTACCCTTCTCTTTCTGCCCTCACTATACACACCAGCTTTTTTCCTTCAACATTTCAAGTTCCCCTTGAGTTAAAAAGGTCTCAAAATTGTGTGTTTTTGCATCCCTGTATTAAATCTCACTATAGGCTTTCATTAACACAATCTCACTGTATGCTTTATATGACATTTAGCAAAGACAAATCACACCAGATCCACACTTCCCCTTAAGGGAAAATAATTTTAAATAACATAAAATAGGCAATTATAAAGTGAAGAACAATGAAGTATCCTGCTTTCAGCTCACAGTCCTAATTTTTTTAAATCTCAAATGTGTCAAAATGTGACTATTGCAGAGGGAAACAAGCACAAGTATCAAAGCAACTACACTTCCACAGAGTTGTACTTAAACTCCTACCAGACCCTTCTCACCATCCTCCCTCTTCCCCAGAGACGTGCTGCCTCCTGCTCCTTAATTCCCATTTCTCAACAATAACACCAGTAGTCTCTTATTTCAGCAGCCATATGAACTACACACAACATTAATGCCTTAAACCCACAGAGCACAAACCTACTTCTTTTAAACAAGAGCCTATGGAAAAAGAGTTAAACATGTTTGAAAGGAGATCAAGTGAACATCGACAATGTTAGTCCATTCAACTGTTTGAACTCAATACCTATGGGATAGAAAGCAAATGGTCTACCTTTTCCACTCTTAGGAACGTGCAAAGAGCAAGTGCTTATTCATTTCGTCTGTTCTAGGTCTGTACTGCCATGCTGCTCACCTGGAAAAAGTCTTGGCACTCGCACCACCAGCACAGGTGCAGAATATGCCAATACCCAGCAGCAGCGAGTGCTGGTACCCCTCAGTGCCCCCTGCCAGCTCGTGGTCCCCCAGCCCTGACAGCTACACGTGATGCCACTGCAAACCCACTCACCAAAACAACCACTTTTCTTCCCTGAGCTCCAAAGAGCTGCACGAAGACAAAAATTGTCAATTCTCAGGCTTACTTCACTGACAACTCAAACTGAACATGAGACAGCTGGAGATGAAATGTTAAAAAAAAAACCACCACAGAGCAAAAAACCTTCTACGGAGTGGGGGTAATGCCATACGGTAAAAAATAAGTTCTGTATAAAAAGTCCTGACAGGAACAGCCATAGAAGCAAAGTCCACAACTCTCATAGCCAAATAGAAAACTGCTGGTAATCAACTGAATTTATAGGGGAAGGGAAAGAGGTGTCTTATTGTTTACTCTGCAGCCAGCAAAATAAAAACAGGCAAGAAAAAACCCACACAAAAGCTACCCCCACACAGAGTTCATTAGTTTCTCCCCCTCGGATTGCTTCAAGTAGCTGATGCTTGGGTCACAACAGAGTGAATCAGTGTTTTTAATGCTCTTCTAGTGGGAAGAAAGAAAAAAAAGAAGGCAAGTTTGCAGGACAAAATAAATAATCCTTAACTCTTAATTCAGATCAGGGTGGTTGGGGAAAAAAGCAGTAGTTTTGTAGTTACTGGGTGAGGGAGGGAGGATTCTCATTTTTTTCATGGTAAATGTAGGTAAGGATACACATTGAGCCACTGGAGTGACTTGCCCTGCAAGAAGTGCTGCAATCTCTGCCTGCCTCCTGACTTCACACTGAAATTCTGTGGGTTTAAGCAATCTTTCCATACTAAGTTTTTCACATTTAATTCCTGAAAGTACCTAACAAATAGCAGTAAGTCCATTCAAATGCAGCTTATTGAATGGGCATTCTAAACCATCTTTTCATATATAAAATTTCAGATGCTTATACTCATGCAACCATATATCTCAATTTGCTTTTTCATGATAAGTAGTTCTGATAAATACAAAACCAAAGGGTCACACTTCCTACCTAAAATAAGGTATTCTGAATTTCTTTTAAAAACAAACTCAGGTTCAGTTAAGTGATAAACAGAGGTGTTTATATCACTTATATTAAAAGCTTTTTAGTTTCTAGTATATGTTACAAGGCACACTGATGACACAGTTACTATATTTTAGCAAATCAAACTATTAGCTTGTGAAACAGACAGTTCATCTTGATGGACTTTCAGAAAAAAGGAGAATGGTTTCAAATACTGACTTGTTAGGAAACATCACCACTTTTTATGTCTCTGCACTGTTCTGGACAGCACAATACTTGAAGAGGAAATGTTATTGCTCCAATTTCAGACCCAATTCAGCAATTCAAGCAGACAAAGCTTGACTAAGCCACAGGCAAACTGCAGCAATACTTCTCTTTGTGTTGACTCATTTAATCCCAGACCCAGATTTAAAAGCAGTCTGTACTACCACTCAGAATAAGGATTTTCCATAAAATTTAGACAAAGAAAATTTTTTCTCAAATGTCATGCAAGACATAATAATTGGCTCCTAACTACACTTTTCCCCTTTCATCCTGCACATACAACCCACCAAAGTAGCCGCTTTGGAGAGGTGTATTATCCCAGCATTCAGAATGAAAATGTGACTCTTGGATTACCTCACAGATCCCTCTGTGCTGGTGATCAAATTTCCTACCAGTGCCTGCAAAACACGGGGTTTGTTTACTCCTCCTCACCAGGATGAGCAGTTAGAAGGCCACGCACAGGGCCAGCGCAGCTCCGCGCCCCAAAGCCACCAGCCCAGCCCCTGGGCGCAGGCCTGCGCTCTCCTTGCAGGACACACTTGAACACTGTGAAAGAATCTGCGCCTTTGTGAACAGACTGATAGCTCAAGAAGCACAACCAGAAGATTTATATCAGCACATCCAAGTTACGTGGTGCAAAGTAGGCAAATCAAGCAGTGTAAGCCCAGCGGTAGTTCTTGTGTTTACGTGGATTAGCTGGATAGTAGGCTCTCACCTGTTACCACTCGCTTTAGGATTTTAGCCTGATAATTCTTCACATCACTAATTAGACTAAAAGCTTATATTCATTATTTGTGAATTCCCTTGAGTGGACCATAAAGGCATTTTCAAAAGAAAATGTTAAAGATTCTGCTATTACCATATTAGTGTTGAATTTCTCATTTAAAAAAACTTTCATATTTCAGGTGTTGTTAATGAGAGAAGGCTGTTAAGATTTTTTTTTAATTAAAGAATTAAGCACTGCTTTAAATTTAATGAGAGTTTCTAGAGTCCTTTAGAAAAATGGGCCCAGCTTTGTGGCTTGTGACATTTAAAGTTGGGTTAATTTTGCATTTTGTTCCTTCCCCTCCATTTGGTGTGGGGTGAGGGTATATGCATGTTTTTTCTAAATGCCACATTTTCTCTTTCCCTCCTGCTCCGAGCAGGGGTCTCTATTCCTTAAACAACTTTACTATTGAGCTGATTTTGTTGACCAAAATTTTCCAAGCCCTGGTCACTTGCCATTTATCCTCTCACACCACCACTAACTTGCAACTAACTGGGGTGTGGATAAAAGTGAAAACACTCATGAGGTATATGAAAGACTGAAAATAAACACCTTTGAAAGCCAAAGGACTTCTAAGCATGCAAAAAAAATTGTCTGCTTAATATCCTAACCAGTGTGAACTACTAATCATTTAATGATGGAACACAGCGTTCATCTTTTATCTTTCTTCTCCCCACCCCTCCTTTTCTCGGGCCACCAAAATAGCTAAAGGCTTCTTCTCTCCCATCACCTGTTTTCCTAGTGCCCACAGGGGCAGCTACTTGAAGCAGTCACTATTTCCATTACGAATTAACTGCAAAAATCTCCATCAGCTGTAAGAAGCAGCTCCAGACTGAAACTTGCATAGGGTGCCCCTGTAATATGTGGCCAAGACAGGGGCTGGGGAGCAGTAAATTAAAAAAAAATTTACTGATTTTTAAAAATCCTTGTTTTCTTTCCTTTTTTTTTTTTCTTTTTTTTTTTATTTCCACTGAATTCAGCTGCCTTTAAGGAGCTTAAGGAGCAAAAAGAAATGGTGTAGGATACTTCATTTCTGAAGCAAAAAAAAAAGGTACCAGGACCACAATAATTAAAAAGCCAACAAGATAATTTGTTCTAAGCAACTGCTGGATATAGCCTCACAGTGTTTTTAATTTGCATGTCTTCCCTACTATCATCTCTTACTCCATAGGAGTTTACAGTTGGAAACCCAATGGAAATAAGTGACATAGATATCATATACTATGTAAAATTTTGGCAACTTTTTTTGGTATGGGAGGTATGGCACCAGATTAGATCTCGTCTAACAATAACTCAGTGATTCACCCTTCTCAGACTGAAATATCTAAATAAAATTAGCAGCACTCAAAGACAAACTCAGTAGCCACCACGTTGCTGAGACCAACTGCTCAACCACGAGCCTGTGTGTGCAGAGAAAGTCGGAAATGCTTTCCAGATTTCTTACACCACAGCGATAGACAGGGAGCCGAACCTATTTTGGTCTCCTTCAGGTCACACTTAAGTGAAACTAAGCTTGTTCCTATTCAATTTGGGTTCACTGTACGCTCCAGATTAAACAAATCCAGTTCTGGTTGGGGTGGGTGGGCTGGAGGGGAAACAAAATAGCAAGAGTTGCTCCTCACATACACTGATTACACGTTATTGTGTATCTGTTACACAACCTCAGCATTTGCTGGGGGTTTTTTTGCTATTAAATATCCAAGTTGAAACATTCAGGTTGAGAACAAGCTGCTTCAGAACTTAAACTGAGCATGGCATTAGGGTAGTTCAGGGGCTCATCCCGCTTCTCCACCGCCTCGCTGTTTCATTCCCCCCACACACTTTTTAAAGAAAAGCCTGTTTGCTGCCTCTCTCAGGCTACTTTACAAAAACTGACACAAATTAATGTTCAATTCCTAAAATGATCTCAGTAAATGATGATTCCTGGGGGTCTGGGAAATGGAAACACTGAAACACTTGTAGTGCTGATAACACCGCCTAATTTCAAAAATCTTACAGGCTATAACTAGAATAACTGGAATACCTTCTTAGTCTGATTTTGAGTGTATATGTAAACTTTAGCTACTATACAGGCTCCCTGACATTTTTAAGTTTCTTCCATGCTATAAAAGGATATTAACAAGGGCAAGTTACTCCATTTAAGCAACTGTCTATATAATAATATCTACAAATATGAATAGTCCCAGTACTTAAAAGAACAAAAACTAAAAGCAAAATTAACAAGAGCACAGAGTAAATCAACTTTCAAATGTACAGCCACAGTTTTAAGGCTCTTTCCAGTGTTTAGAGCCACTCTTAAAGAATTTAAAGTGCGTGTGTACATGCACACGCATGGCTTTCACTCTGCATCCATACTGACCAAAACTTCCATTTCTATCACTGTTTTTCAGAAATACGTATATTACTCAACTTTGCAAGAGAACAGCTTATACTGACATGATAATTGAGCATTTCAAAGATATACTATGCTTATCATCTGATGTTCCAGCAAAGCCTAACAAAGACCTGCAGTTAACTTCCTCACATGACAAAATTCCTCTTTTTTTCTAATTAAAAAAAATATTTTCTACCTTTCAATATCAAGACAAATCACAAAAAAATTTAAAAGTACTGGAAAGACATATTTTCTTTTAAATCTTCTAGACCACACTAACAGGAATAAAATAGAATACCAGCTTTACAGCAGAAATGTCAAGTTTACTGTACATTTCCTATTATCTTTGAAATAAATAAATTCTTCCATTTCAATAGCTTCAATACAATAATCTCACACAAGTTTAAAACAGAACCTTTCAAAGTATAAATTGATGTACACTACAGCTAAGACTGCACAAATACCAACTCTCACTTTGATGCTCTCGTAATTATTTCACTAGTACACTTTGTTGAACTAACTGAATACCAACAAGAAGAGCACTCAAGTGCTGGCCCTTACTAATGGCAATTCCACGTGGCCTTAAACTGATTAAGTGACCTAAATCAGATGAGATATAACACCTCCACCGGAGGAGTCCTAGAACATGTGGGGTTTGTACTATCACCAAATAGCTTCACTTCCTTTCTTTTGCCCTGTCAAAACCCAAAAGTCACCAAAAGCAAACGTTCTGCTGTTTGATTTGTCATTTTTCTGCTGAATGTCAATAGCGGCAGAAATTTTTAAAGTGCGATTGCTTGTTCTGTTCTTTAGTTACTTGCAAAGAGAAACAAATTTGGTTTACAGTTTTTGAACATTATTTTCACTTTTTTAGTAGTTTTCTCTGAAAAATTCTCCTCCCAAAATTAAATCCTTTTCAACTACATAAAAACTGTGTGGAGAGAACAGCACCAAATGAAGTTATTTCATAGCTGTGCTTTCAGAAAAATGTTACATATCTTTAGAAGAGCTGCAGCACATTGTCCCCTCAAAAAATGTTATACCCTTGAAGTATATTATGAAGTATAGAATGCACCATCTTTCATTTGATATATAGAAATAAATAACATTACACACTTTGCAAGCATACACAATATTTTCTACATTAAGGTTTGATCTAAAGACCTGCTACTGAAAAGAAATCTAGCTTTTTAATTGACATGTTTCAAGAAGTTAAATTTTTAAAGTAATAACAACCATGCAAAGTCAAAGGTTTTTTTTGAGCAGGAAGTTTGGTCAGGATAAGTATATCTACACTCATAAATCCACATCCACTGTAAATAATTTGTACTGGCATAGTTAAAGCATCACAGCTTGTGTGTAGAGTCTTCTGCAATATTGTATATTTACTTAATAGAAATACTGTTAATTATATCTTGCATTAAACTTCATTTTTACAAATTACCAAAACAATCTCCTGTGCTTTTGTCATAGCAGCTTTGATTAGTGCACACAGGCTTACATAGTATAATATATGAAAGCAATCCCTGAGCTTTCATACCAGGGCTTGATTAAAGCCTTAGAGTATCATTTCATTCTGTTCAACTGGAAAAGTCAACAAGCAAAATTCAATTGTTCACTGACTTTAAATTATGCAACATTTCAATTCTACAATTTCTTTCAAAGGCAAGTTATGCTCAAAAATCACTTGTATATAAGAGGTGTAAGTGTATTTTCTTTAGCATCCTTTGCAGTTAATATTTAATAATTTCCCTCATGTTAGCAAAACTATTAAAAAATCTGTCTTAATTTCAAGTAGTAGTATATAGAGCAATTATAGGATAAACACTATAAGCTTTGAAATAATTTCATTATTTTTCATTTCTTTTTCACAGAAAACAGAATATAGTGCATGTTTTGAGGATGAACGTCACAGCAAACACTGACTTTTTCACTGTCATTGTAGATTCAAATACACTGCCACGACCAGAGAACAAGTAACAGAGTTTACATTTCCGCACTGGAAACTGCACTCTTAACATAGCATTTAACATTGACACTTTTAGTTCACTTCATATTAAACTGAGTAAAATTGTACATTCAGATTAGTTGCTTTTAAAGCAGAGAAAAGGCCCATATCATGGTACAGCTAACCAGTTAAATCATAAGTATAATTTATAACTTAATCATCATTAACGTCAGGATTATTTGTATTTAGTAACTTGCAGTTTTCAAAAGCATAGCATTTAGCTGGGTATTTAAAACAAGATTATGAACAAAGTTTATATGAATGAAGATGATAATTTTGGCCAAATTTAATAAATTATTTAGCAGGTAATTACTTTGAATTTAGTTTGTATACAGATGTGCAAGCTTATTAACACACCAAAGCAGTAATTACTATCTTACTTTTACAATCATATGGTACCGATATATAAACAGAGATACCTAAATTAGATGGTACTTGCCCCCACTAGTAGATCAAGTTGCTTTTACCTGACTCTACAGGTTAGTATATTTCAAACATGCCTTTCAAAACTTCTGAATTCAAATGTTCCATCTACATTACAGGTATACCCAACAACTGAGGATTTAAGAACATTTTAAAAAAGAACAGGAAAAAGCTAAAATATCAAATTATAAAAAAGCTTAAGGAAGACTGTGATGTTGTAAGATATTCAACCACAGACAAGTCATCCTTCTTTAGGGGTTACTACTACTTTTTGTTAACACTACTGCTGGTACGTCTTCTTTTCTACCCACAATCCTCCCCCAAAAACTGAGCTTATTTCAAACCAAGCTGGCACCACCTTCGTGCTTAGTACTGGACTACACAATGAGATACAACTACCAGTAACAACCAGAACTGGAGCTACCAAAAGCCTCAAAACACAGCAATCACTCCCTCCCTCTCCTCCCCCAAACCTCAAAGACATGCTTTAGGAGTTCGCAACCACATACACGTTTATCCAGAGTGCAAGGGAAGTTCACAGAGCTGAATGTTAGAGGGACAAGAAACTGGTCAGGACACCTGCTCAGCACCCCCAGACCTGGCCAAACTCTCCTCGTTCTAACCCCAGTCTCACCAGGTAGGGGACACACCACAGCCGTCTCCAGAAAACAGTCACTGCTCAAACGCCATTTCTTCCTCTGCAATTTGAAAGCTTTCACCATGGTGAAACATGACTAAGTTTAGGACAGACTTTTCCATGCGTTGCCTTCTTTTTTTCCCTTTTACCTCCCCCACCCCCTTTTCTTTTTCCCATCACCCAAAATGATACATCCAGTGATACATGTTAGAATGATATCAAAGAGAGTATTTCTGGAATACAAAATCACATGTGATTTCCACCAGCAACCTTTAGCTAAAAAGTTAAGATAGTTTAAACTTTCATTTGAAAAGCCTTTGTTTTTAAAGCGCTCCAGCACAAAACACAGCACTGCTATACAGTGGGAGACTGACACAACCACACGTGTGGTGCTGGATCTGAACACGCATTCACAAGCTGCATTTTCACGTTAGGATACTGAACTTAATGTATGCAAAACCAGTAACAGTCATAGTAAGTGAACTGTGTTGATCAGGTGACATGAGCCTGAGGGCCAGGAAGAAAAGCAATGTACATAAGCTTATTATTTACCACAGAGGCAGACAAAATCCAACCACGGCTAGTGAATGCAATTTTGTGATCTTAGTGAAGCTAGTCAAACACAAAAGTAGAGCAATCTTTAACTAAATCTAAAATCTTGAAATTATAATGATGAATCTTCCAACTGTTACTTTCAAGAAGCAATGGGCAGCTTCAACTATAAGTAGGTTAAACACATACTACATACCTAAAAACATAATTTTGCTTATGCTTTGAGCTTAATTGAACAACTGCCATAAACCCCAGTTGTACAAAGGGTGTGTACACCACAACTTTTATCTAAAGCTTACCATTCTATGTTAAATGCAGAATTTGGGGCATATTTACATGTCAACAGTCTCTTCTTGTTTAAGAGTAGCCAGGGTAAAAGAAAGGGTAGAAATCAAATTATTTATAAAACTTATCTCTCAAGCGCATAACAGGAAAAAAACCCCACTTCTAAATAGAGCTATATAACTCACTGTAAGCAAATATAATAAGCAGTAACCCAGAGCAAGTCATCAAATAGAGCAGGACCTCATCATTTGCTATCAGGACTCAGACCACCACTGAGGAAAAAAACCTTAGCATTTAATAAATAAAGGATCCTCTACTTTTTGACTATCATGACTTAATGTGGAATGTTTGGGTGTTGGGGGGTTTTTTTGGGCTGCGTTTCTTTTTTAAAAAAGTATTTTAGCAGAATAAACATTCTGGTTCTTCTTCAAATGATCCAGTATTAGCAGTATAAGAACAATTTTACACCACTGCTACTGAGTTCCAGAATTAAACTCTGAAAGAAATTTTATGATGAGTACACAGTATTAAAAAAAAAAACAAAACAACACAACCAATAATAAGGGCTGTCCATTTCTCAATTATTTTGTACAGGGTTCAAAAAAGTCGCACTTTTCTTAAAGTTTCTGTGCAGGTGGGAAGCTCATACAACCCGGTAACAAACAAGTATTGTCCACCACCTCTCTTGGGTCAATAGGAATGCCTCCTGATGACCAGTGGCAGTTTTCAGCACTTCTGGGTAGCACAACACCAAGGTATGCTGCTGCCCACCACCACCTAGAACTTGCTTAAATGACCGAGCTTCTATCAGCACAAAGCTCACCGTGTAAGAACTCTTGCTGCTGCTCAGCACCAGCACCCCCTGTGACCCATACCTCTACGAGACACTTAGCATCGAGTCCCCCTGGCTCGACCCTGGTGAACAGCTCCCTCTGCACACCAGAGCACTGGTTTTCCACAAAGAAAGACGTGCTTCATTCAGGAATCCTGTCCCCTTGGTAGGAACGACCCTCGTGCTCTTTACAGCACAGAAGTTCATAACTCTAACAAACCAGCACCTCAGTGGCGAGGGGAAACTGCGCAAGCTGGTGTACAGCTAGCAAAATCATCTGAGAAATTAATTCTAAATTAGCAGCAATATTCCAAGACAGACAAATTTTAATTTTTTCTTAGCCATTAGCTACGTAAGTTTGCCACCAAACTTTCACCAGAAAATCATTTAAAGCATGTATATGAGAATTTTAATTAATATGAAAAAAAGATAAGGTTTACGTTATAAATGTAATCTATTGTCATGGATTAAACTACTACCTAAATTCCTCCAACATCCCACAGATTACATTTTTCATGGATTGTCCTAAAGAGACACTTTTTTGAAATTTTTACTCTAGATGTAGGAGGAAAAATTGAACTAGTCTTTCATGACAACCAGGAAGACACCATCACATAAAGAATTTCTCCTATGTGTATAAACTAAATAATCCACTCTATAAACAAAAATAAATTTCTGGATTATCTGTTCTGTAACTATTTTAAAACTAGTGCTTAAAAAACCCCAAACACACACACACAAACAACTGGTGTCTTTTGCCTCTGCTAGGCACATGCATTTTCCCTATCAAAGCTAGGGAAGTTTTGCCAACCTTGTTTCCCAAGAGTCTCCCTGCAGCACACTCAGGATTCCCTCTGATGGCAAGGAAGAAGGGGCAGAGAGCATGCAGGGTCAGGCCCTAGGATAAAAGCTGTGTGGAGCAACTGCACAGTACAACTCACCTGAGGTAAGGATTCCCCCACCCCTTCCCTTTCTCATAGCCAGCCCTCCTGCTCTGATTATTCCTACAAAATTAGAGTCCCAACTTGATCTATGCATGCTAGATATTTAAAGAATAATTCCAAATCCAATCCAACAAGCATTTTACTCCATCTCTGACTGCTCTTTAACATGCAATTTTAGGAAAATAAGTAACTGCAAACCCAACTAATAACTTAAGCTTATTATTATTTTTCCAATAGAAATTTTTGTTCACACAGACTAAAGTTCCCTTTATCAGGAATTCTGATTTCTGCACTACAATTCCTAAGGTTCCATTAATGTGAAGTTAGCTCCATTTTTGAGAGAAAACCCATAGGACCTGTATATTCAACATTTAAAAATAAAAAACAATTTACCAAAACAATAAAGCACCACTATTTCCAAAGAGGAAAAATGTATTGGACACATGATGTAGACTACATATTTTAAAATAACATTCCTAAAGTTCAGCTGAGCATGAAAGTTAATCTTTCAAAAGTGAACATTCAGCTCCAGTTGTGTTCAAGGGTACTGGTACTAGAAAGAAAAAAACCCCAACCTTACTATTTTTATAAATTCTCCAGATATTTTTAGCTGGTCCCTTCTTAAACTGCAAATTATTTTATGGTAATACAATCTTTTAAAATGCATGTGGATATATACACACACAGGAGGCACACATACATACATATTCTCTTTGAAACGCTTCTGATTGGTGAGAAGTATTGCAGAGGTGACAGTCACAAAATAATCAAGACACTAAAAAATTTAAAATGGAGTAAAGCCCTTCCCAGCTGAAGACCTTTCATTTCAAGGCAGTTTCATTTCTGTACTTAGCCCCATACCAAAGAAGAGCCAGATCCCTCTTTAAATCATTGTTTTATCTACTCTCTTACCCAAATGTTAACTTAATCAGAAGTACAGAATGCCTCATTTTACCTGTTAGTGGCAGTTTTCCATGCATTCAGTTTTGGAAAAAACCAGTTTGAGTTGATGCTGATGCCTCTGCACCATGGAGAGGCAGGCAGTAGGAGAGGCACATTGCTGCTAAGGTTGTGCTGCACAGGAGATAGCTTTCACACTACAGGCTTCTCTTGTGCCAGCTGTCGCGATAATACACTTCAGCAAAGTAACAATATTATAATTTTTCATTTTGAAATTTCAATGCACTTGCAGAAAAAAAAACAGAAGACCACCTTTTCTGGCATCACTCTTTTACTTCCCTTAAACATACAGTATTTAAACATTTACTAGGGTCAATATAAGGGTAATGCACTTCATTTGCTAAGTATCCCACCACAAACATCAAGATTTTCTTCTCTGTAAAATATATGCATCTTTGAAAACACACTCACAAACCTATATTGCAGATCTGGGAAGAAGCAAAACCATGAGGTAATACAAAATTATAAATTTTTGTTACTTACCTGAAATGTACACAAACATACAGGAGCTCTTGCTCCCACACAGAAATTTTTCAAAGTCAAATTACATATTCCAATTGATAACAAGGATCAACTGCCACAGAAGTTTCCAGATGGAGAGACATGCCCAGAGAGGCTGGGTAGCACCAGTAAGCACTGGGCTAACTGAACTCCCCACATATCCCAAACACAGACACACGGAGATTTTTTAGACGGCACATTCCAGATATTTTCTGCATTTGGACAGCAAACGTAACACTGACCCCGTAAAGATGCAGGATAGAAAGGCATACAAGTGCACAAGGGAAAAGAAAAAGAAAACAACTATGGAAGTCTCAGACTAAAACTATAAAATAGCATACAAGTATTTCTGATTACATCACATTGCTAGACAAAATAAGGGAAAGCTATGGTTTTATCTTAGCTTTCAACAGTAATTAGCATATAACTTTACATAATTCTGTATTCTGCATCATTAGAGATGAAGAATGGACTGATGGGGAGATAGACATTTTGTGTATGAAGACAAAATTAGACAATGCGCATTAAGAGAGAGTTGTCTTGAAGCACTCTGGAACTACATAAAGCACCTTGATATTGCTAAATATATCAAACCTAAGCAAACTTCCTAATCCATCCCCCTCTATATATAAAACATGAAGTTATCATCCATACTTAGATTTTAGAGCAATTAATTTTTGAACCTGTTCTTTATCTATATACTGATTCTGAATAATCAGATTCCAATAATAAATTTCACTCTTAAATTCCAAGAAAAGAGGTCCTACATCAGTATTGTCCTGTGCCTGTCTCACTGGACTCGTGTAAGGATGAAATCACCAGAAGAGAGTATCTCTCTAGCTGTGGTTAATGGCACTATGTATTTTTTACCGAAAACCCAGGAGCATAAAATTCTAAAAGATAAGATGACACTAAGGAGAGGAACAAGTTTAAGGAGTGAAGAATCTTTTTTGCAAGGTTCCCTGAAAGAGTAGCCCTGTCCATGGTTAAGTGTTAGGTGTATTTTAATTCTCTCTGGGTCCCTCTCTCACAGCCATTATGGGAAGAGTTACATTTTCTGTTAGGTAGGTAAATCTCAGGCCATTTAAGAATTTTTCAGGTCAGAACTAAGCATTTGAAGTCCACCCAGTAGCTAGCCAGAAGCCATAAAAGGACTCCAGCACTGTAGAGTCCTGTGCTCTGCACTTAAAAGAGTGACTGAAATGAACACAGCCCCATTTTACAAAAATACCACCTTCAAGGTCTCAAAAATGTGGAAAATGTTTGAAGGGGAAAAATGGGAGAAATTAAAAAATTTTAAGCATTTCCTGATCATATCTTTACTGCCCTTGAATTACACTTGCAAAATGTTGGTTTTTTATTTCACCCCTTTAAAATTTACCATATCTATGCACGACTTAAAGTCCACTACAAGTATATTCTCAGGGTACCTTCTATAGAGGGAAGTTAGCAAAATGAGAACAGGACCAACCTTTCAGGACACACATTTACAGCTCTGTTTCATGTGTTCCAGCTGATTTTTAAGAACTGTAGCAAGAAGGGATTTTTTTTTTAATTAATAAAACAGTATGAGTAACTATAAAAATTAGACTTCCAAGACTGTAACAGTTAACACAGTTGCTGAAGATTATCTGGTTTTGCTATAACGACTCATTGTCTGTATAGAAATAGTCACAATTAGTGTTTCCACTCTAATTGTGGGATTTCAAAGATTAAAACAAAAAATCTTCTCTTCACATCTGCAAAATCAAATGTGGAAACAGAATAAAAACCTTCAATCACTGTGTGAAGTTTCGGCCCTTCACTCAAACACATTACTTTTCCGCACAGAAAAGAGAACAAATAAGGCTAATAAATAGCATATTTTCTAGCATGTCTTCTTACTTTGTACATATTTCTACCTTCTTGATATTTACAGAAGCAAAACTAAAAATCAATGCCACTAAATTATTTTTTTTAATACTGTGACTATTGCAGCCACCATACATACTTCAGCCTCACAAAACCATTTCCAACTGTCTTGTGCGCACAAAATACAAACCCTCATTATAGTGAAAATTAGCAACACAATCCAATTCCCATCTAATGCTCACCCATGGAACAGAGGTGGTTGCATGGGGGGAACTTGGGACCAGTTTTCCTCAAATCAGCCTTCAGACACCTCAGCATCAGAGGTGAAGCACAGCTGGCAGGTCATTACTTTCCCCAGAGAGCAGCATTACCTACAGGGTGCACCTTTGTTACCGACTTCTTCTGCTCCCTTCACAAACAAACCCCCCCAGAAGAGACATAGCAAATTTATTTTCTCAACGAAGAGCCCTCGAGGTGGGGAATAAAATAATTAACCTTGTAACTGGAAAAACACATCATCATTACCACAACTGAGGTGTTTGTGAGAGTTTTAGGTACCTGAGGGCCCCAGGAGCAGGCACAGTGGATCAGGTCTGGGTGGGAAGCCCACCTGGACATGGAAGCCAGGGCTGGGAGGCTGTGCCAGGTGCCCAGAGTTAGTGCCTGCCCTCCCCCCTCATTGCGCACAAGTGACATCAGGGCCATTTGAATAATCAGATTGCAGCCTACATCGCCTTGTGAGATACCAGCTGCTCTTGGATTGCAGCGAGGTAGTACCCAAAGCCTCACACCACAAGTTCCACAGACACTATGGGCTGCCACCATCCTCCTCCTGCACTGCTGCTTTGTGAGGGGAAAACTCATCTAAGTAGTGAATATGAGTAACAGTGCCCTGCCTTCCCTCACAGAGCATGACTAGCAGTCAAAATCTTTACAATGTCTCCTCTAACTTTTGCATAAAGTGACCTAAACCCTTAAATATTGCAATAGCCTTCCTCCACACCGAGGGGCCTGAATGCAGAAATGCTGCATTCCTTTAGCATTCCCTTGAGATTTCAATAGTAAGTCAGGAATCTACTCCAAGCTTATTAAATACTTTGCACCTCCCCCAAAATAATTCACCACCCTTCCATCAAGGAAACCTTGACCAGACCCCTTCTTTAAACCACAGCATATCCCCTTGTCTGTTTTTAAATGCTTCCAGGGGAGTGGGGAGGGAGAAAGCCACACACCGGCTCTCTCCTTCGTTCCACAGCAGGTAGGAAGGCAATTTTGCAAACCTGGGTGTGCCCACTTCAAATCAGAAGATCCAGCAAGGACTGGAATGCAGTGACTACTGGGTCCAAGAATTTCGCCCTGAGTAACAAGCCAGGCACACTCCATGTCTTCTAGATTCAGCTCAACTTTATGGCAACCCTGGCTGACACCACCTCTTGACCTTCCTTTATGTGACAAGGATATGGATTACCAAACCCTTACCCTTTCGTCCTGTGCACCTCAGCTGTCTCTGGAGAAAGATACCCACGAACTACCTTTGTGAGCAATAATGTACATGCTCTGGTTAAAAAAAAAATAAAATAGTAGAAACCCCCCCGACGTGAGGAGGGGAGCCATGAAGCAGCCTCAGAGCAGCAGAGGTCAATACAATGTATTGAATAATTTCAGTGCACTACAAAACAACTTTTGCACTTATAAAGTAATCATTTGACCAAACTATTAATCGTACACTCATGCTGAAAGACGGACTTGACACATCCACTTTTTTTTTTTAGATGGCGTCACTTCTCTAAGCGTATCTCACACGCTGGAGCGCGCAGGGCTCTCTGGAAAGCGCTCCCCAGCCTTACAGCGGGCAAACGCACTGGGTGGGCCTGGTGAGCAACAACCCCCACCCCGCTCCAGCTGCTTCCACACCTTTTCCTTGTGCAAAAAGATACAAAGACTTCAAATAAGTTACTGTGAACGCCCCTTAAAAACCACTTTCACCAGCAATACTCAACATTTGAAAACTGTGCTTTTACATGTAACTAACAACTCTAAATATGCGCCCAGTAAGAGAAGTTTAGGAAAACAAGGAAAAAAACTCCAACTTTTTGACACCCTTCCCCCAAAAAGAAAAATATTAGACATCTATAATAGGAACAAGAGAGTCACTTTTACATATGGAGGCCACTGAATGAATTTCAAGTGGCTTTTTCTATTAGATTTCGGGAGAGGGGGAGCGGAAACAAAGGGGAAGGAAGTACAGTTACAAGTAATACAATTTAATTTTCTGTTAAACAGCAGTATAAATCTGAACTATATCTAATACCTTCCAACGTGATAATGCACGATGAAACAGTGTTTAACAAATAAGGGCTTTGAGAGAAGCAATATGGGTATGCTGATAAAATTATATTTGCAATTTTTTCAATATGCCTATATGTAGGCAACACATGCCTAGAAAATTCTATAAGTTCAGTGCAGGATTCTTTTCAATAAGTTACAGACAGATAAATGTTTCTGATAATTGCTAATACACAGACAAATAGGACACACTGCCCAGCACAAAGAATGAACTTTTACACCATTTCAGATGACAGCTGAAAGAACAGGAAAATACTTTTAAACACATTAAACAATGATTAAAGAGAAAAAAAAAAGTTGGGAGAGAACCAATTATTTTAAATTTACCTTTATATGAGTGTATTGAATTTCTTTTAAACAGCATAAATAGAATGCTCTTTGTGCAAGTTTAAGATTAATAAGCATGACAGTAAATTTATTTATTAGAGACTAATAAGAAATTACCAATTCTTACATGTTCCATGGAATTTTCTTCTTAAATCTAAAACTATATTCTATCTACAACAATATTTCTGTATACAAAATACCTGAAATAAAGGCTACTCTAATTCAAAGCTATATACATTGCATATTAAAGGAGAAAGAACACATACACCACATTAATTTCCAATGAAAAGTATCAAATAAATATAACCATAAAGATTCACATGCTATGAATCGATCCAGAGAGGGGTATCCCCCTCCCTTAACTAGAGCAAAAATTCTCCATACTTCCTCAAATGAAGCTTTCCTCTAACACTAGACAATGACCAAACTTCTAATTCTCAAAATACCATGATACAATACTAACCAGGACAGATAACCATCTTTTCCAATCAATTATTTTAAAAAGACTGTAATTTTAAATATAAACCTGAAATAGTAGAAGCCCCTTTTAATAAAGTTGCACAGACAGACATGCTTCCCAGACTGACTAATGGAGTACAGGAACAAGCACGTGGAAAGTTTGATTTTTTTTTTTTTTAATCTCTAGTGCACGCCAGGTTTTCTATCGTCTAAATATTTGTGAAAGAAACAGGCTGAATTGCTATAACAAGCATAAAAATACTACCCTGCTTTATTCCAAGTATTGCTTCTTTACATGAGGCCCAACAAAATTACTGCCTTGCAGAAATTAAATGTATGTTTAGAAATTAAGGATGCATAAATCCTATCCTTACTGGGAAGGAGTCATTCTCCTGCTGCTGCTATAGACCATCTCAAAATAGCCATGATAAAATCCTCTCAAATACAGAAGAGATTTCTACTATGTGCCTGTAAAATGCTGCAGACTCCAATATGGCAGGATTAAAAAAAAATATATACATCAGTCTATTTACAAGGTGCTTTTTGTTGCTGAAGCAGAGCTCACGTGCTTGCCCGTTATACAGTTCACAACACCACATTTCATTTCCTGCTAGCACACAGATTTTAACTCTTCTCGCAGAACTTTAAATTTTAAAATATTCACAATCACTTGCCATCAAACCATAATAACCTTCTTCTCCCACAAAAAGGTGCCTTTTTTTTTTTTAATAAATTAAATAGCACCACTGCTGCCCAGCCAAGACACTACATTAGAAATACATGGGGTAATTCTAGAAAACCTCTCGGACAGCACTGAGTGCACGCCTGTGGGTTTAAGAAAGCGGTCCTTTTATCTACAGGGAAGAGAAACACAAACCTAAGCATTTTTCAAATTGCTTCCCACTGGATAACTAAGGGCAAGGGGCGGTACGGGGGGGGCTGGGGGTGTGGATAAAAATAAATTACCTTTGTCTTTTCGGGACCGAATGTTCAACTTCTATGAGTTTCCCATGCAGCTCCACTTTACCTGCCGAGATAAACAGAAAGGGGAAAATATTCGAGTGCGGCTGTGCGTTCCCGTCTCTAGGAGCGGGCTCGCAGGGGTGCGAAGCAGGAAACGGGAGCGCAACACGTTAGCCCATTCATGGGCAGCGCGGGCACCGGCGGAGCAGGGACGCGGCGCCCGGGAAGGCGGCACAGCTCGGCGCCCGGGGCCGCGCCGCTGCCGCGGGGAAGCCGCGCCGCCCTCGGCGGGGCCCCTTCCCCCGCCCCGCGCTGGAAACAGCCCGCGAAACGTCGTGTGCGGGAGCCGGGCTCGGCCCCGTCTCGGGGAGGGGGAATGGGGGCTCCGCCACCCCCTGCGCCGCCAACTTCGAGCGATTTTCTGCGCGGAAGAGCGCAGGAAGGGAGCCGAGAGCAGGCGCGGAGCGCAGCCCGAGTCCATCTCCTCCGAGGCAGCCTCTCCCGACAGACCTGAGCCCATCTCCTCGGAGGCAGCCGCTCCCGGCAGACCTCCGCAAAGCCGCTTCACGCGAAAATAATTTTTTTTTTTAAGCACACAAAAACAGGATGTCGGGGCCAGGAGCCGGCGCTGCTGGAGGCGGTGATGGGTGCGTGAGAGCAGCGAAGAGAAACCGAAATAAATAGCCAGGCAGCGCGGGGCGGGGGGGCAGGCAGGGCTCCCCCTCCCAAGTTTAGAGCAATTCAGCTGTTCGCCCCCAGCCCCGGGGCCTACGCCAAGCCAAGGGGAGCCTCAACCCACTTCGTGGGGAGGTGGCCCCTGTGAGGGGCTGCGGAGGAGTCCAGCTGTGCCCGGGGTGTGCGTGTGTGTGTGTTTGCAGCCGCTGCCCCGCGCAGGGCTCCGCGCCCGCAGCCCGCCTCCGCCTCACTGCACTCACCACCACCCCCCCCTCCCCGAATGCAGCGAGGGCCCCTGGCCGGGCAGGGCTGGCCGTGGGGCTTGGAAAAACATGGGAACCGCCGCGCCGCGGGTCCCTGGGCCCAGGCTCCCGCCCCTCCCCGGCCACTCCCGGGGGGCCGCCGCCGCGCAAGCCCCGCGCAAAGGCTCCGCGGGAAGGCCAGGCGGCTCCGGCCACGCTCGGAAAACAACAGTTCGCACCTCACCTGGGGACAGAGGAGACAAGGACGCCCCCAGCCCCCTCCCGGCCGGCGGCGCGGCCCAGGCCGCCGCTGCAGCCGTTCCGCGGCCGCGGAGGAGCGCGGGCGGCGGGAGCCGTCGGGGCTGCGGAGAGGGCGGGGGTGGTGGAAGGGGCTGCTCACCTGAAAGTGCCTCGATGGCCTTCATGGCCCAGCTCTCGTCGGGGCAGTCCACGAAGGCGTACCCCGTCTTCACCAGAAACTGGCCCGAGAAGGGGATCTTGGAGTCCTTAAAGAGACTTTCCAGGTCGAGAGGGCTGACGTTCTCGCCGAGGTTGCCGATGTAGAGCTTGTTCATCTTCCTGGCGGCTCGGGGAGGCGCGCACCACGGGCTGCAACCCTCGTCTTGCAAGAGGAGGTGGGGAGGAAGGGAGAAATAAAACAAAATGCGATGGAGGAAGGAGGGAGGGAAGGCGAGAGAGAGAGAGAGAGAGAGAGAGAGAGAGAAAGAGAGAGAGAGGACAGGGAGAGGGGAAAAAAAAATCAGATCTGCAGCTTGTGTCCCTCCCTCTCTCTCTCTCAAGGGGTAAAAAAAAAAAAAAAAAAAGCGCGTAGCCAAACGGGAGCCCTAAGTGCCTGCCGTGCTACCCGGGCGCATGGGGGGCACGGGGGAAACACCCAGCGTCGGGGCCGCTGATGGCGGGCGGGCTGAGAGGAGGAAAAGGAGGAGGGGAGGGGAAAAAAAAAAACTACTTTTTTTGTCTTGCCCCCAAGCCCCTTTGGCAGCAGCAGGCGGACTATGAAAATGTCACACTACGTGCATGCAGGCGCCGCCTCTTCGTATAAAAAAAAAAAGAAAAAAAAAAGAGAGAGAGAGAAGGGGAGGGGGGAGGGAAAAACGGAGGGAGAGAGAAAAAAATTACTTGAATATTCCGGCTTTTTGAATGAGCCACGTGTTCAAACTACAAATCAACTTCTCACGTGAGGAATCCCAGCTCTTCAATTAGCGAGTGGATGGAGCGCACACACACACACGGAGGAGGAGGAGGATGGCTGGGGTGAAGGACGGGGAGAGGGGTGGGGGGAGGCTGGACAGGACAGGACAAGTTTAGAGAGGGCCGAAGGGCGGGGGAAAGGGAAACCGGAGTTGGGTGGGCTCCGGTCTGCGCCGCCTCTGCCCTTCCGCCGGGGGAGTCCGCTCTGCGCGCCCCCTCCGCCCAAAAACGGCTGGGCGGCCGCACCTCCCCCCGTGCGAGCGGGGTGTGATCCCGGGGAGGGAGGGGAAAAGGCACCGCAATGCCCGCCCCCCCGCCCCGCTCCTCCCCCGCCGTGCCAGGCGGTGGGGATTATTCATCAGGGTCGTGCCTGGGCGATCCCGTTCCCCGGCACTATGGGTCGGGGGGGAGGAGGAAAAGGGAGAGGAAAAAGAGGGGGTCCGAGGGTGGGGGGAGGCGGCCGAGAAGAGCGAACGGAATCCGCTCCCGCGCAGCGTCGCCGCGGCTGCGTGCTGGGGGGCTGCAGGGCGGGGGCGGGGGGTCCCTCTAGCCCCGGAGGAGCCCCATATGGTAATGATCCCGCATTACTCGCGGTGCCCCTTGCGCTGAGCCTTATGGAAAGGAAAAAGAGGGGGAGAGGAAAAAAAAAAAAGACAAAGGGGTGGAGGAGAGTTGGGGGATGATGAAGAAGAGGAGAGTCCTGGGGCGAGGGAGCTGCCCGGCCCGGGGAGGGGCGGGGGGGCCGCGCTCCCTGCCCATCTGGGCAATGGTGGACGGTGCGGAGGGAAACGCGAAGGCACCGTTGCCCTCGGCTGGTAACGGCACACAAAGGGATTTGGCGACCCCCCTCTCTTCCTCCCCCCCTCCCCCTGCCCGGTCTAAGGAACCATTCATAATTCTCCACATTCGTACAGATACAATGGTGGGCTTGTGGGGGAGGGGTTTGGGGGTGTGGAGCCTTTCCAGTGCAAACAAAACGTTGCCTGAAGATGAAGAAAGGATACGGAAATGAAAGCCAGCACTGTGTTTAATATAGCGACCTAGTAGGTTTTGTTTAATAATTCAATGCACTTTAGCCGAAGGTTTCATTTATTCCGTGGTAGTCTTCTTGTGGTACGTTTTAATAGGTATATCCATGGAAAATGGTTAAATACTTTTATTAGGAGCAGTGACTGGATTTCCACATGTCCTGTAGTATGTCTGGAAATCTGTAGTAATGAGGAACGCTTCCTAGTTTTGTGCCTAACTTCTAATAAGTATAAAATTAAGGAGGGGTGACTTAAATCTCCTTGGAAGCCGTGCTGGGGTCAGGCTTTTGTTACCCGTACTGCGGCCGCCGCAGCCCGGCGATGGTGGTGGTGGTGGTACCCAGCGCTCAGGGGGTGAGTCAGTCGCTGAAGATTTCTCTTGTGGTGGTATGATGATGCAAGGAGGCATGGCTCACCATGAGGCTGGAGCCCCAGACCATTGTGAAATTGTCATGGGCTGGGTGAATGCTGCAGTAAGTTGGAAATATGGCCCTTTTGTTGTGTGCGTCCAAGCGGTTGGCTGACCAAAAGCCGTAATATTTGTAATTTCAACCCATTGTTTAATCTTAGGGTTATTTTAATGAACTTTTTATTGTCAGGTTGTGACTGAAGAAATAGAGTGTTTTGTGTTCCACTAATCAGAATTTAATCACAGCTTCCATTCTGTAGAAAACTAATAAATAATTGTCTTGGGGATTGAGATTTTTTTCCTAGAGATTTAACCTGTTTATGACTTTTCAATGTTAGCTGTGGAATTTTTGCCTAAATTAATTTGTATTTTGTAACCCCATTCTGTATAGTCTGCCTAAAATAAGTAATTGCTTACCTAAGTAATTGCTTACCTAAACAGCCCCCTCCAAACAAACAAATTCTTAGTTAAACTTGTGAAAGGAATTAGTCACTGTTCCTGCAGATTAATTGCATTCTTTATAGATTTGAGTTGTACTGCATCTATAAGGCAGTCTGCATGTGCTCATTTCTACATGGTTGGTCTATAGCAATATCTGGTATTTCCTCTTAAATTGCTAAACAGGGTCCATATATTTCATTTAATATTCTAGTTTAATAGTCTGTTTTGTTAGAAGACTTTTTTAAGAAATGAAAATTGAATGTTCATGATAACACGATGCATCAGTTGTCCAACATCATAAACTGCTTTGTAATCAGATGGCTGGGGGAAAAAACCCCTTGTTTATTAGCAATAACCCCCCCCTTTTTTTTTTTGGATACTCTGAAAATCTCTTGGTAATAAGCTGAAATACTTTCTGTAAACCTAAATAATGTATAGCTTTGTTTGTTAAGAAGTGTGGGTTGGTTAGTGGTTTCAAGAGTAATTCCAAATCTTGAATGCCAAAAAAGGCAAATCAACAACAAAAACTTGTTCATGTTGCCTGACAAATCTCTGCTTCCCTGCAGAGATGAACATAGTTCAGACCAATTGGGCACTTCTAAACATTAATGTTATTGAGAATATAGGTTTAAAATTTGAGATGTAATTTATTCTAGCAGTCACAAATCAAATGCATGAGCACACAACAGATCATTCCCACATATTAATGCATTTTTTGATTCACCTCTGTAAGAAAAGGCATTATTAAAAAATTGGGGTTTTTTTCTGGATTTCAGTTGTTTGTGTTTATTGCCCACAGAAGCCAAGAAGAAGTTAAAATACTTACATAAATATTGCACACAAGGAAGCACAGCCAATCTTTAATTAGCAAGGGCTTTTACGACATTCTGCCGTTTAGAATTAAAACTCAACCATGTGCTTCTCCCCACCTCCGGGTGAGAATCCAAGAGCCTCCGCCGTGTCCGTCCCCCCCTCTTCCACGGCCAGGGGCGGGCAGGGCGCTCCTTCTCTGCGCCCTCCCGAGGCCCGAAGCCCCCCAGCTCCCTGGGCTCGGAACACGGTGGGTGGGTAGCACGTCGGACCGCCCGCAGTCCCAATATTTCCCATTAACTGTCTTTTTCTAGGCTTGGTTGGGTTTTGCCTTTTTTTTTTTTTTTTTTTTTTTTTTTTAGACTACAGCCGCCCACGAAAGGCTCCTGCGTGGGGTTGTGGCTGAGGCGCGATGGGCAGCGGGGGCCGGGCAGCCAGCGCGGGGCGCGGCGGCGGACGCTTTCCGCGGGCTCAGGGCGGCCGCCGCCACGACGGCGGAGGCGCCACCGCCCCTGCCTCCTCCACGGCGGCGCGGGCGCGGAGCCGCCGGTCCTCGCGGGGCGGACACCCGCCCCGACTGGACGGGACGGGACGGGACCGGA
>WBMZ01003110.1:0-14307 GCA_013400975.1 Atrichornis clamosus | reverse complement strand
TAATATTCTATATTTAATTCTATTTAATATTCTGTATTTAATTCTATTTAATATTCTACATTTAATTCTATGTAATATTCTACATCATTTTCGATATTTCATTCTATTTAATTTCCGATATTTCATTCTCTTTCATTCTCTGTAAGTAAGCTGACCCACTCACAGGAAGGGATAACAGAGTCCAGTGGGAAAAGCAGCTCTGGAAATGCTGGGATTGGGAATCCTGGCTCTGGGGTTCTGGAGCAGGAAGAGCTCAGTCCTGGCCCGGGCAGGAGTGGGGGCAATCCAACACAAATTCGCAGGTAATATCAGCCCCCGGCACTGATTCCTCACTCACCAGCACAGGCTGAGCCCAAGCTCGGGTTTAGCTCTGGGTGCCAGTGCTGAGCGGGTGCAACATCCTTGCTTTGTGGACACTGTAAAAATCCTTTTCCTTGACTGCTGGTATTCCCAAAGCTCCAGGCTGCAAATGCACTTCCACGTTCCCCCTTTCCCAAATCTCCTCCTTATCCCCACTTTTCTCCTTGCTGGCAGTGCTTCCCCGCCCTTTTCTCGCTGGGTCCCGTTTGGGTTTGAGCTGTCTGAGCCCTTTATGCCCATCCAGGTGTTGGTGTGCTGTCCCGCAGAATTTCATCCTCCATTTCCAAGCCTTTTGTCCAACTGTCTCCCTGCTCCTGGAGCGGGGGGAAGGAGCCAGCAACACCTTCAGGCTCTGCTGCAGCCCGTTCCCGCCTCTCCAGGAGGGAATATTGCTGGGATAACATAACAATTCATTCCTGATTGTGGGGAAGAGCTGGCTTGGGGGAAATGTGGGGATTTTTGGGCAGTGTCAGAGCCCCCGCAGGTGCTCCAGAGGCTCGGGAAAAGGGAAATCATTTCCCAGCCCACCGGGGCTGGGGGGAAGCAGCAGCAGGATCAGGTTTTAATGAATCCAGGATCAAAAGCCTTGGAAAGCAAAGCAGCCTGGAAAACAAGAGCTGGCTCATCGGGAGATGCTGCTAACGAGGAACAAAGCCCAGCTCAAAGGCTTGGGGAGCCGCTGGCTCCCAGTTCTGCGTTTTAAAGGCTCCGTTCCCCCTCTCAGAAAACGGGGCTTTGATGCTTTTCCAATCCAGGTAAAAACAGCAATCCCAGCAGATTCCCTGCAATTAAAATCCCCAAGCCAGAGCGTTTCCAGAGGAGGGAAGGAATTTTGTTTTTTTCAAGCAATGTTTGTTTTTCTCCCAAACAAAAGTCGTTTGTAATCGTTAACAATGACTAAGTTAAGGGACCTGATGGTGGTTTGGAGTCAGGGAAGGAATTTGGGATGGGAAATGTGCACAGCAGCGAGCTCTGAGTGGCTGCGGCGGGAAAAGGGGGTTATCCCACCACTGCAGCAGGAATTTTGTCATGGAAGTGCTGATCCCTGTCGGTCTGTGATGAACTCAAGGCTGTGGTGGCCGTGCTGGGGCAAATTTCTCCTTTCTCTCTGGAGGGATTGGATGCCAAGGCCAGGGAGGGAAGAACCCACTCCTGCAGTGGGACAGCTCCGGGCACAGCCTGGCAACTCCAGGGAATGCTCAGACAGGGCAGTTCCTGAAAAATCGGATGTCATTTCATACATCTGTGGTAAAAGAACGGGGTTCAGTCATAGTTTTGGATCTGGATGCCTCAACCACAGAATCCCAGGGTGGTTTGGGTTGGAAGAACCTCAAATCCACTTCCCTGACGCAGGAATTACCATTGAACAATTAAACCACGAAAGCCTGGAATATCAGGATTCCTTAATGACTGAAATTCAAACCAAATCCTCGAACCCAGCAAGGATTCCATGACAATTTGTGGCTGTACCAGAGCGTTCCCTGTGTTTTACACGTGAAAAACGGGTTCCAGAGGTCTCACGAGCAGCACCTTGCGAGGTTTTGCTCCTGCTGCCCAAATAAAACCCTCATTAAGTCTCCGCAGTGCTTGGGACGGGCTCTCTTTGGAATGGGTTTGTTTGGGTTTGTCACAAAGATGGCAAAAGCAGCAAATCAAGCCGTAAGTGTGTTTGCACGCTCTCCTGATAGCGGAGTTTAATTAGTGCTGCATTTTCAATAACTCTGTGTCCCTACGTGTGGCAGATCCCTTCCTGGATAACAGGGAGATAATGATGAGCTGCAGGTTCCAGCCTCTCGCTGAGGGGGGGCTGAGCGGTTTAATCACGATGTGGAGGCGCTGGCAGCTCTCTGCAGCTCAGCCTCCCGCTAATTACATTGGGAGAGCTGCAGTCCATTGACAGGGAAAACGGAGCAACAAAATAATTAAACCCGAAGAGGAAGTGAATATTAAAAAGCAGGGGCTGGTTAAAATTCTCGCACACAGCTCGTGGCCGAGGCCGCGGTGCCGTCGGCTCCCCCTGAAGATGGAACTGAGGGCACCCAGGAGCAGCCCCTCCAGAGCCGGGGCACAGGGAAAAACACCTGGCTTGTGCCAGTCGGGAAGGTGCTTCTTCCTGGATTCGTGAGGGCAGGTGGAACCCGCCGTTCCCTCAGGAAGGTGCTTTGTCATGGATCCATGAGGGAGGGGGAACCCGCCATTCCCTCAGGCGTGTCCTTTTTCATGGAACCAGGAGGGAAGGGGAGGTGGAACCCGCCTTTGCCTCAGGAAGGTGCTTTGTGAAGGATCCGTGAGGGAGGTGGAACCCGCCATTCCCTCAGGAAGGTGCTTTGTCAAGGATCCATGAGGGAGGTGGAACCCGCCATTCCCTCAGGAGTGTCCTTTTTCATGGAACCACGAGGGAAGGGGAGGTGGAACCCGCCGTTCCCTCAGGAAGGTGCTTTGTCAAGGATTGATGAGGGAGGTGGAACCCGCCATTCCCTCAGGAAGGGGCTTTGTCATGGATCCATGAGGGAAGGGGAGACAGCACCCGCCATCCCCTGTGGCAGCCATTCCCTCATGGCCGTGAGGGGAGATGGCACCCGCCATTCCCTCCGGCGGCTCCTCCCAGAGCCGTGAGGAAGGGGACGATGGCACAGCTGGAGCCCACCGCAGGGACGGGGCGAAGGCGCTGCCGCCTGCGAGGCCCGTGTGGGGCAGAGCTGTGTGGGAGACACCGGGCAGGGAGGGAGCTGCCCGCGGTCGAACGGCGCCGCGACAGCAGCAGCGCGGAGCCACCGTGACTGTGGGGACAGCGAGAGGCACCGCGCAGCGCTGCCACAACGCGATCCGTGTGCGGAAGCGCAGGAGGGGCGGGACGGCCAGTGCACAGCCGGGCTGCCGTGAAGGGAGCTGTTCCCGGCCAGTGCACAGCCGGGCTGCCGTGAAGGGAGCTGTTCCCGGCCAGTGCACAGCCGGGCTGCCGTGAAGGGAGCTGTTCCCGGCCAGTGCACAGCCGGGCTGCCGTGAAGTGAACCATTAGCGGAAGCGCACGGCCGCTGAGGCACGGCTGCCACACAGCGAGCCGTCGGCGGGGCCGCGGGAGGTGCCACGAAGTGAGCGGCGGTGCACGGCGCATGCGCGGCCCGGCTGCGCGTGCTCGCGGCGTGGAGGGCGGGGACGTCTCGCGCGGCGGGCGCGCGGCCGTAAAGGGAAGTGGGCGTGGCCGGCGGCGTCAGCCTCGCGCTGCGCGTGCGCGGCCGTGAGGGGAGCGCAGGGCAGCGCCATATCCCGCCCCCCCATTCCCGGCGCCCCGCGCATGCGCGTTGAGCTGCTGCGGGCACCTGCGCAATAGTGAGCCTGAGGTCGCGCTCGGCGGGGACCGGCCCGGGAGGACATGCTGCCAAATAGTGATCCGCAGCTGCCGGTGGTCTCCTGAGGGGGCTGCGGGGTCCGGGGGCCGTCCCCACGCACCGCACCTGCCCCGCCAGCGCTCCCAGCCTCCCTCCGGCCTCCCTGCAGCGCCGCACCGCCCGCGGGGCCGCTCCTCGGGCCGCGAGGTGAGAGCAGAGGGGAAGGAGTTGGGGGGGGGAAGAGCAGGGCCTGAGGGAGGAGGGGGGCGGCGGGGAAAAGTTGGGGGAAAACCTGGAGCGGGGATTCCTGGAGATGCCCAGGCTGGGGGAGAGGGGCAGTGGGATGCCTGGAGCGGGGTGAGGAAACTCGAGTGGGAGCAGGGAAATCGGGGCTGGCGTGGGAGCGCTGGGATGAGGAGCGGCGTCCGCGAGTGAGGGGTGACAGGTTGGGGCCTGGCCGGGACTGCGGAGCGCGTTCCCAAAGCGGGAGGGAAGTTGGGATGGGTGGGAATCGGACCCCAGGGTGTCTGGGGTCGGGGCTGGTGATCCCCAGGCGGGTCTCGGGCCTGTGGTGGTGTTTAAAGGAAATGGTGCATCATCCTGCAGTGTGGAAAGGCAAATAATTCCCTTTCCCGATGTGGCACCGAGGCGATCCTGGGGCTTCTGCACACATTGTCAGGATTATTGGTGTTGTAAACAGTGTTCCTGGAGTGGGAAATGGAACGGGCTTGTTCTGGCAGGAGTTTCTGGAGGGGGAGGAAGGTCTCAGGTGCGATGGTGCTTGTGGTCAGGTTTCTGTCACTCAGCACTGCTGGATGTGTTCGCGGAGCATCGTCCTGACATAAGGAAAAGAAACATTTTCCCTGATTCCCTCTTTTTTTCCCTTTGCCTTTGGAGTTCTGAGTGGTGGCTTGTTGTGAAGCCCTGTGAAAGCCTGAAGAATTACACTTATTTATGCTTTATAAAATAGAACTTTATTAAAAACTCCTTAAATTAGTTAAATAAAGCATACAACCAGTTTCTTTTTCAGTGACGTTTTCTACCCAGAACGATGTGGTTTCATTATGTCACTTGTTTTGTTATGAGCTGAAGGAAAACCAATTTTTTTCCCCCCCTTTTTGGCACTTTTGGTGGGATTGAGAGCAGGGCACCCCAGAAGCAGAAGTGCGTGCAGGGTGTCATCCTGTCGGTGCATCAGCAGAGGACAGTCATCCAGAACTGTGCCTGCCAACTGGAAACTGCTCTCCAGTCTGATAGCCTGGTTTGCTGGGCTCACTGCTGTTCTGAAACTGCCTGTTTCCTCCCCAAAAGCTCCAGGATTTGGGCACAAGCACAGGTCAGGGAGGGGTCAGAGTGAGGCCATCACTGACTGCCCAGGCCACACTGAAGTGCTAAAACCGCGTTATTTCGTGGGTCATCACTGTTACCATTTAGAGCTGCTGGGACACGGAGGGGACACCACTGCTGACGATACCGCTGGCTTGATTAGAGCTGATAAACGTTCACACCAATTAATTCAGCGGCCTCCTGGCCCCGTTTCCCCTGGCCCGGAGTGGAGGGAGGTTTAGGGTTAATCCCTGAGTGCAGCTGAGCCTCTGCACAGAGCCGGGGTCGGGCAGGGGCAGTGAGCACGGTTTGTTTCCCTGTGTGGTTTTTCGGGATACCAACCCAGGCGACAACTCCTGGCACCCCTGGCGTTCAGCATTTTCCCTGTGGGATTTGCTGCTGCCTCCCTGGGCACCTGGAAGCTTGGGAACCATCGCTTCCCGAGCGTTATTCCTGCAAAACTGGGCAGAAAGCTGGGAATGCTCCCGTTTGCTGTGCAGTCGGGAGCTGTCGCTGTGTTATTGATGGCCTTGGGAGCTCCACGCTTGGAAATCTCCTCGGGAATTCTGTCAGATTCCTTCTCTGCTCCCAGCCCTGGCTCCGTGTGCTGCACGGTTGGAGGATTATGTAAGAGCTCGCTGATTCCTCCAGCCTCCCACTGCTGGTGTTTTCTACTCAGCCCTGAGAGGAAATCCAACAGAAACCTGCTCAGGAAATGAAGAAACCCAAAAATAAACAGAAAGGGCCCGAAAAACCCCCCTTTATTGTGAGTGTTGCTCCTTGAATCTCAGTCCAGAAACTGCTGCTGTGAAGTGTCTTGTGCTTTGTAGTTGAGAGAGCTTGAATCAAACGTGTGGCCAAGTGCAGAAACACCTGATGGTGCAGGAAATGTGGGATTGAAGTGTTTGTACCCTCGAGGAGCTGCTGTTGTTCAAACGCTGGATTTGTAAATATAATAGAAGAGTTTTTGGTTTTGTTTTCACCTTATGAAATGTCCTTTTGCTGATTGTTTTGGGAGGAAGGAGTTGAGTGATGATCAAGTGCTGGGCTCTTTTCTCTGGTGATCACAGGACCCGAGGGGCTGTGTCAGGAGGGATTTAGGCTGGATTTTAGGGAAAGGTTCTTCCTCCAGAGGGAGGTCAGGCACTGGAACAGCTCCCCAGGGAATGGTGGCATTCCCAAGGCTGCCAGAGCTCCAGGAATGTTTGGACAACACTCCCAGGCATGGGGGGGATTGTTGGGATTGTTGGGGTGTCCTGCAAGGCCAGGGGCTGCACTGGATGATCCCTGTGGATTGTGATACTCCACGAGTGATTCTGGAATTCTCTGTGCTGCTGTGCACAGCTGAGGAGCGAGGAGAACACGGAGCACAGAGATGGAATTTGTGGGGGTTGGTTTGGTTTGGGTTTTTTCCCTCCATGTTTTTAGGGCTGAAAAAGCTCTGAGCCACCGACTGTAGCAAATGCCTGGGAAGTTCTTGGGAATTCCTGTTTGTTCTGGGAGTGAATTCCCTGGCTGCAGGCCCTGCTGTGCTCTGTGAGGTGTCGCTGGCCTCACAGCTCCAGGGATTTTTAGGCATCTGTGGAGTTTGTAAAGTCAGGACCACGGCAGGGATGGAACATCCCGACAGCCAGTTCACAACTGGGAGGTGCCGTGGAACCCAGGAGGATCCTGGTGACTTTTATGGGAAATAGGACTCAAATGTTCACACTGAGGTCTCAGCTCAGCCTTTTTAGCCTGTGTTACAGATCTTCCTGGGCAGGTCCTGTTTTATGGCTGGGGACTGAAAAAGGCTTTATCCAGAACCACAACGTTTATGTTGTGCTCTTAAAGCTGGCTCTGAGCAACGCTCAGGCTGTGAATCAGTGCAGCAGCGTTGGTGCTTTTAGCATTGATCCAGCTTCTTACAACAGAAACCCTTTTCCAGCAGAGAAGAATGGCCCTGTGCACACCTGGAAGTGAATTAGGTACAGAAAAAGTCCAGAGGTTAATTTGGAAATGTGCTGATTTTAAATAATTAGGAGTCCTGTAAGTCCAGTAATGTTGTTCCTGAAAATACCCTGGAAAGTTTGGGCCTGTAAACACTTAATTTTATTACATGTTCAGGAACATTTTGGGTCGTATCACGCAGACACTTTTAGGGTCTGGTTGGGCATTGATGTGAAGTCACTGCCTGGTCATTTCAGGTACTCTGGATCACTCCCTTTTCCCTGGCTTTGCCAGGACACCCCTTGCCTTAGCAGGGTACAGCTGGAGCAGTTCCAGCCCTGGCAGTGACATCAGCGCAGCACCAACCTGCACAGCCTGAGGGGGGCTCTAAAAATGGAACTGGGGTGTCCAGGCAAGCAGAACCTGGAGAGTTGCACCTCCTGGATGGGCAGGAATGGTGCTTGTGGAGGGTCACAGAGCTGTTTGTGGGAATGAAACAGAAATCCGGGGTTGGGTCTGTGTTTTCCTCCTTTCCATGAAGCCCAAGTCCTCGGATTTCCCTGTAAACAGTATCTCAAAAATCAGAATAAGCGTGAATATCTCATTTAGCTGTGACAAAAGCTGAGGCTTGGGCAGAGGAAGTGGTCTGGGAAAGCTTGCTGGTCTCAGAGCTGATCAGGTACAACTTGGTTCTGCCTTGACCACATGAAGAGTTTAAGAATTTGAGTACTTTTTGTGGTGTAACTTTAATTCCTGCTCTGCCCACATGGCTCCAGAAATCTGCAACAAATCCGAGATCAGATCAGAACTGGACAGAGCAACTCTTCCTTGGCAGCAGTGGTTTGTGAGGGGAGACCTCCCGAGTTAACCAGGTTTTATTTCCTCACCTCAGACTTTAAAGGTAGCGAGGCCTCCCCTCTCTACCACCCCAAAATCCAGTTTTTTCCTGGTGAGCACGTCAGGCAGCACTGGCTTGGCTGCAGGAGGGGCTGTGCAGGGCTGGGGGTCCCCCTCGCCCCCTGGATGTGCCTTTGGAGAGTGAAATCCGTCTGAACTGTCCCCTCTGGTGGGGCCTTCATCTCCTCAGTGCTTTCCTTCCCAAACAGCCTCAGCAGGCGCAAGCCCCCCGCGGGTGGGGTCTCACCCAACTCAGGAAGGGTTTTGCTGCTTTTGGGAGACAAATACCCCAGAACTCCCCGCCCGTGGCTGTCCGTGCTCCAGCAGGTTGGAAACTGCCCTTCCCGTTCTGCCCTCCAGCCCTCAGCTTCCCAGGCAGGACATCCCGGTGGCCCCCGTGTCCTTTGAAAGGGCCCTCCAGGGGCTGCGCCCCAGCCCCCGCAGCGCGGCCGGCCCGGGAGCGCTCGGTGCCGCGGCTTGGTGCCGGCCTGCCCGGCCCCGCTGCCGGCCGGGCGTGAGCCAGCAGCACCCGGCTCGCCGGCTGCGCTCCCGCTCGGAACCGGCTGCAGGCGTCAGCCCCAGAGCGGGGCAGGCAGCGCTGCTGCGGGCGCGCGTGTGCTGCCTCTGGCCGGCTCGCGCTGCGCTGATCGAAACCACCTGCGCGCACAGCAGCTCGGCTACGGCAGTTCTTTTGTTTGCTCTTTGTCTTACTCATCCGGCAGTCTTGCTCTCGCCCGGTTGGGATATTCAGATATTATTTTGAGAGTGTGGTTGATGGTAAGGTGGGGGTTTTTTATGTTAGTGTGAGAAAGATTATGAAATTACGCCAGCAAAGCCGTCACACCTTACCAAAATCAGTGATACCCTTTGAGAAAACACAGCTCATGAGTTTTGAAGGAACTATGGATGTGTTGGAGGGGGAGATGGGTTGGAATTTGATTCCCATGGCCTCCTTTTCCTTATTCCTTCTCATGCTGGTGGTGTCGGATAAGGTCAGAGAAAAGACTAAACAAAGTCATGTTGATAATTAAGGACTCTTCTTACCTAGGAAAACACATTCCCGGTGGGATGGGCTGCACACAGGAGCTTTTTCCAGTGCTTGTAATTCCTGTTTATTACGAAGTAAGTCCTGGAGTGAGTTGGAATGAAGGAACAGAAAAAACCCAGTGTTTACATCCTGATTTATTTGACAACCACAGGATCTTTACATTCAGCATTAAAATTCTTTTCCCAGGGTTTTTAAATCCATGCAGCAACTGCAGGGAGTGAGAGAATCCCCAGGCCTGAGGCCTGGTTTGGGGCACGTGTTAATCTCTGAACTGATCATTTCCAAGGTGAATTTCCAGAATAACAACGAAGGCACCAGCTGTGTTCCAGCTCACATCGGGTTTGGATAAGCTCCTGGAAATATTAACCCGGGATGACACTTGGGAATGTTGTGTGAGGATTCCCAGATATTTCTGTTCCTGGGAGTTGATGTAAACAAAGGCTCTGGAGGGGATTCCAGGGTTGGTCACTCAGTGCTCCCATGGGAAGGCCCAGGGCTGGCTAAAATTCCTGGAATCAGGCACTGCTCATTCCCAGCTTCCTCTGGTTACACATCAACCACTGGGGCCTTTTCTCCCAGTTCTTCCCAACTCCCTGGGATCCTGGTGGGGCTTTGGAGGTGTGAGTGTGTCCAGCAGAGCTCAACACTCCCCCGAAGGGAGGGAAATGCTGCTGCCAGGAGCCTTCTGTGGGAAGGAGGAGTTTCCACGGCTTTCCCTCCTGGTCCAGGATGTGGCTGTGGAAGTGCAGGAGTTGTGCTTTTAGGGATGAAGTGGCAGCAGAGTGCCCTGGGAAGTGCCAGGCGCCATCTGCCCCCGGAGCACAAACGGGGCTGTAAAACCCTCCTTGCCATTTCCCTGTCAGGGACAGTCTCAAATCAGGGGGCAATGACAAAGTGTTCTTCCCCAAAGTGGGATCAGCTTTCCTGGGAACATCCTGCTCAGATGGCGCCTCGTGAGAGGAGGAAAACGAGCAGGAATGCATTGCCAGGAGGGAAGAGAGGTGGAAAGGATACGGGAAAAAGGGGAGTTAGGGATTTATTTCTCTTTAACATGATCTGAATTTAAAAATTCTGAGGGAGATTCACGTGTGAGGAGAAGCAGTTCTGAACTCTTGAGCCTTAATCATCCCAAGAGGATTAAAGATGGAAAGGGAAAGAGTGAAGGAAAAGACAAACCTGGTGAAATTGGGAGTGATGCCTTAGTGGCAATTCCAAAATAAAGTTTGTTTGCTTTTAGGAGTTCAATTTCTTTGGACAGCCGGTGTGGATGCAATTCCAGTACACCTTGGAGAATGTATGGATTAGTGGGGATCCAGTTTTGTGCTGCTGTCCAGGGGCTCCCAGCAGTGGCAGCAGAGCCAAAACCAGGGAATGGGTGAGGAGCAAACCCTGCAGTTTGTGTAGGAAAGCAGGAGTTATTTAGGGAACTTCTGGCTGCTGCTTCCCACAAACTTCCTCTCTCTTTCCTTAGCTGGGAAGGAGAGGGAAGGGCTGCAGCTGAGGAATGATGGAGTTCCTTTTCCTACAGAATCCCTGGAAAACTCCTCATTTTCCCCTCATTCTCTCCCACTGACAATTTCCTCATCCCTTAACAGGTTCTTAAAAATTAGGAATTTGTAGGTTGCCAAGCCTTTTCTTTTTTTTTTCCCTGGTTTTTAACTGGGGAATTCAAATTCAAACCATTCCAAGAAGGGAAAGGAAACCCTTCGTGTCAGGGTATTTTTCCAAGTGAAATTTTGTTCACTGACTTTCAGTGCTGCCAGAGTGTTTTGAGATAATCATCTCATTAACTGTGTGGAAAACAATTTCTTTAGGTGACTCCTCTCATTTTTCATGATGTGACATCTCCAGGAAAAAAAAAAAAAAGGCCAATTCTGGATATTTCAAGTGGATAATGAGTTTTGTTAATTAGGACTGGTGCGGTGCCTTGGAATCGGGAGGAGGCACTGGGAATCTGCTGTTGGGGTGATGGTTTGCTCTGGGTTTTAAGGAGCCAGGTTATCCCTGCTCCCCTCTCCCGGCTCCTTGGGCCTGGCACTCATCTCCCCCCGGATCCCAGCTCATTCCTTTCCCCTCCCTGCTCACATCGTGTGGATTTTCCAGTCACTTCTCCTGGGGCTGAAGACTGAAACTCCGTGGGGTCATTCCCAGCCCAGCACTTTCTGTGCTGTTCCACGGGGTCCAGGTGAAGTCAGAGGGGTTTTTTGGGATTGAAGAGCACGGGAGGTGGAGGAAGGTGGAATGTGACACTCTCGGCTTCGGGAAGTGCTCAGGTTTCATTCCCTGAGCACTTTTTGGTTTGAATTACCCTTCTCTCATTCAAGGACAATTTAATTCGTTTATATCCATGCATGTCACTCTGGAGTTGTTCTTTGCAGGTGGTGCTTGGCTTCGTGCGGAACTGTTCCCATTTCTTGGTTTCCTTTCACTTTTCCTGTGCTGTGGCCACTTCCAGCCATCCTGAGTGTTGATCAAAGCCTGGTTTTATGGGACAGGTTGGCTGTGACCTCGCCCCCGTGTTGATGCTGAGGTGACTCTGTGCGACCTCCGAGCTCCCTGTGCCTGTTTTCCACCCGCAGCAGGAGGGTGCAGGGAATGCTTCCCCTTCCCTGTGGAATGCCAGCAGGAAGAGCGGCTGCTGCCCTGTTCCGAGTGTGCCTTCAATCCCAAAACTTCCTGCTTTGATCCACCCCCTCTGAGCTCGGCAGCTCTGCTCCTTCAGTCACTTGCCCTTTTCCCCTCTTTTCCTTCAGAAATCCACACCTTCCGTTGTCCTTTCCAAGGCTTTGAAGAGTGCAGGGAGATAATGGTCTTTTCCTGTGCTTCCATACCTCATCCCTGGCTTTATGGCTCCAATTATCCCCGTCCTGCTCCTTCTCCCTGTGCTCCGTGCTGCTCTTGGCCAGTCTTTGACACTTTGCTGGCCCACTCAGGTTTTGAAACGCTTAATTAAAAATAGACGTCGTTTACAGCCTGCTCTAAGTTACCTTTCCAGGAATAAACCTGGCTGGAAATGAATATACTCTGAAATTTCTGATGGGAATTGTTTTCTTCTGAGGGAATTGGCTTTCGAGCAGCAGAAAATGAGAGGTTTTTGGGGGAAAGCTGAGCGATTTGAGGTTTTTCCCAGGATTATTGGCTGAGCTGCTGTTCCCACCCCTGGCAGGTGAAGCCCCAGGGTGGTCTCAGTGTTGATCCCCACAGCAGGGAAGGCTGGAGCTGTTCAGGCAGGAGGGGTTTTTGGGATAAGGCAGGAAGGGAACATTTCCTGTGCTTCCAGAGGGGCTGTCTGCTCCTTGGATCAAATGTCTTCATCTGGAAGTGGCTGTGAGGGGGGTGGGAATGGCTCTTTTTTTTACCTGTAACTTAACTCTGTGCAGAGACGTTTGTTATGTATACCCAGGGCAGTAAGAAACTCTCACCCATGGGCCCACAGGGGGCATAAAACAAGATTTTATGTTCTGTTTCCTGTCTGGATATTCCTGCCTGTTCCTCCAAGTGTGTCCCTGCTTCTCCTGACTTGTGATATCTGAATTATTTACCAATATTTCCCTAAGCCCTCTGCTCCTGCAGTGCCTTTCCAGTCACTCCTGGTGACATCTGAGGTGTCCCTGAGCAAATAAACCCCGGGGGGGCCCTGCAGAGGGCAGGAATGGCTCTTTACCTGGAGCCAGCTGTGGTTCCTTCCCAAATCCATTTAATTTGGGCCATGCCAGAGGAATGATTCAGCATCTGGAGGCATCTGGCCAAGGGAAGTCAGTTTGGAGTAAAGACACCATCACCAACTTCCCAAATATTAGCGAGGAGTTTAACCTCCAGGGACTTCAGAGTCACTCTGAGCTGGGGGGTTTGTCTTGCTTCCAGTTCCACGTTCCCACCTGGAGCTTTTCCATGTGGAGAACTCCACTTGTCACAGCTGGGCTCTGGCAATCCCAGACTCTGAAAATGAAAATAAGGAGTAAGGAATGAGTTGGGATGGCGGTCTGGGGCTGGAGTGGTAAATCCTGAGGTAGGTGGGGAGTCTGGGAGTGCCGCGAGGAAATTCCGTCCTGTGCTTGTTCCTGTCAGGAGCTGCCTGTGGAAGGAGGGAGTGGAGGTGGTGCAGCCCCTGTGCTGCAGACGTGGGGAAGGTTTCGGCCAAGTCCTTCGTCACACGGTGGCGGTGCTGCGGGGGAGGCGGCGGAGCGGGTGCCCGGTGAGGTGTAGCCCCCGAGCCGGTGTTCCCTGTGCCCGCAGGTGAAGGGCAGTTCTGCGATTCCCGGCTGGCTGTGGGACCTGTCCAGCTCCAAACTGGCGATGTCCAGGGTGCCCAGTCCCCCCCCTCCGGCTGAGATGTCCAGCGGGCCCGTGGCAGAGAGCTGGTGCTACACACAGGTGGGGACTGGGATGGGGTGGGACTGGGATTGGGATCAGGATTGGGATGGGGCGGGTTTAGGGTCTGCGGTGCAGAGCGGTCACCTGGCTGGTGGCTGTGTAGTTCCACACAGGGCAGTTACACACAGAGTTACACAGAGCAGTTACTGCAGTTACACAGCAGTTACACAGCAGTTACACACAGAGCAATTACATACACAGAGCAGTTACACACAGCTGTTACACACAGAGCAATTAACATACACAGAGCAATTACACACTGCAGTTACACACAGAGCAATTACACACTGCAGTTACACACTGCAGTTGCACACCTGGGGCAGTTACACAGCAGTTACACACAGAGAGCAATTACACACTGCAGTTACACACAGAGCAATTACACACTGGAGTTACACACAGAGCAATTACACACAGCTGTTACACACAGAGCAATTACACACTGCAGTTACACACAGAGCAATTACACACTGCAGTTGCACACCTGGGGCAGTTACACAGCAATTACACTGCAGTTACACACAGCAGTTACAGAGCAGTTGCACACAGCAGTGACACACAGCAGTTACACAGCTGTTACACACAGAGCAATTACATACACAGAGCAATTACACACTGCAGTTACACACCGAGCAGTTACACACTGGAGTTACACACAGAGCAATTACGTACACAGAGCAGTTACACAGCAGTTACACACAGCAGTTACAGAGCAGTTGCACACACCAGTTACACACCAGTTACAGACCAGTTACAGACAGAGCAATTACACACTGCAGTTGCACACCTGGGGCAGTTGCACAGCAGTTACAGAGCAGTTACACGCAGTTACACTGCAGTTACAGAGCAGTTACAGAGCAGTTACACAGCAGTTACACACAGCAGTTACACAGCTGTTACAACAGTTGCAGCAGTTACAGCAGTTACACAGGGTTGTCACACACTGCAGTTGTCACCATGGCAACAGCAAAATGTTCCCCCAGCCTGTGGCAGGACACGGGAGGGAGCCCTTGGAGCAGCACGGAGCCCTCAGGCAGCCATTCC
>WBMZ01003106.1:0-13303 GCA_013400975.1 Atrichornis clamosus | reverse complement strand
ATTTTATGTATTATGTATATTCATTTTTTTGTACTATATATATATTATGTACTATATATTTTAAAACTATATATAATACATAGTACAATATAATCTACAATACACATACTGTATCTAATATACTGTATGTTGTAGATATTATTTCATATATGTTATATAATATATTACATAGATTTTATATTATATATAATATTTATAATGTATCTATTTCATAATATGTATTTTATACATGATATACATTATATAGTAAGCGGTATATATATTTCATATATATATGCATATATATATTCATGCAACCTATATAATATATATTATATGTATTATATAGTATTATATATATTATGCACAATATGTTGTATATGATACAATATTTAACACAATATATAGTATTAGTATGATACAATAATTAATAATTATTATAATATATGGTGGTTTAAATAATTTTCATTCCTTGTGGATTTAATTCCACCTGAGATATCTGGAATGAAGCTGATTCTCATGGGATCAGGTAGTTCAGAGGAGTCTGGCCTGAAATCTGGCTGATTTCCCTGTGTTATCCCAGCTCTGCCAGACCTGGTTACTCAAACAGGGCAGTTCCGTCCTCTGCATCCCAGTTTTTTGCTCAGTTGTAAGGCTGTGTTTCCCATTCCCCCTGTGAAGCACTGTGGCCATGTGGGAGGGCCTCAGCATCCCCATGGAGGTGGGATCAGCAGGGTCTCCTTGCAGGCACCTTCGGGGAATGTGGCTCCGAGGCCGAGGTCCAGGCTTGGATGAGGTACAACATCTTCCTCCTGCTGGAAGTGGGAACGTTCAACGCGTTGGTGGAGCTGCTGAACATGGAGATTGAGTGAGTAGTGTGGGAAAATGCTTCAGGAATGGCTCTGGAGCTCCTTGGCAGGAGTTTCTCTGGTTTATGGCACAAAAGCTTATCTCTCTGTCTATCCCTAATCTGATTCCTGCATCCACCAGAGTGACTTCTGTTGTCCTCTGCATGTATGTAATGTAGGATTATATCTGCTTTATCCCAAAATTCCCTAGGAGCTGACCTGCCTGGCAGCAAACAGGCAGGTCTGCTCCTCCTCCCGTAGCTGCACTGGGAGCAGGGAATTCATGGCAGCAGTGTCTATCCTGGGATTTGGCTCTGGCACATGAAGTGCCTGTGACAGAGTTTGAATTCCCCCAAATCCCCTCTGAGCTGTTCTTCCTCCACAGCAACAGCGCAGCCTGTTCCAGTGCCGTGAGGAAACCGGCCATTTCCCTGGCTGACAGCACCGACCTCAGGTATGGAATGGGAATGGGGGATCAGGAGGGGGGATCAGGGTTTTCTGGGAGCTCTGGGAGGCTGGGACAGGCACTGGAAGGGTCCCAGAGCTGTCCCAGCTCCATGAGCATCCACAGGTGTCTCTCGTGCTCAGTCAGCACAGCAGGAATGGGGGAGGCGGGGGATACGAAAGCAGTAAAATTTGGGAAAGCATATTTTTTTTCCTGTTTGGACTTGCAGCCACCTTTTCCCCCAGTGCCCAAGCGTTGGTGTGGAGCAGATCCATGGAGTCTGGATGTGGGCTGGACTGCTCCAGCCTCTCCCTGATCCCTGGGTGCTGGCAGTGCTTCCATAATTCCTTCCAGCATCCGGGATTGAGCTGCCCTGGTTTTTGCAGGGTGCTGCTGAACATCATGTACCTGATCGTGGAGACTGTGCGCCAGGAGGCCGAGGGGGACAAGCCCGAGTGGAAGAGCATGAGGCAAACGTTCCGAGCAGAGCTGGGTGAGGATCAGGAACTGGGATGGAGCTCCAGGGCTGGAGAGAGACAGTGAGATGGGATTTGGCTCTAGGACTCAGTTGATAGGGACTGGCAGCGCTGGGTTATTTCTGCTTGGCTTGTGGGGCACAGGGAGGGGAGCAGAGGAAGCTGTCCAGGCTTTTCTGCTGCTGAGTGCTCTCTTCCTGGGAAATAAAATGGAATATTGGGGCTGTTGTTTCCTCTCAACACAGAAGTAAGAAATTACAGAGGTTATGACACCTTGGAAAGTGAGAGGGAACTGTCTGGAGTGAGATGAGGATCTCAGAGCTGGTGGGCGTGAGGGTGCAGGGGCTGGTGGTGAGACCAGGGGTGAGGAATTCCTGGCTAATGGTGCCATTCCAGGAGCCCCCCTGTACAACAACGAGCCCTTCTCCGTCATGCTCTTTGGGATGGTGACCAAATTCTGCAGCGGCCACGCTCCGCACTTCCCCATGAAGAAGGTGCTGCTCCTGCTCTGGAAGACTGTGCTGGTAAGGAGAGGCTTTGGGATGTGGGATGTGTGGTTTGATACTTGGTAAAGGAGGGAGTTCTGCCCTCAGAGCTGCCTGTAATTGCTCCATTCTCTTGTTCTGGTGTTCAGTTTGCACCCTATTAAACCACATCCCAGGTTTTTGCCCATAGGGAAACACTGGGTATTGATGTCTGGAGCTGGATACCAAGGATGGACCCAAAGCAAGGTCCCTGACTGGGATCTGGGAAAGGAAAGCTCCAGACATTCCAGTTGTGGATGCCTGGACACCCTCCTGTCCCTCCTGCCTGTCTCAGTGACAAGGGGAGCACAGGACAGGCAGCTCCTGTGTTACCCCCTGTGGAAGGATTTGTGCCCCTCAAGACAAGAGAGACATTGAGGGGCTGGAGCACGTCCAGAGAAGGGAATGGTGCAGGGAAGGGGACTGGAGCACCAGGAGCAGCTGAGGGAGCTGGAGGGGCTCAGCCTGGAGAAAAGGAGACTCAGGGGGGACCTTCTGGCTCTCCACAACTCCCTGACAGGAGGGGGCAGCCAGGGAGGGTCAGGCTCTATTCCCAGGGAACACATGAGAGGACAAGAGGAAACAACTTCAAGGTGGTCTAGATTGGATATTAGGGAAATTTTTCTCATGGGAAGAGTGGTCAGGCATTGGAACAGGGTGCCCAGGGCAATGGTGGAGTCCCTATCCCTGAGAGGATTTAAAATACACGTAGATGTGGCCCTTGGGAGTGTGGTTTAGTGGTGGCCTAGTCAGTGCTGAGGGAACAGTTGGACTCCATGATCTTAGAGGACTTTTCCAACCTCAAGGATTTTGTGGTTTGATGATTCTGGAGGGCGGTTTTGGGACGGGCAGGTGGAGATGGCCCTGGAGTCCCCCATGCTCAGCATGCTGTGGCCTCCCTTGCAGTGCACCCTGGGAGGGTTTGAGGAGCTGCAGAGCATGAAGGCGGAGAAGAGGGAGATCCTGGGCCTGCCGCCGCTGCCGGAGGACAGCATCCAGGTGATCCGGAACATGCGCGCGGCCTCCCCGCCCGCCTCCGCCTCCGACCTCATCGAGCAGCAGCAGAAGCGTGGCCGGAGGGAGCACAAGGTGGGGACGGTGACATTAAGGGGGGCACTGCCACGATCTGGGCTTGTCCCCAGGATATTTCCCTCCCACTCTCCCTTTCCAGGCCCTCATTAAGCAGGATAACCTCGATGCCTTCAACGAGCGGGATCCGTACAAAGCTGATGACTCCCGTGAGGAAGAGGAGGAAAATGACGACGACAACAGCCTGGAGGGAGAGACCTTCCCCCTGGAACGGGATGAAGTGATGCCCCCCCCGATCCAGCACCCCCCCAGTGACCGCATCACCTGCCCCAAGGGACTGCCCTGGGCCCCCAAAGTCCGGTGAGTCCAGGGGTCTCCCTGTTGGGAGAACTGGCGTGGGGTCAGGGAAACAGAGGCTGTTGAATATTGGGAATCTCAGTAGGGATGTAGGAAAGGTGTTTGGGATGGGGTGGTCACTCAGCTGGCTGTTTTCTTGCGGCTGGGCACCCTTTACCTGACCACGAGGCTTTTGCCTCTGCCTGGGGCTGTGGTGTTCCCAGATGGGCAGGAAGATGTAACTCTTCCTTTCTCCTTTTGCTGCAGGGAGAAGGACATTGAGATGTTCCTGGAATCCAGCCGCAGCAAATTCATTGGCTACACGCTGGGCAGGTGTGTTCAGAGCCAGCCTGGGGGCTGGCAGTTTAGGGGGGCTGTGGCAGAGGCCAATTTGGGGCCTGCTCTTGTCTCCATGTGGCAGCAGGGAAGGCCTGGGCTGGCTGGCTCATGGCTTCACCCCTGGGTGGTCTCTGCCCCACCCCTGGGTGATCTCTGCCGTGCTCCTACCTGCTCCCAACCTGGCTCTTTCCCTCCTCCAGTGACACCAACACTGTGGTGGGCTTGCCCAGGCCCATCCACGAGAGCATCCGCACCCTGAAGCTGGTGAGTCCATTGGGGAATTCCTCCAGTCCCTGCAGCTGCGTGGGTGCCCCCTCCCTGTCCCCTGCTCCCATCACAGCTCAGGGTGGCTTTTTCAGACCCACCTCCCCCTTTCTCCGTGCTGGGAGCAGCCTTAAGCTTTCATCCCATCCCTGAACTCCCAGGTTGTCCAAGCCTCTTCCTTAGGGAGCTTCATCCCTTCCTTAGGGAGCTTTATCCCTTCCTTCGGGGGCTTCATCCCTTCCTTAGGGAGCTTTATCCCTTCCTTAGGGCGCTTCATCCCTTCCTTAGGGAGCTTTATCCCTTCCTTAGGGGGCTTCATCCCTTCCTTAGGGGGCTTCATCCCTTCCTTAGGGAGCTTCAACCCTTATGTTGTGTCTTCATTCCTTTCCTGCTGGGATTGTCCCAGAACTAAGCCCAGCAGCTCCCACTCTGCCCATCAACATGGGTCACCCCTGGGATGGGGGTCTGGGAGGGATGTAATGGGATGATGGGAGCAGACCAGGGATGGAGGGAGCCCTGGGGGGCCGTGGTGACCCCCCTGTCCCTCTGCAGCACAAGTACACATCCATCGCCGAGGTGCAGGTGCACATGGAGGACGAGTACCTGCGCTCCCCGCTCTCCGGAGTGAGTGTGGGAATGGGATGGGATGAAGATCCTGGGCTGGGAGTTGGGGGCACTCAGTCCTGCCAGGTTTCTTGGCAGGGCTGAGGGGTTTGTTTTGCTGGGGAGTGGTTTCTCTGGGGCAGAGCAGGGGCTTGGGGCAGGAGTTGGGGGTATCCTGCCCTTGGGGTCATGCCCCATGGTGCTGGTGGCAGCTCCTGGGATGAGATTTTCTGGTCTCTCCTGGCACCAGGGGGAAGAGGAAGTGGAGCAAGTGCCTGCAGAAATCCTGTACCAGGGCCTGCTGCCCAGCCTGCCCCAGTACATGGTGAGCTGGGGAGCACTGGGATCCCCTGGATCAGCTCCTTTCCAGTGATGCCTCCCAGATTTTCATCCCATCCGACATCCACATCCCTGTTACTCCCTCCTGCAGTGAGGAGGGGGCCTGTGGCCAGTCCCCCCCCCGGCTCCCATTCCCCCTCCATCTCTCCCTTCTCCCCAGATTGCTCTCCTGAAGATTCTCCTGGCTGCAGCCCCCACTTCCAAAGCCAAGACAGACTCCATCAACATCCTGGCAGATGTCCTGCCGGAGGAGATGCCGTGAGTGCCTGTGGAGCAGAGGGGCTGACGGGGGGTGGGAAGGGAAAGGAGGATGGGAGGGAGTCAGGGGGGGTGACACGGTGTGGGCTGGGGCTCCCTGCGAGACGTGACCCTGCTCTGCCCCAGATTGTGCACTGCAGGAACTGGGAGGGACAGACCCTGCCCCAGCCCAAGGATCAGGCAATCATGGGATGGTTTGGGTGGGAAGGGACCTTAGAGCTCATCCAGTCCTACCCCCTCCCATGGGCAGNCTGCCCCAGCCCAAGGATCAGGCAATCATGGAATGGTTTGGGTGGGAAGGGACCTTAGAGCTCATCCAGTCCTACCCCCTACCATGGGCAGGGACACCTTCCACTAGACCGGCTTGGCCTTGGACACTTCCAGGGATGGGGCAGCCGCAGCTTCCCTGGGCACCGTGTGCCAGGGCCTCCCCACCCTCACAGGGAAGAATTCCCCCTGATACAATCCCTCCACATCCCCCAGGACCACCGTGCTCCAGAGCATGAAGCTGGGGGTGGATGTCAATCGGCACAAGGAGATCATTGTCAAGGCCATCTCTGCTGTGCTGCTCCTCCTGCTCAAGCATTTCAAGCTCAACCACATTTACCAGGTGAGGTGGGCTGGGGTCCACAGGGCTTTTGGCATGGCAGGACCTGGGGTGGGTCCCTGTTCACCCACCTTTCTCCTCCCCAGTTTGAGTACATGGCCCAGCACCTCGTCTTTGCCAACTGCATCCCACTCATCCTCAAGTTCTTCAACCAGAACATCATGTCCTACATCACTGCCAAGAACAGGTAGGGGAGGAGGCTGCCCACCTGCATCCCTGCAGGATGTGGGGAGGGGTCCCTGCTTCCTTAACCTCTCTGCAGTCCCTCCCTGACTGTGGCTCAGGCTCTGGCAGACCTGGGAAGTTCCCACCACAGCTGATCTCCAGTGGGTGGGAGGTGGGAGCTGCGTTGTCCCCAGGCCAGGGGGGATCTGGGGGAGCAGCATGACCCCTCCTCTCCTTTGTGCAGCATCTCTGTCCTGGACTATCCGTACTGTGTGGTGCATGAGCTGCCGGAGCTGACGGCAGAGAGCCTGGTGAGTCCCCCTGCTGTGGCAGTCTTGGCACGTGGGGTGCTTCCCAGGGGAATTTGGGATGCGGGGCGGGAGCCGGGCTCCAGCACCCAGCCCTGGCACCCTCAATACTCCTGTACTCAGCCCCTGGTGCTGCTGGGATTTTGGGGAGAGGGATGGGCATGGCATATGTCTTCTGGGGTAGAGCATGTCCAGAGAAGAGAATGGATTTGGGGAAGGGTCTGGAGCACCCGGAGTGGCTGAGGGAGCTGGGGGTGCTCAGCCTGGAGAGAAGGAGGCTCAGGGGGGACCTTCTGGCTCTGCACAACTCCCTGACAGGTCGGGTCCCTGCTCCCAGGGAACAAGGGACAGGACAAGAGGAAGTGGCCTCAGGCTGTGCCAGGGGAGGTTCAGGTTGGATATTAGGGAAACTTTCTTCATGGAAAGGGTGGTCAGGCATTGAAACAGGCTTGTCAAGGCAGTGATGGAGTCAGGATCCCTGGAAATGTTAAAAAAATATGTGGATGTGGCTCTTGGGGACATGGATTAGTAGTGGCCTTGGCAGTGCTGGGGGAACAGTTGGACTCCATGATCTCGGAGGACTTTTCCAGTCATCCATTCCATGATTGGATGATTCCATGTCCACACACTATGCTGTCTGCTTTGGATGTGGCTCCTCAGACCACCACAGCCTCTCCCCATCCCCGCTCTGACCCCTTGCCTGACCCTGCCTCTTCTTCCCTGCAGGAAGCTGGAGACAACAACCAGTTCTGCTGGCGGAACCTCTTCTCCTGCATAAACCTCCTGCGCATCCTGAACAAGCTGACCAAGTGGAAGCATTCCCGCACCATGGTGAGGGCTGGGAATGTTCAGGTTGGGAACGTTCTGGAGCTCAGCGTGGCCATACCAGGACCTCACTGGGAGCCTGAACTGGGGGATACCTTGGTGGGGAGTGAGGAGCGTGTGAGGGGCTGCGGGGGCGGGGGTTGGCACAGGAATCCCTCCCAGCTGGGCTCCGCGGGCTGTTCCCGGCAGATGCTGGTGGTGTTCAAGTCGGCGCCCATCCTGAAGCGGGCCCTGAAGGTGAAGCAGGCCATGATGCAGCTCTACGTGCTCAAGCTGCTCAAGGTGCAGACCAAGTACCTGGGCCGGCAGTGGAGGAAGAGCAACATGAAGACCATGTCTGCCATTTACCAGAAAGTGCGGCACCGCCTCAACGACGACTGGGCCTACGGCAACGGTACATCCCGGCAGCCCCCGGCCTTCCCGCCCCGGGGCCTGTGCCCGGAGCTGGCCCTTTGCTGCCCAGGGCCTGTGCAGGTGTGGTGGATTCACCTTGGCTGGCTGAGCTTGACCAAGTGACCACCAAGCCGCTCTAGCGCTCCCTTTTCCAGCTGGACAGGGGAGAGGAGATAAGATGGGAAATGACTCGGAGGTTGAGATAAGGCAGTTTAGTACAGCAAAAGTGAAAACCAAATAGGTTTATTGTCTACTTCCCATCAACACCTCCTGGGAAGCTGGGCTCCAACACATGGAGCAGCTGCTCTGGAAGGCAAATGTTCTAAATAACAAATGCCCCCTTGTTCCTCCGCCTTTCCTTAGCTTTTATAGCTGAGCTGATGTCACATGGTCTGGAATATTCCCGTGCCTAATTTGGGTCAGCTGACCTGGCTGTGTCCCCTCCCAGGATCCTGCTCACTCCCAGCCTCCTTATGGGGTGGGAATGTTGGGAGACAGTGCTGGTGCTGTGCCAGCCCTGCCCAGCAGAGCCAAAACACTGGTGGGTTCTCAGCACCTTCCCAGCTCCCACTGCAAAGGGGAAATGAGCTCCAGCTCAGCCACACCCAGTCCAGCAGGTCTGGGGCGCAGGAGGGATTTGGGTTGGTGGCATCGCAGGGATCAGAGCTCTGTCAGGGGTGCCAAGTCTTGGCTGAAAACCTTGTTTTCTGCCCCAATTGGGCGGAACAGTGGGTTCAGTGCCTCCCCAAGGAGTCCGTGTGCCCATCGGGATGTGGGAGCTGGTGCAGGGTGGCATTGAAGTTTTTTTGGCCCAAGGGATCGTTGGGGCTGAAACACCATCTCCTGGTGCTTGGGCAAGCAGGCCCAAGGGGAGTCCCCATTCCTCACTTCATTTTGGGGTGTTTCCCTGCCTTGGGGGAGTCACAGTGGCTGGAAGATGGGATGTGTTCCCCAGGATCCAGCCAGGGTTGCACCCACCACTGGCACCCACCTGGGTGCCCCCAGCAGCATCCTGGCCCCCAAAACCCATTCCCAGTGCTGGAACTGGCCCAGGGAGCGTGGTGGGATTCTCACAGGTGTAAGGTGTGAGTGTCACACCTCACTCCCCTCCATCTGCTCCAGAACATTCTCCAGCCAGCTCCAGCCTTTACAGGGCTGCCAGAACCATAACTAACTTATTAAAATGTGGTTTATTGTTTAGAAATTAATAACGAAATCCCCACCAGTGGGAGGGGGTGTGAGATGTCCCGGGTGAGGGGGGGCACCCCTGGGCTGTCTCCCAGGAATGCCCCCTGTGACCAGGCTGTGCCAGGGCTTGGCTAAAACTTTGGGTTTTGGCCCAATTTGGGCTGGAACAGCAGGTTTGGTGCATCCTCGAGGGGGCCCAGGTGCCCCACTGGGGTGTCCCCCTCCCACCATCAGGGTGTGGGAGCTGGGGCAGGGTGGCATCGCAGTATTTTGGGGGAGGGGGTTTGATCCGAGGGGGTCCTTTGTGGGGAAGGTGTGCCAGCCTTTCCTGGCGCTGGGGCGAGCGGGGCCGAGGGGAGCTTCGTTTCCTGCCTTCATTTTGGGGTGCTTTGGTGCAGTGGTGGGTGCTGGAGGTGGCAGTGGAGCTGTTGGTGGCTCCTGGCTCTGCACCCTGTTGGAAGCACTTACAAGGACCTTTCCCAGGTGGGAGGGGGCTGGGGGTGTGTGGGATGTTGGGAGGTGACACAGCTGGGACAGGCGGCCCCAGCTGATCCAAAGGATATTCCAGACCCCATGATGTCATGCTCAGTATATAAAGTGGGGGGAAGAAGGAGGAATTGGGGGATGTTGGGAGTGATGACATTTGTCTTCCCAAGTCACTATTCCATGGGATGGGGCCCTGCTCTCTTGGAGGTGCTGAATACCCACCTGCCTGTGGGAAGCAGGGAATTAATTCCTTGTTCTTTCCTTGTGTGCCCAGCATTTGCTTTTTATATTAAGCTGCGCTTATCTCAATCACCAGTTTTCCAGCTTTTATCCTCTCAATTCTCAGCCTGATCCCACTGCTGGGAGAGTGAGTGAGCAGCTGGATCTGGCTTGTGCTAAACCACACCACCGAGGGATTTGGGCTGGCTGGAGCATCCCCAGCTCTACTCTGACTGGTCTCATCCCTTTTCCCAGACCTGGACGCCCGTCCGTGGGATTTCCAGGCGGAGGAGTGTGCCTTGCGTGCCAGCATCGAGCGCTTCAACTCGCGGCGCTACGACCGCGCCCACGGCAATCCCGACTTCCTGCCTGTGGATAACTGCCTGCAGAGCGTGCTGGGCCAGCGCGTGGACCTGCCCGAGGAATTCCAGGTCAACTACGACCTGTGGCTGGAGCGGGAGGTCTTCTCCCGGCCCATCTCCTGGGAGGAGCTGCTGCAGTGACGGACACGGGGAGGCAGGACAGAGGGAGGCAGGAGGGGTCGCTTGCAGAGCTCGAGGCTGACCTGCTGCCACAGGGCCGGGGAGCGAGGTTTGGGGCATGTGTGGGTGCTTGGACCCCTGTGGTGGGCTTGGGAAGAGGATGGAGCTGGAGGGTCCTCACTGAGACCACATCCTGCCCCTCTGCCTATTTCCAGGCTCATCCCTGAGGGTGCCCATGGGGTTTCCTGTTGGGTGGGGGGGTCTGTGCCCATCCCGTGCGATGCTTTCGGAGGCACCAACCTCCTCGTGCCCCTCCAGCCAAAAAGTGGGAGCAGGTGGCAGTGTGGGAGCAGGTCCCTTGGGTGGGACAACAGGCTGGCCCTGCCCAGCCCCTCCTGGGGGGCCAGGGGAGCTGGGGGGGCTCAAGGGGCCGGAGAGGCCTCCCCTCACCCCGCGGGGGTGGAGGAGCTGTACATATATTATATATATTTGGTGATATCTGTGCCCTGAGTGTGGCTGGGCTCTGTCCATGTCCCCGTCCCTCCTGCCTGGAGCTGAGCTGGGATAGGGGTTCCTCATCCCGTGTCCTTGTCCCCAGTCACCCCTCAAGTCCCCCAGGGGCACATGACCCCTCACCAGAAGGTTTAGTATGATCTTCGGCCCAGGTCTGTTGGTTTGGGGGGACTGGTGGCCTTGGGAAGGGGCAGGTTCTCACAGACGTTTGCCTGTCCCATTCCCTGAACCCTCCCGCAGTTTTGTCCTGGGATTTGTGACACCAGTGTGGCGTTATCACTGGGATTTTCTTTGGTCTCTGCTCCCAGCAGAGGATCCTGACACCAAACCCTGCTGGGCTCAGCCTTTCACCTCGCCGGGCCTGTTCCCTGGCAGTGGGGCAGCAGCAGCCCTGGGGTATGAAATCCCAGGGGATTCCAGTTTGAGGCAGGGATTTGCAAGGATGACTGCAGCTAAAGGAAGCCTGAGACAGCCCCAGTTCCCACCCACCTGCTGAGCCTGTGGAGCTCCAGAAGTGAATCCAACCATGGGGATGCTCAGCCCCAGGCCCTGGAAGCAGCAAACTCAGCCTTACAGACATCAGAGAAGCCCCACAAGCTCAGCCTCGATGTTAAGGTGCCCTTAATCTGTGCCTGGAGCTGTGGATCCCATCCTGCCATTCTCCCCCTCAGCCAGTGGGGACGTGGAGTTGGAATCCCGGATCTGTCCGGGATCGCCAGTGCTGCACCCTGACCTCGTCCTGTCGTGAGCAGCACAGAGCTGGGGGCTGGATGTGTCCCCAGGGGGCTGGATGAGTCCCCCAGGGCCCTGCCAGGGTTGCACCCACCACTGGCACCCACTTGGGTGCCCCCAGCACCACCCTGGCTCCCAAAACCCATTCCCAGTGCCAGAACTGGTCTGAGGAGCCTGCTGGGACTCTCCATCCCCAGCCTCACCCCAGCTTTGTAAGGCTGCCAGAGCCATAAATAACTTATTAAAATGTGGTTTATTGTTTAGAAATTAATAACGAAATCCCCACCAGTGGGAGGGGGTGTGAGATGTCCCGGGTGAGGGGGGGCACCCCTGGGCTGTCTCCCAGGAATGCCCCCTGTGACCAGGCTGTGCCAGGGCTTGGCTAAAACTTTGGGTTTTGGCCCAATTTGGGCTGGAACAGCAGGTTTGGTGCATCCTCGAGGGGGCCCAGGTGCCCCACTGGGGTGTCCCCCTCCCACCATCAGGGTGTGGGAGCTGGGGCAGGGTGGCATCGCAGTATTTTGGGGGGGGGGGTTTGATCCGAGGGGGTCCTTTGTGGGGAAGGTGTGCCAGCCTTTCCTGGCGCTGGGGCGAGCGGGGCCGAGGGGAGCTTCGTTTCCTGCCTTCATTTTGGGGTGCTTCCCTGTGGTGGGGGGGTCACAGTGGCTGGAGGAGGGGACAGGACGGGTGCCTGGGGGGAACTCGGGGTTTCCCCTTCCGGGACCCGAGTAGATGAAACACGTGGGATACAAGGAGGTGATGCCCCTCCTGCCCTCCATGCTGGCCATGCAGGTACCACCAGCAGCAGGCCCCCCAAACTGACCAGTTGTGCCTCCAACACCCCAGTTGGAGCATTCGGGGGGTCCTGCCTACTGGGATTAAAGCACATCCCTGAGGGGTAACAGGGACGTGCTTCCCGTCCCCAGGGAGAAGCTGGGATCCTTTTTCCCTGCAGCTCCCACCCCAGGGATTTGTTGCCCATCCCCGGGGGTCCGTGTGCTCCGGGAGCTGTGCCAGGCTCTTATTTCCCCTCCAAGGGGAAGCAGAACGAGCTGTGATGGTTTGGGGCTGCTCTGGGGGCTCCTTGGCTCTGCCCCCAGTAACCCCCCCGGGTACCAGTAGCTGTCCCAGTCCAGTCAGCCTTCCCAGTATGGGACTGGGAGAGGAAGAGCCCAATTTCTGCCACTGCTGGTTGCACTAGGCAGGGGGCGAGCTGCCAAATTTCAGCTGGGGAGGGGAAAGCTGCTCCCAAAACCCCCTGCCCTGGTGCTCCCCCAAGCCCCCACTGGCACAGTTCCCTCCCCAGCCACTCCCAGGGCTGGTGCCCCCCGGGTCGGGCGGGGGGGACACAAGATGGGGAGGGGGGTGCAGCTTGCAAATCACTGGGAATCTTCACCAAACCCGTTCAATGAAGGTGCTGGAGGGGCTCAGGGATTTTGGGGAGCCACTTTTGGGGTCCAGAGCTGCCAGGGCCAGCGCCGCTGGGACAGTCTCGGTTTGGGGGTGCCCCCTTTCCCTCTCTACACCCCCTCTGTCCCCCCCTCTCCCAGGTGGGGAGGGGCAACAGCATCGCGATGGATGTGGGACAGCTCGGTGTGCACAGGGAGGGGGTCAAGGTGACCCCACCACCCTGATCCCACACCCTGGTGCTGGGGGGAGGCGGGACACGCCTGGGGGTCGAAGGCTCCGTGTCCCTCCCCGCGGGGGGATCATGTGGCCCAGCTCAGGAGGTTCCCGGCCCCCTCTTTGCTCTTCATCCTCAGCGGCATCAGCGCGGGCGCCTTGTAGTCGTGTTGGGGGGATGGCTCGAAGGGGTGGGGGGCCAGGGCCGGGGGGGGCAGCCCGTGCAGGGAGTAGAGGCTGTTGATGCTGGGGTGGGGGCCTGGGGAGGTGGGAATGCCCACGAAGCCATTACTGGGAGTGGGGGGATATGGGGACATGCAGG
>WBMZ01003105.1:0-28464 GCA_013400975.1 Atrichornis clamosus | reverse complement strand
ATATATGGAGAACGCACAGAAGGCCGGAGGCGTTCTCTTTGTTAAATATTTACCACGCCAGTATTATTTCACAGAGCATTTCTGGGACTTTATCTAAGCAGGATGGAGTAAGTGAAACATTTGGATGGGTCAATAGGACCATTTGCCAGAGTGGCTTGTTCTTAAATGGGAATCAAAAGCCGACCAGAGAGAGCTCTGTAGTGTTTGAGTACTAAAAGCATTGCTCCAAAAATGCAGCACTGTGCTGGCTCCAAGGGGCCAGTGGATGGTTTGTCTCATTGGCATTGCCAGGCCAGGGTTTCCTCTTTGTCAACTGTACAAACCCAAGGGCAAAGGTGGCTTTACTACTCATGGAAATGACCTGCATTTAGAACAGGTGTAGCCCACCACGGGTCCAGTCACCCTCCCTGCAAACACCAAGGCTCAGGTCCAGCATTACCCAGATGACATTTGAAACTTCTTCCCAGCACTCAGGACTTCACTAATAGATATAATTAAATTGCAGATAACTCAGGGCCACCCAAGTATGCAAAGCCACCAGAAACAGAAAAAAGATTGTTCTACTAAACCTTGTGAAAACACTGCAGAAAGTGCCATTCTGTAGATGCAAAACCAAAGCAAAAACATTGTTTTATGAAATTAAAAAAAAAAAAAGGGGTGAAAAGTCTCAGTTATTTCAGGTTTCATTTAAAAATGAATGAGGTTTTATTATTTCCCCAGGTCTTTTTAAGGACATTTTTACTGGATTATCTGCAAGCTAAATTTTTCCTGTTATCTACTTAGGAGCAAGGAACTGTATTGCCAATGAAGTCATTCAGGAGTACAGTAAAATTATTCTGGGCACAGACTGACATTGGGTTGCTTCCTCCCAACTTTTTGTGTGCCTCCTCACTGGAAGAGCATGAGGCACTGCAAAATCCTTGAATTAAGGTAAACACTACTTAGGAAAACCCGAAACACTCATGTGTTATCAACATTAATCTCATACTGAATCCAAAATGCAGTTCTTAACCAGAGAATGAACTCTATCCCAGATGAAACCAGGGTGAAATTGCTAACAAAATAATGAAGAGTCCCATGAAGGAAAGCTGGCAGTTATTTGTGCACAAGAAAACTGGGTGAAGCAGAAATATCTACAAGTGAAGGGAAGGACAAGTGTGCTGGATCCAGGTGGGTGGTGTTGATGTCTACTGCGTGCAGACTGCAATGCTCCCCACCCCAGCAGAGAGCTGTGGAAACTCGGAGGGGGTCAATGGGTTTGAGTCTATATATTATCTTTAAAATACCAGCACAAGGCTGATTCAGTATATGTGATGCTTCCTCTGCCAGCTCCCCAGAATTTACATTTTCTGAGCCACCTGAGCTAAATATCGTTGCTCTGTGTAAATTACCTCCTCTCCCCTTGAGCTCGAGCATCCAGTGTGGTTTAAGGAAGCCAGGCGTGACAAATAAGGACAAGTTGGATTCTTTACTACTTCTTTTTTCTTTTTTTTTTTTTTAAATTATAAAGTGCAAAACACATTGGCAGCTAATTCTGATTCACAAATACACTGGAGAAACCTGTAACTTAGGAACACTTTGTGAGAGGGAGGAGAGGCACTGCATTTGTCATGCCTGAGGAACCACTCAACTCATTTGTACTTCCAGAATTTACATCACGCTGGGCAGGTACAAGATACAGCCCAAGCTCAGGGAATCCTGCCCTTGCTGGGGGAATTGATGCACTGCTACCCGCTGGTTTGATTTAAGTCATTTCAGATGTCTGAGTGACAACCAAAAATTAAAAACACCATGAAATGTTTTTTAAGGTCTCTCTCCATTCAGTGAATTTCGAACACCAACCCCTCATCTTTTGTCAAGCATTGTTGGTGTTTATATCTTATATCATAGAATCATGGAATATTTTGGATTGGAAGGGACATTTGAAGGTCTTCTAGTCCACCTGCTCTGCTGTGGGCAGGGGCACCTTCCACTAGATCAGATTGCTCTAAGTCCTGTCCAACCTGTCAATGAATGTTTCCAGGGATGAGGCATCCACCATCTCTCTGGGAAACCTGTTCTGTTAGAAAAAACACTTGATCCAAAATTGCCATTTTCATTTGTAATTTGTTGGGTTGCACTTACCCTGGTTCTTGAGCAGCAGGACTTCTGAAACCTGTTTTCTCAAAACTGGCCTTCCTACTGCTTCTCTTATGTGTCTAATAATAAGGTTGGCTTCGTCTTAGGCCTTTCTTCCAGAAGAGCAAGACCATGATAGGTGTCCTTTTTTTTTTTTTGATAGGCTACTTTTTCCCCCAGAAAATTTGCAAGAACTTATTCAATATATTTGCTATATTTGTGATTGCTAACTTTTTCTCATATTTTGTTGAAACTGTTTAACAGCTTCAGAGATTATCAGCCTCATTTTCTTAAGCAACATATTTAAAATTTTACTGTGGAAGCATGACATATTTCTTTTCTTTAATTTGACAGCAGGTAAGGATGAGCAAAGATAGAGTCTAGTCTCTGACTTTCTGTATTTCTCTCGGAAACTTAAGCTTACTTTTGTTTTCCCTTTAGCCATTTTTATTTCTGACCATCTTTCTCCTCACATAAGGCAACAGCAAATGCTATACCAGGCAAGAGCAGAATTTGGGAACCCTTTTTGTTTGGTCCTTGCAGTGCCTCCCAGTTTGCTGCTATCTGCAAAATCAAGACTTTTATATGGTGTTCCATAACCTCAGAGTGGCCCTGCTGGCTCAGACCAAGGGTCCCTCTAGCTGAGGATCCAGTCCCCAAACACATGCATTTCTGAGATATATCAGAAATAATTTTCTGTTACTGGATTGGGTCTATTTATGCTCTATGGTATTTTTAGCATGTAAGTCTTAGGGAAATCACAGAATCACAGAATGGTTAAGGTTGGTCATTTAGTCCTACCTCCCAGGACCATCTCAGAGCACAGGGCACGGGATTGTGTCCAGAGGGTCCTGGAATATCCCCATTGTGGGAGACTCCTCAGCCTCTCTGGACAATCTGTTCCAGTTTGCAGTCACTGCACAGGAAAGAAGTTCTTTCTCATATTCAGATGGAACTTCCTGTGCATCAGACACTTTTGCAAATGAGCCAGTCATCCTGCTATAATAGCTTTTGAATCTGTTGCTCACCCTCAACCACTGGTTCCTACAAGTTCTATTAAAATCCTTGGGTTGAGCTGAAAAGGCTCCAAAGAATCTGTGCTGAAGAGCAAAATTAGAAATATCCTAATGCCAGGAGGTATGATTTCAGAAACCAGGATTTTCAGGCTTGTTAATCACTTATATGGAAAACTCAGATATTTAGCCAAACTCTTTGGCTGAGGTCTCTTGGCAACTGCCTTCATAATAGAATCATAAAATGGTTTGGGATGGAAAGGACCTTTAAGCCCATCCAGTGCCACCCCCTGCCACGGGCAGGGACACCTCCCACTATCCCAGATTGCTCCAAGCCCCGTCCAACCTGGCCCTGGACACTTCCAGGGATGGGGCAGCCACAGCTGCTCTGGACAACCTGTGCCAGGGCCTCCCCACCCTCACAGTGAGAGGTAAGGAGGAGGCTCCCACCTCTTGTGGCGTTCCCTCGTTTATCTTGCAGGGTACCGTGATTAGGCCTTTGACACCAGTTTTTAGTACTGGAGACATGACCAAAGAGTCCAGCCAGCACCAAAACCACGTCCTGGATAGAGATGGACTCAATACCCATGCTCGTTTTTTCCTATCTACATCACACACCTTTCCCCCTACCAGCATCCACTTGGAGTGCAACTCGGATAGAGAAGAAAGGACTGAATTAAATCCAGCATCCAGAATCAGCCCTTACAGAGGTGGAGATCATAGTCGATGTGTATTTTCACTGACATGACAGGTTTGTTCAGCCTGGACTATTTGCCAGCCATAATTAGAAGCACAGAGACGACTTTAAACGCAGGACCCCTCGCTTGCTCTGTGGTGTCCTGGGTAGGCAGGAGGCATATTAGGAAATCGCTCAGATAATTTTAAAGAGGATGGATTTGTGATTATGGTGTTTTGACCCACCTGGTAGCCTGCCCTTGGAGCTCTACTTAACAGGTCTTCCCTGTGTCTTTTCGAGCAGTTAATTTTGTGGCCAAGTCCCTGAACTCTCTTCCCATTCCTTTTTCACGTGTAGGGCTGTTTGCTTCTCTGCCATCCAGTCATCTTGCGAATGCTTGCTCAAGGACACCGTGGAAGATTTGTGCTAATAATGAAAAGCTTGAAGGGGGCAAGAGATTTTGCCCAGGAAAAATAACGCTGATCAACTCTATTGTGTCTCTGTCCCGTTGAGAAAGGGGAGCTAATAACAGAAAGGATAGCTAGTGGGCTGGCTTTTAGGGGTTGCGGCTGTGTGAATTAATGTATTATATTTGTCTGAGCAAATTTCTCAGCTACCTTGTAGGAATTCAGGGGTTTAGAATATTTGCTTCTACATTTTTAGTTTACAAAGAGGTTTTTCCAGTCTTGACAACTCCTTCTGTCACAGACTGGTAGCCAGGAAAAGAGAGCGGAATATTTCTGCACTGCTTCTTTGCTTAACATTGGGATATTTTCAGCAGTCAACGGAGAATGTATTTCTAGGTTTGGGGGCTTTTTTTCTTTGTGTGTTTGTTTCTCTTTGCACCACAAACCGCACGGAGGGGCCGGGAGGGTTGTGCATTACATAAGAGTGGCCCTCCACGCTTTAATGTGGGTCTGCGCCGTGCCATGCAGCGAACATAATGTGTCCTCCCAGGGACAATTTGCATAAAGGATAAATAAGAGAATCACAATGTGAAGTTTATTCATTTTTAAATCCTGCAGCGTTTGTGATTGAAGGCCCAAGCTCAGATGTTTTCCTGATGTGTACCATTAAGAGTCAGGGCTTTGCCTAATGTCTCTTCTGTTACTGCAGGGAGATGTAATGTGCAGTATTTCTCCACACTGGAGTATCATTTTCAGTGCATACCACTCGGCTAGGGAGTGAGGAACTGCAGGCTGCATTATCTTGTACCGGGCCCACTCTCCTTAATTTGCTGTAACCGAGCCAGCACATTAAATACAAAACATATTGATGTTCTCTGAGAACCCTTGAGGGTCTTTACCCTTCCTTGTCAAAGGAACTGTGCAATCCGGGAGGAAAGAAAAAAGGCATTTTGCCATGGTGAAAATAGTTGCACTGCTGGCATGCCATGGCTGACACAATGCTGTGCTTCCATTTACTTCACTTAGAGGGGAAAGTCATAACAAAAGCCATTTTACCTCCTAACTCCAGATCAGGGTCAGCAGAGGGAAGTGATCTGAACCCCAACCCAGGTGCTGTTGGCAGCAAAGGCGTTAATACTGCACACTCTGGAATCTGCTGAAGTCATAGAGTCATAGAATGATTTAGGTTGGAAAAGACCTTTAAGATTATAGAATCGTAGAATGGTTTGTATTGGAAGGGACCTTAATGATCATCTAGTTCCAACCATTAACGTGACACTGCCAATTCCACCGCAGAACCACGTCCACTCTGATGATCTCACAGATGAAATCTGGTGGTGAAAGGGTCTGGTTCCACCTGGTTCTGCCTGGGCAACGCAGGCAGGAACCTGTACAAGACATCCCACCAGTTCTCTAATACAGGTTAGTAGGCTTGGGCCAATGTGGTGACCTGTGTTCAGGTCTGATTTTGGTTCTTGTTTAAGGGCTAAGTTTCTTTTTGGGCCTGCTGCCAAAAAAAAAAAAAAAATCCAAATAATTAGTGAGAAAAATAGGCAAGACAGTGCATGACCTGCCAGATCTGCCTTTGTCCTATCAGCAGTAAAAACTGTAAGAGCACTGCCCCAAAATCCCAATGCCTCATGTCAGTTTGCAAGCATTAGCTCAGTATGCGTGCAGATGGTTTCCTTGCATCATCCAAAGTGGGTTTTGTGGGTTTGGGGACCACAATTTCAGCACAAAGCTTTCAACACATTAAAGGGAACATCTGAAACTCTTAACAACTGCTTCTTCATCACCGGTGAGTTTGGCCTTTTCTTATCTTTAAATCGGAGATCTCTCTGGTTAGAGTCAAATTGCTCTTCCTGTGTCTCCTGAAGGTGGTTAACAGCATCTCTCTCACTGACACCAGAATTGAATGAAATGTGGTGGTTTGTGGGTTTGCATCCTGTGATTGACAGTCTTTAGTAACAGCAGGGGAATGAGCTCAGCGAAGAGGTTTTCTGTATTTGGAAGAACTTGTAAGGTTTGTCATGTTGGCTCTCTTGAGGTTCTCTAAGATAAAAGTTTCAGCCCTCCAGTACTCAGAAGGTCTCTGCCCTCAGCCTGCTGGTGCTCATGCAATTTGTAGAGACTGGGTAATCTTGGAGATTTCTATCTTATTATCAATTTTGGATGGAACAAAGAAATAGAATTAAAAATGTGTCAGGGAAACTCTTGGAGGCTCACACACATGGATAGTAAGGTAATAGTAGCTCCCTTAAGAAATCAGTTCAGACTGTAACAACATAGAATTAATACTATCATGAAGTTTCTTTGAAAATTACATGTAGTAAAAATCTCTTTACTGGTTACTCAGTTTACTGGGTAAATTCCCCGGGTATTCATCCATTTTAACACTAAAAATCATGAACTTTTTATTGCATTAACTGAGAGCTGTCATTCTTCTCGAGCTCTGAAAGCTAAACCCAGAAGTGAAGGTTTGGCACTGTACCCTACCATGCCTTTGTGGAGGGAGTTTAGGCTGGGTGTGCTGGTACATTTCTCTGTGAACAGCAACCCAGGGTTTCCCAGGGTCAGACTGAGTGATTTCAGAGGACAGAAATTTCCGCTTAAGACCCAGGACAGGGGGTAAGCCATGGATAGGCCTTGCTGCCACAAACCCAGCCACAAACCGCTTTTCTTTTGGACCACAACAAAAACCTGTATAGAATCTCATTTGCAAATGCATCCCTTTGAAAGGAGGAAAACACCAAAGCAAATACAAAATTTGTAATTTTGAAACATTGGGGGTTTTGTTGGTTTTGTTTTATTTTTTTTTCTTTTTTTACTGAAAGCTCATGTCTGGCTCATTAAATTACATGGTATTTGCCATGGGTAATGTTTATTCCAAACCATTTTGTGCAGCTCTAACCACAATCCTTGTGATCCTGAGCAATCATTTGTTGTCTGTAGTATCAGAAAGTGCTATGTGGTGAGATAATACACCACAGCCACCAGGTGTAGAGGAATTTTGCACCGCACACGTCAGCATTTCCCTTTTGCAAGCTTTTCAGTGTGGAGGGAAATATTTTGTACAAGTCAGACAATATTTTGTAAAATAAATTAGAGGATTGCAGAGGAAATGTCTCAGGTTAGATAGTGCTATCCCTTACAACCAGTTGTAAGGAGCCGTGTAGCTGCTCTTGGTTTGGATTTTTTGAAAGAATCTTGTGGCTAATCCAACAGAGACCATTCCTTTACATGGATCAGGAAGACCCATTTTCCACCTAGCAAAGAGGATTTATTCCCTGCCTGTGTAACTGGCAGGACCCTCTTGAAGCCAACTGGTGCTGTGAAGGAAACCAGAAGTAACAAGCAGGAAATAAATGCTTGCAGACAAGATACTGACTTTGTGGATTTGGGCTGCAGTGCTTATTTGATAGCCTTCCAAAAAGCAGTATTTTGGTTTGGTTTGGTTTGGTTGGTTTGTTTGGGGGGTTTTGTTTGCTGGTTTGGTTTAATGATCTTTGCCTTTCCTGCACTGTGGTGACACCCACGAGTGAGACTGACCGGCGGCTGCTCATCGCTGAGCTGCTTGGGGAATTTGTTCGTGTGCCATCGGTGAGTCCATGCTGGGTCTGTCCCCACATCCTCCCACCCCAGCTCCTTCTCACCATGAATCCCTGAATCTGGCTCCTCCCATCCACTCCTCCTCCTGGTGGACATCCAGCTCTTGCACCGTCCCTGACCAGGCAGCACCCCCAGGGCCTCTGCACGGGTGACCAGGGTTTGTTTTGGGTTGGCAGTGAACAGGAACAGGACATCAGTGGCAAGACCAGACCCACGACAGCAGTAACACCTCAGCTGTTTAATTCACGTGTCGCCTGTGGACCCTGGAGATGTCTAATTATCCCATTAGAGCAGACAAGTGCCATCTTCCAGTTGACACCACTTCTTTACCATATTGAGGTCCCTTTTTTGGAAATGGATTATTGAACGTCACAAAGAAAGTAAAATATTGCTGTGGGCTGCTTGTGCTGTGGCACAAAACAGTTTTTACTGACGTCTCCATAAAACTGTTTTCATAAAATTACCTTTTCTTCTTTTCTTTTTTTTTTTTGTTTCACCAAGGGGTCTATAGTGCAGTGTCACAGAATCCCAGAATGGTTTGCGTTAGAAGTGACCTTAAATATCATCTCATTTCAATCCCCTTCCATGGGTAGGGACACCTTCCACTAGACCAGGTTGCTCCAAGCACCATCCAACCTGCCCTTGAACACTTCAGGCTCAGCTCCAGGCTGCGTGTACAGCACCTGGCATGACAGAGGGCTTGAGTCCAGGGCTTCTGCCTAGTGCTGGGAGGGAATTGCAAGAAATAGTTCAAAGTCAGCATTGCTTTTCTTCCTTTGGAGAGTAAATGCAACAGAAATTTATTATGTGAACTGGCTTGGTCAGAAGAGATTTCTTGTTATTCATAGTAAAATTCATCTGTGGGAATTTCACAAGTTCCCCTGTAAGATGGGAAGTAGCAGCACTTTATTAACTCAGGCAATGAGAACCCTTATACAATCAGAAGCTGGTTTGGAACCTCTCGTGGCACTGAAGTACAGGGATGAGAACTTTTCTTCTCCCTGCTCCAACTGACGCACCCCAGTCCCCTCCCTAGTGCCAAGACCTCAGGAACATCTCAGGAATGAGCAGGACTATTATGCTGGGACATCTTGCTGTCAAGGCAAGGCATGTACACTCTTTGCTGTGCTTTGCAAAACTCCCACCACACTGAACCCCCATCTCAGGCCACCTCACCCCACAGCCCTCTCCCAGAGCCATGAGTCCCAACATCTACTCCATGTGATGCTGAGTGTAGAAAAGACCAGTGGAGAGCTCCAACACAGGCTTAAAAATTGAGTAAATGATTCATCTACATCTTCCCTGCAAAATACACCCCAACTTCATCCTCTCCCTCTGCTTTTTCCCTCCCCACAGCCCCAGGAAAGCCCTAACCCTCATGGTTTAGTCCTGTCTAGGGGGGTTTTTGTGCGTATGTGTATGTCTGTGTTGGTTTTTTTTTTCCAGAGTGACTTGTTTGTGCTGTCATCAGCCGTTGTTTTGGTAAATGGTGAGTTAAACAGATATATCCAAGCGTAAAATCTAAAAAATGTTCCCTGTGGGCGCCTGGGGGGTGTTGTTTGAAATCAACTACATATCAATTGAGCGGCGGCGAGCGGATCCGATGATAAATTCCAGTCCACAGACGCCTTATAAATTACATTTTTTTGTTCACGATCTAGCCTCATCTCAGCTCCCCAGAGGCCCTTAGACTGAGAACTATGATTGTGTTGGAGAAATGTTTGCTCAGCTTGAGCGATGCCATTAGTGTTACATGTGCCAGGCCGCTCTCCCCGGCACCCCCCACTTCCACCCCTCCATCCCCCCAATCCCAGTCCGATCCCCCTCCCTCTTCCTCCCTTCCACAAAATGCAATATGTGCCTGGTAATTTTTCTGTTCATTATCTCATTGTTTTCTGTAAGTACAAGGTTAGATTGAATTACTGCAGGCTCTATTGTCTATTTGTAATTCTCCTTCCATGCCGTGCTACTAATGAATGGGCAATTTAGTCAAATCTTTGTAACGGCTTCTTCTGTGCGTCAGCCACTTAATTACTCTGAGCTTTTCTCACTGCTGCTTTATTGCATGGAAACTCAGGCTGCTTCCAGGTCTTTGCTAGGGGATCTCCAGCTCCAACAGAAGGAAAAAATTAACCACAACAATAACCAGCCCGGATTATCTTGATTCCTTGGTGTGGCAGCAACCTCGGCACACGGGACTTTCCCCTCCCTTGTGGTTTGTTTGCTCTGTAGTTGGTGGGTTTGTTATTGTGTGAGCACAGAGGAAACTGTCATCGTGTAAATTAGACAAAGTACGTCTAAGGTGAAGTGGTTGAGATCCTTTAACAGGACGAGAGCCAGAAAAAAGGACGAATTAATAAATGCACAAGGCGTCATTACATGGGATATCCCCTACTCCGTGCGATTCCACTGAAATAGAGGTGCTAATCTCCGTTTCGGGATCTCCAAAATAACTTGGTTTTTCTACCAGAGTTAGAAATTGCGCTCTTTCTGTTTGTTTGCCAAAAGGATATGTTCACCTTTGTGTTTAGCATTCAGTAGTTCAATCTGCAAGTCAGGGGCCAGGCATGGGAATAAACACATTTAGAAATCCATTTAATATAATTAATTGTGATTGTTTATAACTAGCAGTCAGAGAGGTATGTGTAGAAAGCTTTAAAATAGCCCCTTTGTATGATATATACTTTTCCTTAATAAGAGGATACAGAGAATGGAAATGAGAGGAAATAAAGGAATTTTAAAGAAAGTATTGTGAAATAGAAATAATAGTGTGACAGATTATCTCCACGCATGATCTGACTCGCCTATTTAAATTCCTAAGGGATTCTATTCCTTTCTTTAGTGTCTGAAATGTGCAGGATCAGGTTCAGAATCATGGCTAGGTGGACTCGATGTGTGTTTGAACTCCACTTTTTCTGTGTGTTTAAACTGGACACCAATGCCTTATATCAATTACATTTTTAACAAACTGCGATGCCTCTTTATAACATCAGTGTATTTTATTTTTTCACTTTTACACGGAGTTTATTGTCTCCAAGGAGAAAGTGCTTTAAAAGTCTCTCTCTGATCCTGTTTCAATTTATATCTACATATTGTTGCCTGAAATCCAAACCTCTGGTTGTACTTTTTGGTCACGTTTCTCAATTTTTAATTCAAAATTGAAACTTTGAATTTGTTCAGGGATTCATTAATTTGTGTTAAGTTGACCTTTTACAGAGGGTTTCATATCCATATAACAGACAGGCATAAACTTCCTATTGATTTTGCACAGAGGATCTGCATGCTCAGTGATCTAAACAGACATTTAATATACAAACACAGAGTCCAACAATATAAAGATCTTTTCCTTCCAGCTCCTATGACTGAAAAAGAAATTCCGATTAAAATTCTGTTTTGCACAACTTCCAGGGAATGGGTTTACTCCTCAAAACAGTTACAAATTTACAGGGAAAATCTTGCAAGCTTTGCAAGAATACAAAAAAGCTGATAATAAATTGGTGTTATTATTAATGATTAAAAAGGACTTTGAAAAGACTTTCCAAGGAATATTCCTACAAGGGAATTTCCCAGCCCCTGAGACAGATTGCTGAAAAGACTTGCATGCTGAAAATCAGCACAAAGACATTGCGGGAATTTGAGAGATTTTGACGAATGCTTATGTTCATTCTTGACCCTACAAGTCAAAATCTTCACCAGTCCAGGAGCAGCTGGCATGTGGAGAGGGGCTGCATCTCCCCTCCACGTGGCTCTGGGATGAGGCAGGGTGGTGTGTGGGTGTGTGTGTGACAAGCTGCAGTGTCCATCCCACGAGTTTCTGGCTGCTCTCTTGTCTCTTGGCTGGGACTTGCTTCGCCTGCTCTCACTGTGGGACTTAAGTTCATGATAGACACGTGTGGCTTTAGTCCTCCACCCTTCTCCAGGCCAGGCCCCGAAAATAGTGGCCATCCTGTGTCGGTTGCCCACAGCAGGAGTTTGATTCTGGCGTGCCTCAGGGATCTGCTCCTAAAAGGTTAAAGTTGATTCAGTAGAAATCAAAATAATCCCGTTTTTACATTATTGCANAGTTGATTCAGTAGAAATCAAAATTACATTATTGCGAACAGGATTCACTGCACAGATGCTGCAGATTTTGGCCAGGGCACAAACATGACCCTCTGTGCCAACCTTCAAAACAAGTCTTTGTTTCAGTAAATGTTCATTTTAATCGCAGCAGTGGGATCAGGTCAGGCTGAACGTAGCTTTTTTCCCCTCTTCAGGCCCAGGGAAGCGTGCTGAGCTCAAAGGGCCCTTAACACCATCCCAACACTCTGCTTCTCTTGCCCAATCCCCAGGCCCAGCCCCCAGGTGAACTCTCCTTGCAGTGCTCCTTCCTATCCTCGTGCACAGGCTGGTCCTTGTGTCCACCCTTGTGTCCACCCTGCTGCAAACAGACGGATGCTGTCCAGGGTTTGTGTTCCATCCTGGATGTCACCAAGGAAGAAAATTTTGCATTACGACACGACAAGGAGTGATGGTTTTAAACTGAAGGAGAGTTGATTTAGATGAGTTGCAGGGAAGACGGTTTTCAAAATGAGGGTGGTAAAACATTGGCTAGCACAAGTTTTCCAGGGAAGCTGTGTCTGCTCCATCCCTGGAAGTGTCCGAGGCCTGGTTGGATGGGGCTTGGAGCAACCTGGGATAGTGGAAGATGTCTGTGCCTGTGGCAGGGCTGGAACTGGAGAAGCTCTCAGGTCCCTTCCTATCCAAACCATTCTTTGGTTCTATGGCCATGGCATTGCATGGCTGTGCCAGAAAGGGTTGTCCAGGGCTCACTGGACCACTGGCTCCGTGATGGGCTCTGCTGCAGTGCTTTGTGTGGACGAAAAAGGGGATTTTCTGCTGGCACCTGGATCAGTGAGTGCTGCATTTCTAACCACCCCTTGCTTGTGCCACCCACAGAACTGAAAACACCACATGGCTTCAGAAACACATATCATTAAATAACAGCTTATTTCTATTTGTGTTCACAGAATAGCTGAAAATGGGGAGGCAGGCTGAGAGCAAACTGGTGCCTCGTAGACCCAGATAGGCTCTTTGCCTGCTTTGTTATAATACTTCATTGGAACTGACACATTGATAGCCACAGTTTTTCTAGGAAGTGACCTTCATGCTGCCCATTGATTCCCAGTGGCCATCAACTCCTTGCAATTGGAATGACAGGCCAGGTTAAAGGTCAGTCCTTAAATAAAGCTTCTGGATTACTAAACACCTGAAGTTCAAATGAAAATGGAAATCTGCACCTCATTTTATGTGACATGTTACTGCTAATGACACTTCGGGATCTTAAACGGCTCCTGCTCTTTAACTCATGTGCACGTTTCACTCGAGAGCCCCTTAAACCAGCTCCTTTCCACGCCGCTGCCGGACCCCTGCAGGACAGGCAGCAGGGAAAAGCAATCTCCCTGGGATATACGGCTTCTGGGGAAAGAAAAGCTTTCTCAGGAAAAGACATCAGAACCAATTAAAACATTTGCCTTTCAAGTGATGGCCAGAAACAATCATTCCCTTAATTAAGATTCACAGTAAAAGGATTTTATTTACATGAGCTGCGGCATTAAAAAGGCCCTAGTTGTGGAGTTGCGGGTGTCGGGTGTGTTTTGTTTGTCTGTGCACAGTGGGGCAGTGCTGGACCCCTCAGCTGTGCCTGGCTGGGTTGTGGGGTGTCTGTGCAGCAAAAAGTGAGTGGATTGTTTTCTCCCCATGCCTTACAGAGCTGCTGCTTCCAATGTCCTCACGCCAAGCCTTGATGCCACAGTCAGGTGCCCTCAGCCTCAGAGAGCCCAGCTCACTGTGGGGCACCTGGGGCTCCCAGCACTTCCCCTGCCCAAAGGGACCTCTAGGCTCCCTAAGGATGGTGGTCTCATATTTACCTCTTTATGTTATCTGAATTTTTATTTATTTTCTGCACCTTGACCTGAGTGGCAAACGTTGTTAGGACAATAAACTTGTCATTGCATCTTCACAAACATTTATACTTATTCTGTAGCTTTTGCAAAGAGTCCTTTGACAGATTCTGCTAATTTACTTCTATGTTATTATAGCATCTCTGGTTTCCAGCTGAGATTAGAGTACCCCTGTGCCAGATGCAGTATATGCTCCCTGTAAGATGTAGTGCACGCCGTAGAAATCACAGTCTAGGTAATAACACGAAGGTATTTGCTGCAGGGTGGGCTCATCTTCTGCACTGTGTCAGGCCAGCAGGTGCCAGAATTTGGTGTGCGTGTCAGCATCCCCATACTTCTTCATCCATAGCCCCCAGTGTTTAATACATGACCATTTAACAAGTTAAGGGTGTCCAAGGTTCCTTGCTGGCTCTGCAGCTCGCTGGCACCATGTGGTCTCCATCCACGCTCTTGATCCAATTGTCCAGTGCAGAGCTGCCTTGTCCAAAATATGTTCCTGGAGGGATTTCTGGACCACCCTAAGTGGAAGTCATGACTGGAAATTGACTGGGGCCAAAACAGGGCCAAGGCCTGTTCTGACAGTCTGAGTGTGGTGACCAAGTTTCCGTGCCTCTTTAATTTGCCTTGTAAATTTGCCTCACGTTGGACCAGGAGAGGTTTAGACTGGATTTTAGGGAAGATTTCTTGACTGAAAGGGCAGTGCAACCCTGGCACAGGCTGTCCAGAGAAGTGGTGGAGTTCCCACCCCTGGAGGAATTTAAAACCTATGTAGATGTGGCACTTGGGGACAAGGGTTAGTGGTGGCCTTGGCAGTGATGAGTTGGACGTGATAATCTTAGAGGGCTTTTCCACCCTAAATGATTCTATGATTCTTTAATATTTATCATTAAATTCCCAAATACAATCCTATGTGTGCACACCTGTTTGTGCCAGATGATACTTTCATTACTTTGGAGTGTCAGCATTGGGAAAAATGTCTGCTGGGGAAGAAAGAGACTTAATCCCAAAACCTCACAAGTTCTGTACAGCCTCTGTTGTATGCACCTTTAGGACATCTAGATGAAGGATGTTTTGGAAGGCAGGCATCTGACATATGGACAGATATCTTTTGTTTAGAAACCTGTGCCAGAATGTAACTTAAATAATTCCACATAATTCCAGTGCATACCAGAACTCCACCAGCAGGCATTGCACAGATCATGTGGGTGTGGCTTTTGGGGACATTGTTTAATGGTGAACATGGAGGGTTTAATGGTTGGGCTTGGTGACCTTAGAGGGCTTTTCCAACTGTAATGATTCCACGATTCTATGATCAATAGCAGAATATGCGGCAGGTTGTGGTCACTTCTGCTTCAAGGTCCCTGCTGCCTATTCCACTGCTCTGTTTGGGACCGGTGGTATTTTGGGGGGTGTTTCTGGTGCCTGTCTGCAGCAGGAACGGTTCAATTGCTGTCCACGCCGGTGTGTCTCGCCGAGGGGCCGGGTCTGAGTGAGCGAGGGGCTGAGCTGCGCTCTTGTTTCCCAACGTGGTGCCTCGGGCTGTGGGAAGAGGGAGCTGCCGTGTCGTAACCGTCCAGGTGATGGATAGTCCCTCGTCCCCGCCGCTGTCAGCCTGACACCACTGCCCAGCACTGAATCAATCCAAACAACAGTCTGCAGCACGGGTGCTGCCCAGCTCATAAAGCAGGAATAGCAGAGCCACAATCTCATGAAGTGCTTTAAATGCACGTTAATGGGCTGGGGACATTTACACCAAAACATGTGTTTGCTGACTCTCTGCTTTAACACTCGTTAGTTTTGTTAGTGGTGCTTCTTGATGCAAATCCTGAGGTGTCCGGTACAACCCCCAAATTTATAAGGGCATAACTTAAAATGTCTAAGAAGAAAAATTAACTCTATCCCAGCCAAAACCAGGACATTAACTTTAAAAATTAGGTACTCTCTCTAAATAACCCTTTGGTTCTGTTCATTTTATAAAAATGACCTAGCTTCACCTAGTAAAATCTAAGGAAATCTGAGAAACATTGGAATAATATAACTTGTTTCAAACTGTCTTCCGAAAAATGTTTAAAATGTTTCCCCTGGTCAGAGACCTTACACTGAATTTCAGCCAGCAGCAAATTTTTTGCAGCCACTGTTATAAATCAAAACTGAGTTTCTAATGAAAGTGCTGACACAACTTTAACTGTAATGGTACTTTCAGGCAAAACTGTAAAGAAATTGGAGCCCTGCACTCAGTATTCTGGTGCCACATCCAGAACTGCATTTTTTTTCACCTTCCTTTGAGTGCTTCTCTGGATCAGAGCAATGTTGAGAATTAGTGTAATTGTCATGTAATGGGGAATGTAGATATCTGCTATAGCTCTTGAAATTCTACAATATAAACCCTCTTGCTAGAAATAGCAAGAGAAAAAATTGTCAAATTTTAGAAAATGATTTATCTATGATTTATATAAGGGGGTTTCTTTGGAAACAGAATGAAAGTTAGGATGCTGGTGAAAATTTGAAACCTCTCAAAAAGCTGTGGTTGAGGGAACTACCAGAAGTGTTCTGCTCCAAGCAATCCCACACCAAGAGGGGTCTGAAAATTCCCCTGCAACAATGTAAAATTCCCTGACTCTTCTCACCAGAAATGTTTCTGAGATACTATGCTCATTTTTAGTGAGATTCCACAGAAACACAAGAAGGTTTTCCATTGGGAATCTGCCTGGTTCTCTGCTGTCTACTGCTCTCTTTCAGGGACTATAATATAAGCATGTATTATCATAAGGATTTCAAAAGCTCTTCCCAAGTATCATCAAATCAATTTTAAATCAATTTCCCTGCCTGTTCCCCATGAATTTTGGTCAAAGTCCAGTTAAAGGACAGGACACCATGCTTCTTGAAATCCAGATACTGCGAAAATGCTAGGAAATATAGTTCTAAGTAGCCAGTCTGAAGACCTTGTTAACCTTTCTTATGGTGGTCGATTCAGTTGTTCCCATTTGGAGTTTCTGGATTAAAGACACCTAAGCCAGAGGACAATGTCAGGACAATGCATGGCCACTTTTAAAGATACTAAACCATTTACAAGCACTAAAAATTACTGTCTACTTGCTGATCCTGCAATGCAGTGTCCTACAGGGAGGATGGGAGCTCTTTATTATTGCTTTCCTCAACCACAACATGACATTCACATTATTTTCTATAGAAAGGGGGGTCTGCATTTGTCTCTCCAAGGTTGAGTTACTTGAGTTAATGGTTTTATGGGGCTGTTTTTCTGTAGGGTATAAACTAGAAGGGAATGTGGCTTGCTTTTCTGTTGCAATTTTATTTCCCTAGTGGTAACAAAAATGAAAGTAGGTTTGTCCCTCGTTTTGCAATTCCAGTATGTTTGAATTAAAATTCAAAGTTGTTCAAGGATGGGCACCCCTGAGGACCACCTCAGAGCCCTCTGAGCCTGTGGTAAAGACTGTGGCTCTAAAACCTCAGCAGCTGGAAGTGGGCAGAGCTGAAACCAGTGCCACTGTCCCGCTGGGGTCCTGAATAGGTGTTGCGTGATACCTACTGGTGCTCAGTCTTTTTGTCTCTTGAAAACTATTGCTGAGTAAAGTAGCGTCACTCTTCCCTGCTCTGACAGCCACCACAGGTTCAAAAGGTAAAGTGGATGCAGGAATAACTAACAAGAAATAACTTCAAAGAACAGAATAATTCGTACAGACATTTTTGGGAGTAACTGATTTTTGGACTCAAATATTAAAAGGAAGGAATGAGTTTATGAGAGTATAAATCTCCTCTGAATGTTTCAGGATATTTTGTGGCTTGAAAATTGTAGGCTTATAGGTCAAATGGGACATTTCAAAGACTCGCAACCAAAATACCTTGCTTCTTTGGAAGATTTTCCAACAAAAGCAAAGGAAAAGTAGAAGTGGAGATGGCATTTGAAGCCAAGAGGTCCATACCCCAGTGGGCTGCAAGTCATTTGTCCTGTTTGCTTATTTATACCCACTGTGAACCTAGAGAGAACAAATGAAGCCTTTTAGTTTCAAACACCATGCAATGTCAAAACCATTTTGACTTTTTTTTTCCAATCAGGTGAGAGCACTATCTTGACTCTGAATTTCCACAAAGTTTTGATTTATGCCAAATTGCATTTCTTCACAAGTAGAAGAAATTTTTTCACATTTTTTCATAAAAAAGCGGAACACCCCCAAAATTAAAACACGTGCTGCTCCTGCCTCTCAGTGTTTATAAAAATCACCATACGTGTGATATTCAGATTCAAACTGTATATTTTGTATGATGACTGCAGGCCAGTGAGGTAGTTTCTGAGTCCAGAGGTCTGGGACTCTTCATCCTTTGTATGTTGATGTTAATTAATCCTTCACCTAAAAGGCAGAGCAAGGAAGGGACATGTGGTCTCAGTATCCTTTTATGACTGTGTCCAGTATTAGCAGTAAATCTCAGAGCCAAAGTAGCTGATATGAGGCAGGTTTAGATTTTTTTTTTTTTTTACAAAACCCCTGTTTCTGCTATACCTCTTTTGGTGCCTTTATAAGAATTCACAGAGACCTCTGGACTTTCCAAAATTCTGTGTCCAGGACCCTCTTCTTTGGCTTTCAGTCTTCCATCAAAACTTGTGGTTTTATTTCTGTTACACTGACAGGAAAGAAATTTTAATACAGTACTGTGTATTTACTTTATCTGCCTGTCTTTACAAATCACTCTACAATCCCGGGGTTTGGTATGAGACAGAGAGAGAGAGAGAGCAAGAAGTAGTATTTATAGTAAAACATGGGTAGTCAATAGCATGTGGGAAAACAACTGAATCTGAAAATGGTCCCAAAGGTAATTTGCAAATCTGCTGAAATCCTGAACAAGCTTTGATTTAACCGAAGCTTGAAATGGCTTTTATTTACTGTCTATTGTGGAATAAATGACATCTCATAAACAGGCTTTATCCATTACCACAGAATGGCGATCACTGTGTTAGGGACATTTTATCCTCTTGATATAAAACAAGATATGCTATAGTGTGTTATTACAAATAGAAAAATCAATGCTGAGACACACACCTCTGAAATTTCATTTTTGCGGAACCCCATTTTCAAAAAATGTATTCTCTAATAAAAACGTCTCCATAACCGGGGGGATTTACAAAACACTGAGCAACAAAGAACAATAACAAACAATGAATAAAGTGGCTCCATCCTGAGTCTTTTTGCTGTACATTAGTCACACACTTGCATACATTTCTGAGCACTGAGCAAAGCTCCCACTAGGCAGGGAAGAAAACCAGCTGAATTACCTTCACTTTTAAGCGTTTTATGGAGAGCATACACTGCATGCCAAGTTGGGCTGGAGAGGAAAACTTTGTAGTAAAAATAGCCTGATGCAGGGATGGAGTCATCCAAAGAAAGACTTCCCTTATTTTATCCAACACCTGGATCAGAAAGCTAGCTAAAAGCTAGGGTTTTTTGGTTGAGACTGGTGTTGGCAAATGCTTTCCATTCACAACAGGTCTGACATATTTGTCCTTTTTCACTGTTCATTACGTAATGCTGATTCATAAAACTCTGTTTCTTTGATAAATTTTCACCTGAAGATGCCAGAAAACAGACTTTCCTCCAGTCACTCAGTTATGAATTGTTCAGAGTGGCTGCTGCCACTGCACCTAATTGACCCCCCAAATATGACACTGTCACTGGAGTCTGACTGGATGCCTGTAAAAGTAAAATTACATGAAGTAGTGAATGGCAAATAACGAACAGTGATTGCATTGATCTTTTTTTTTTTTCCTAATGCATGATTATTTGTCTCTGGAATTTATGATTCTTCTGAGATTTTGAGACTCATCAATCAAGTGAGTGAAACGGGGAGTGAGTCTTCCCCAATACCATAGTATATGAGCTGTAAATGATTGTGAAGTGACTTCCCTGAACACTCCTGAAAATGCAGATAAATTGCTTTTGAATTATTCAGTTGCCAGAAATCAAGACCAGATAGTCAGCTTTGGTGGGTCAAGAGTATTCCAGGGATGTGAAGCTGAGAAAGGAAAGAGGGGCCCCCTGCTCTTGTAGCAACAACAATCCCATGGAAATTTGCTTTTCCCACAGAAAGGAAAGAGTCATCAAACTCAACTGGCAAGAGGTACGTTCCCACCCTCATAAATCAAGGAACAGCTACTTCCAAAAAGTGATTTCCAACGTTTTGTTTTATAGCCTGACCTGGGATTGCTTTGGTTCAACTTAGTTCACATTGTTCCTTAGTTAATTCTAATACTCTCTGTCTAAAATTATCCCATGTCTTTAATGTCCATGAACCAGTGCATGTGATGGCTAGCTGGATTTTCATGGACTCTGCAAAAGCAGATGTCAAAGACCAGATATATGACTCTCTCCTCCTCAGGCAGATAAGTGAATTTATTAGGATGACTTGCAAAGTACTGTGATCCTTAATGTAAGCAATCATGGTGAGGTCACATTTACATTGAAAATGATCTCATAGCCCCCAGGGTTTGCCAACCAGCACTTGCCTCTTGCCGTGCAAAACAGAACCATAGAATTTTTTAGGCTGGAAGAGCCCTCTAAGATCATTGATTCCAACCATTCCCCCACCACTGGCCCATGACCCCAGGTGCCACGACTTGGGAAATCACAACTAGGGTCTGCCTTGGGAAGCTGCACAAGAAGCTGGAGTAGTGATTCTGCTGCAAAACAGAATCTCCACAGAGGGCTCAAGGGAAGAGCTCTTTAGTCTTTCTCTCTGGTGCAGACAAAATTTGCTGGAGCCCAGGGGCCAGCTGCAATTGCCTGTGGGAGACAGCACCTTGGAGAAATGCAGAATGAATCTGTGTGTGCCTGCTGCAGGCACAAATAGGAGTGTGTGGGGATGCTTTCAGGATGCAATTAAGAACATTTCTTTGGACTGGAGAAATCCCTTTACTCTGATTCTTCGTGCCCTGTGTCATGTTCTGGCCCTCCCACGCGAAGGGTTTAAATGAGGACAGCATCCTCAGTTACTTCAACGGCATTATGGTCAAAACCTAAGTGGATATTTTAAATTAAAAAATTGAAGGAAAAAAAAAGGATGGGAGACCAAAATGACGTCTCAAAACAAGGCCAGGGTGGGGAATTACATGTGCCCTGCCTTGTGGAAGGGGATGAACTTCAGTCTGAGGACTGCAATAATAAATATCATGGATTTGTTATAAATGCTATAAATGCAATTTCTGGTCAGGCCCCCACAAATAGCTACTTAGATAGAGATTTGAAGGACATTTTCATTATCATCACTGCATTAAAAAATGTACAGTGGTTCATGATTCCAGTTCCTCCAGTTCCAAGGACTTGCCTGCTGCCTGTGTTAGGGACTGGTTATTGACAGATGTGATTTGCAGTGACCCCTGGACACCTCAAACCACTGCATCTGTTTGCAGCAATTCAGGTGATAAGGCGGGTGCTTCAGGTCCACTTCAAGACCCTTCAAGTCACTGAAGTGACAGAAGGAATATGGAAAAATCTGATTTTTCCCCTTGCTATGCCAGTGGCTGAATCTACATGTCCCAACACACACAGCCACAGACAGTCAGCCCCACGTGGACTCCTGTCCAAAAAAGGTCCAAAACCTTATGGGACACAGTGATGACATGGACCAGGACTTTATAAAGCTGATTTGACAGCCTGAATTGTTGCCAGTCTACAACTATTTATCCACTTGCGTGGTGATTCAGTGGCATAAGCCCCTTTCACAGTGTTGGGCAGCCTAACAGAGGTTTCATCTTTCCTGCAACATGGCTCAGGTGATGCTCACCCCTCCATAGGTATCTCCTTTGGGAGCTGCTTCAGGGTGAAGGTGGAGAGCGATGTCAATCTATTCTTTCAAATAGCAAGTGGCGGAACAAGAGGAAACGGTCTCAAGTTGTGTGAGGGAAGGTTCAGACTGGATATTGGGAAAAATTTCTGAACTGAAAGGGTGATCCGGCTTGGAACAGGCTGCCCAGAGCAGTGATGGAGTCCCCATACCTGGAGGATTTAAGAGACACATGGATGTGGCATTGGGGACATGGGTCAGTGGTGGCCTTGAGTGCTGGGAGATGGCTGGACTTGACCTTAGAGGGCTTTTCCAAGCTAAATGATTCTGTGATTCCATGAAAAACTCTTCGGTTCTTGAGCTGATGGAGGAAAAAGCGAACTGTCCCATTTGTCCTGAGCTGTGCCCTTGTTTTTCCACCTCTCAGTCTGGCTCACTGTATTCCAAAGGTATTTTTCCCACCTGACGCTCATGAACAACCTGTGATGTGTTCTCACCCAGCGCGGCCTCCTTGCCAGTGCTCAGCAGACCACAGTGAGCCCCAGTGAGATGCAGATCTGCAGATTGCATCTCCTCCTGGAGATCCTCATGCGTATGGATCGGGCTGCCTCCTCAGGCGGGGATGAGCTCTGCTCACAGAGAGTATTTAGGGAGCGACCGCCTAATGGAAAACTTTGAAAGACACTCTACTTTTAGAAACAGTTCTGCTGGTGCCTCCAATATACAGTGTTGCTCTTAATTTCCTTGTTATCGCAGAGGACATTTGCACGAAAATAGAATTGTTGTTTTTAAACATTCATCTGTTCTTGCTGCTTGCTGCTCTTTTGGAGACTCAGCGCCAGTGGAGTCCCACGCTGTGGCTGTATGGGAATGAGTGGGCCAGGGGTGGGAAGAGGAGGTCTGGAGAAATGTGATGGTTGGGTTTGTATTTTGCTGCTGGACTCTTCAGGCAACTTGTATTGAGGCAATGTGGCAGAAGAGCACAAGGAAAGAGTCTATAAAGCTTGAATCTTTGACCTTCTCTGGGTGCCTACAGAGCCATGATAGCACACTATATACAAAAATCCCTGTTGGTCCCAAAACTTGTCTGCATTGGTGGTCAGAACCATTTTCCAATAGGAGAGGATATAAGAAAAGGATAAGCATGTTGTACTACTCATCCTACATTCTCTGCCTTCAGCAGCTCAGGGCTCAGGACTTTCTGAGCCAGAGCTGATTTCTGGTAGTAGGAATTTCATGTAGGAGCCCACAAGGGATTTTTACTTTCATGTTTTTCTGCAACCTTTTTGCTCTGCAAGAAACAGTCTTTATCAAGGAGTTTCCCACAGGAGTTGTGTGGGATGTTGGGAATCACAGAGCTGAGGTGGGCAGAGAAAGTGGCCTCTTTCTTTAACTGGTCTTCTCCTCCAACAAAGGTCTTTATTAAAGATATTGGACTTACCAGATACTGAAAGCAGACAAAAAATCCACATGCAGTTCAAATATCCTATGTTAAAAGAAGATTCAGATCACTCTGGCCTTGGAAAGATTATGGATTTGGTTTTGGTCTAAATAGGGTGAAATCTAGCTCAAAATAAGTTGAAACAGCAAACTCATGTCACCCCTTGTTCAGATCTGTGTTTACCCTTAGTGAAGGTTTTGAGCAGAAACTCATCATGGATCTTACAGGACAAGTTCTTCTCAAGGCATACAAAATCCTTCTGGGGGTGAAAGCAGGGTCAGACCTCCAGGAGTATTTCTAGTGTTCCTCTTCCTCATTGGGTCAGAATGTGAGGAAGAGTGAGCAGTAGCTAACAGACCCTTGTGGTCAGGGACTATATGCAGAATTCCTTGGCAATAAAGATGTGAGGGACAACAGCATTTAATTACAGACTATAAGCTCTCATCCTAGCATAGGGAACGCTACTTATGTAAAGGTCATATTTAGAATTTTACTGTGAAACAGCGAGTTTTTTGCTTGTAAATTGGAATATGACATGAGATTTGTGCTTTATTTTTGATCTACTGTTAATCTCAGTGCCTCCCACGCTGCAGGAAAACATTTTGCTTCCAAACATTGATCTCCTCCTTAGAAATAGGTCATTAGGCTTCAGGGTTAACACTCAGTTGAGATGACTGGTGTGGAGGGTTGGAGAGATGCAGCTTCCACACTGCCTCACAGCTGTACCTTCAGTTTTTTAGGATTTTTTCTTCAGGATTTTAACAGATCCATGCATATATCAGATTACTCTTCCAGGAGTGGAGGGATTAGGATGAAAGAGCATCCTGTCCTGTGTCCCAGCTGGTTGTGATCCCATTTGGCATCATGGGTCAGGGATGGCAGCCAGAGCTCACAAAGGCCCCTCCTGCAAATATTGATAATGAAAAGATCATTGCTTCAGCACCATATTTTGTAATATATTGCAACTGTGGGTAAATCAGGGGCAAGGCAGCCTTGCTTTTCAGACAGTCCATGAAGGAAGAGGATGAGTAGGAATGGATGCCTGTCCTGTTATACACCCAAAACTGTTCAACCTACCCATCCAATGGTTGGTTTATAACCCTGGTTTATAAATGGTTTATAAACATGAATTCACTGATGGAACACACTTGCAACATCCTACTGTATGGGAAGCTTAGTGTGCACTCAGCTTTGCCAGGAAGAGAAGGGAGAGACATTTCACTTCATCGCCGACTGCCTCAGCTGCCTTCACCTTTAGTGCCGTTGTGACAAGGGTCCTTCCCACTGCCTGCCTGCCTGCTGCACAGCTCACTTTTTTTTAAGCTGTTTACCACAGAAAAATGTTTAAGTAGGATTCAGATATCCCTCGGCAAAGAGAAAGAGGAAAGGAAAAGATGAAGGAAAATAAAAAAAATTTAAAAAAAAAAAAAGCCTTTCAAAATATAAAACAGAAGTTGCTGGAGGCAAAGATGCCTTTGAGCAGTCTCAAGCAAAGACTTTCTATTTCCATGTAAAAATGTCTGTCGAAAGGGCAAGCTACATTTACAATGAGCAAAGTTTTATAGCTTACACAGGCATGAGCACCTGCCAGGAAGATGGGGAAAAGATTCAATTTACCTTTGGGTTGCAATGCTCAGATTCCCATTTAAAAGTCTAAGACCCCTGATTATTTATTGATGTCTTTCTCTTCATAGCTGTCTGCATCTTTACTGGCTTGCAAGATGCAACAGTGTGGCCTAAAGGATTTTTTGAATTAATTTCTTTCAAGTCATTTTTCCCCTTCAGGTGTTTAGCCAATGATGCTGAAGTTCAACAGGTCTCCTCTGTATTTGGGGGGGTGATATATTTATATATTTATTGGCCAACAGTCAAATTAACTGTGCCTGAGCTGTCCTTAAACACTAGGTTATAGAAGGGTTACTGAATTTCTGTGCTTTTTTATTTACAGGAGGAAGGGAAGGCAGCATCAGTGGGAGTAATGTTCTAAAGCAACCCACATTTTACAGTGAATATGCTTCAAGTTCCCATAAGGCAGTGGCAGACAAAATTTAACAGCAAAGTGTCTATCCACATTCCCTTTCCCTCTCTCAGAAAGCATAAAAGTGGCAGCTTGTACATTTTCTTTAACTTACAGGAGGCAAAGAGACTTTTACTGAAGACATCTAAAAAGACATTACAAGGCACCTCTGGCAACGAAATGAGTATTTTCTTATTTCAGCAAGAAGAATAGAAACTCTGGTTCTTCTTTTTTCACAATAATAAGAGTCATAGTAAAAAAAAAAACCCTGGTATTGCAATTAATTTTGGTACTTGAAGCACCCTGGAAAATCAAACCTGCCATGCTAGGTAAAGGCAGAGCAGCAAACACTAGCCCAAGGGGTAGTTTATTTGCTTTTTTTTGGTTTTCTGAGGAAAAAAAACCCCAGTAGTAAAGGGAATCTCATACTGGCATACTGATCAGAGCAAGGATCAGTCTGCTCCACTTTCCAACATTTACTGTCAGTTAACAAAGGTGATGTTAACAACCCTAAATTACTAAAAACAGGATTTGACTGGAAAATGATACATGTGGGCTGAACCCAGTTCAGCAAGTTACCCCAGGGGCAGAATCATTAAGGGATTAAATGCACCAAAAGAGGGCTTTTATTAGGCAAGGAGCTGGAGCAGACAGTGGCACGGCCTTCTCCGGCCATAAAACATGATCATCCTCTGACGGCAGGGGAACAAGCCTTGGTGGTGGCTGCCAGGAGCTGCTGAGGACATTCACTCATCTGGAGATGGGTCCTCATCCTTTTAACACTGCCCTTTCCTGGCATGCTGGGAATGCACTTGAACCCTCCAGAGATTAAGGTCTTCAGAAGCCTTCAGGTGAGGAAAGAAATCCTCAACCACGAAGCTTCAAGATTGAGCACTGCACTGGATCTGCACGAGCTGAGGTCTGGATTGCACCCTGTGCCCAGCCCTGAGCAGCCAGTGCAGGAAGAGACCCATCTCGAAATGAGGAATGGGCTGGAACTGTCAGCATTAATCACAGGGCTCTAAGGGCTTTTATTCTGGGACTCACCCCACCTAAATTTCTCTACCCTGGGCTAGCTGCCTTAAACGCCCTTTTAGTCAGTGGAAAGAGGACCTCAGGGCATGACTCTGACCTCTCCTGGACATCCTCAGGGAGTGAATCACAGCTGCACAGTGCCTGTCCTTCCCTCGACCAAAGATAATTCACGGTAACTGCTCAGGAGTCTCCTGCTCCTGGCGTTACAGCAGGACAGCAGCGAACCTCTCCACCGGAGAGCGGCTGAAGAGGGCTCTGAGCCACTCCCTTGCAGGTGCACTTCCCCCTTGCTAAGGCAAAATCCCTCCCACTCTGCTCCGCATGATCCTCTTTGCTGACAGCAAGCAGACCACAAAGGGTTTTGATCAAGCTGTAATGGAGATGTGCTTGGATTTTCCGTGGGCAAAGACTTCTCTGGAGTTACAAGGTTTCCGCTGAGTTCCCGGGCTGGTCTTGCTCAGCTGTGAGCATTCAGCATGTCAGGGCTTTCTGACATGTGGAATCGTAGGATCCCCAGAAAAATTTGGGTTGGAAGGGACCTCAAAGTTCATCTCATTCAACCCCCTGGGCAGGGACACCTTCCACTAGACCAGGATGCTCAGAGCTCATCCAGCCTGGCCTTGGACATGGACACTTTTGACAGTGATTGAATATTCCTGCCAAAGTTGACAAATAACACTCCGGCACAGGATATTTATGATCCTGATTGTGAGATTAAGTAACTGTCCAATCCATTTATCAGCACGCTCACAATTACAAAATAAGTGGAAAAATAATAGTTATCATAGTAAAATTGATTATCACCATGCAAACCATTACAGGAAGTCACAGTCCAGGAAAGGTGGCAGATTATTGTTGTAATTTGTTACTTGCTGAAAATGGGAATTTCTGGGAGGGGATTTGTGTCTTCTCCAGGGCTCGTGGGGCTCTGGGGGTGGCGCAAGTGCGGGATAAAAAGCTTACCCTGGTGATCTTCTGCTCTGGCCTGCTCTCCAGCAGATGCAGACGTGGATTTCTGTGCATGTCCAAGCCCGAGGACTGTGGAGCAGCTATCCCAGTAGCGCCAGAGGAGGCAGATGTGCAACACGATTGAGTAACCTGAACCTGTGTTTGCAAAAGCGATTTTCAAAAGAGGTTTTTACACATGTGATGGATCCCAGACCCCTCCAATGCCACTCCTTTCTCCCCAGATGGGAGGTTAATAGGTACATGCATTAATGTAACGACCTCTTTATCGACACGCTCTCATTTCACTTCTCTTTAACCACCACGAGAGTAAAACCCAGAAGAACTGTTCGGAGAGGAGTGACTACATTTAGAAAAGTAAAACAAATACCATTATATGGAGTGCACTAAAACCGGGTAATTAGTAAAATGATGTCATGGACAGTCTATTATTAATAGGTGCACACACAACTGAGGTTGTTCTCTTACAGATCATTCGAAGTGGTGTTTACAGTCTGAACTCAATGTCCTTCTATTCCTCATAGGACATATAGACTGCAGTTATGCAGATATCTAAACACACATTTCACTTTAAAATAGATCTCAGAACTGACTGTAAAGGTCTCCTCTTTATGTATTCATAAAAACCACATTAGTGCATCTCCATTATAAGAAGGGCAATTGTTTCTATCATAAAAGTGGGCTCTGAAAAAATGAAGACCCCATCTGATTTGAGGAATGCACATATGTCAGGGGTTTATGGAAGACATCTTTCAGTGCATTTCTAAAACACAGACTTAACTATCGACTGCATGAAATATTTTGTGGTTGGAGATGATTTTGCTGGGTACTTTTCCTGAATGACTTCTTACTCCTTTTTAAAATTGAGCTGTGCCAAGCAGGAGAAATGAGAGAAATCTGGTGTTAGAGAGCATGTGATTCAGCTGGATTTTGGCTGCATTGTTTTCTCTGAATGAAAGCACCAGGTTTATTCATCAGATTAAAAATCCTTAAACGGTTCCATTTTCCTGCCCTTGTGATCATTGCTATTGATTACTCTGTGTTCTTGAATCTATTTTGTACAGCCCTTGTTTAATATTTAAGAGACATAAGGAGCAGTGTGTTGTAATATTTAAGAGGTTAACTTATTGCAGAGAGATAAAGAAAAGGCGCAGCTCCAAATGAGGTGGAAATTTTGTCCATTTTATTGATGTGCTGCAATATATATTTAGGGATGTACACTGCACTGTAATACAGATCCTTTTCTTTAAAAACGTGATAAAATACTGGTTATCCCTGAGAGCTTTTATCTTTAGTAGAGGCCATGCCAAGGTGCTGAGCACCTGTCTGAGGATGTTGTGGAAACCAGACCTGGCGTGTCAGTCCATATGTTCCTCTGAGTGTGTCACAGACACATCATGTTGCATTACAGGTACCACACTGTTCATGGTTATGTGTCTGTTATGGTTT
>WBMZ01003104.1:0-100662 GCA_013400975.1 Atrichornis clamosus | reverse complement strand
GGGGGGGCCCGGGCACTTACTTGGACTGGAAGTTGGCGGCGCGATGGGGAATGAGCGTTGGAAAACCGTGGGAGGAGCCTCGCAACTTGAGGATGGGCAGCAGGAGAAATCACAGGTACGGGGCGGGGGTCGGCGGGGGGCAGGGAAGGGTCAGCCAGCCCGGGGGTCCCACTGAGCCCCCAGTTCTCCCAGCGAGCTTTTCTCCCGGTGCAACCCGGCGTGCTGAGATGCCCTTGTCAGTCCCCCGTGCGAAGGCCCCCGGGCTGCACCCCCTCGCCCCCCTCCGAATTATTGTGTTTAGTAACCTGCAGCCAGGGTCCCCACCCAGTGCCCCGGCCGGGCAGCGGGCGATGCTCCGGGGCTGCCACACGCCTCTGCTGAACCGCTAAACTGCTTAAATAACCCTTTAAAAGGGATCTGGCATCTCAGCTCCGCGCTGCAGCCAGAGTCATCCCTCCCGGTTCGGGGGCTCCCGGCCGCCCGACCCGCTCTTACCCTCCAGGAGCCCCGCTGGTTTTGGGGGGGAGGCCGGCGTTGCGGCGGGGTGCGGTGGAGCGGCGGCAGAGCCTGCGGTGACAGGCGGGGGATCCGGCACGTGCCGGAGCCCGTCCGCACATCCCGCTGCACGTGTGCCAGCTCCTCCAGCCCGGCGTGGCCGGCCGCCAGCCACCGAGCACGGCGGAGCAGGTAGGGAATCCGAGAATCCCGGAATGGTTCGGGTTGGAAGGGAAATTAAAGATTACCTGGTTCCAACCTCCCCCCCCGCCACAGGCAGGGACACCTTCCACTAGATCAAGTTGCCCAAAACCCCATCCAACCTGGCCTTGGACACTTCCAGGGATAGGCACAGGCATGGATGCACGCTGGGTGCAGGCAGGGTGGGAAGAAGGGGTGCGGAGTATGGGCAAACATATCAGGGAAGTGCTGGAGGAAAGCGGATCTCCAGCGAAGCTGTGAGTCAAGGGAAGGAGCCAAGAGCTGGCAGTGCTGCCCTTCCTGGGCACCCCGGCGCCGGGCAAGGATGGGGGGAGCAGTCGTAAGACACGCTCGCGCCCAGGTCTGCCAATTCCATGTCCTCTGCCACCGGCAGCGAGGCAGGAAAGGGACTTCTGCCTGACTTCTCCCTTCTGCACACCCTTCCCCGCGCCCTCTTCTCCCCGGTCAGCCCCTCCAAGCCGAACAGCTTCTGCTCCTCACTGGAGAGGGGCTGCGCCCCCCGGGAGACCCCTGATCCCCCGAGAGAGAAACCTCACTCTGCCCTCCCCTCCCTGGCGGAGCTGCCTCCCTGTGCGCAGCCCCTGCACGCAGGGATTCCAGCAGTGCCATCCGGATGGAGCTGCCATCCCCCCGGCTTTGTGCCCCCCGTGGCCCCGAGGGTGAGCCGGGCAGGATGGATCCAGCCCCACCATCCGTACGGGGCTGGACAAACCAGCGCGGCGCTGGCGGTTCGCGGTGGGTTGCAAAGGATGCACAGAGTTTGCCGTGCAGCCGGTGCTGCGATCCCGGCTCCCGTAAGCTCCAGTGGAATCCCAGCTCAGCCCGCCTGCATGCTCACCCACGGAGCCGGCTGCGCTGCGCTCTCCATCCTTCCCGTCTCCTTTCCTCTTCCCGATCCGCAGAGTGTGGCGTGCCGCGGGAGCGGTCGCAGGCAGGCTCTGGGTGACGGAAGAGAGCAGGCAACGGGAGCGGGATTCAGTTCACCTGCTCCGTGCCCGCGGGGAGCCAGCGGAGCGCGGCGCTAGGCTCCGGGAGGGCGCGGGGGGCGGCTGGGGCACAGCCCCGGCCCCGGGCGAGGGGACGGGGGCTGCAGCCCTGCGTCAGGCGGAGCAGCAGGGTTGTGCTGGGGTGGGGGTCCAGGATGGAGAGGCACGGGGCAGCGCAGCAGAGCAGGGCTGCAAAATGAACTGCTCCGGCAGTTCTGGGTGAGCGGTGGGTTCCGGGTGCAGGACTGACCCTTGCTGCCCTAGGGCGCCTTCAGCGCTGGGTGGACCCCGGTAGGAAGGTGGGGGTACCTGGACGAAAGTTTGCACCAGCAGCTGAGCCTGGGCAATGCAAACCACAGTGTCCACTTGCCTCGGAAGCAGAAGCCAGGTTTTGGTTTGTACCTGGCTGAGGGCACGGCACAGGGGGAGAGCACCCAGGGTGCCGGAGCCCTGCCTGCCATCCCACAGCAGCACTTGCCTGGAGAGCCAGCAAGTAGCAAGGGTTTGACACCTCCTCATCAAAGAGCATCTCCCAGGGCAGAGCTCAGCCTCTCCTGGCACTGCTCTCCATCCATGCTGTCCAGGGACCAGCCACCTCTGGCTGCCCTGGGGACAAGCCGGCTGGTGTCCTTCCCTTCCCACAGGCTGCATGTGCTGGAGCTGCTTGTCTCCGTCCCCAGCACAGCCAGGCTGGCCCGCTGAGGAGTCTGGGAGATGCTTTGAGGGGCTTGATGGGGTCCAGAGCTGCTCATGCAGTGTGGCTGGGTCACCAAGGATCTGGCCCCATGGGTGACCAAGCAGAGATCTACTGCCTGTGCCAGGGCAGGGCTTGGAGAGGCCAACTCAGCTTTGCACTGAGGACACAGCCATGCCTCAGATCCTGCCTGGGGCTCCCTCCCAGTCTCCAGAGCAGGTTTGCAAGTGAAGATCTGCTCATTCCAAGCACCACTCAGTCTCAAAGCTTCTGCTCTCCTTAGGAAGGAGTGATTCAGAGACACTGTGACCTCCAGCCCAATGGATGTCCCCAGGGGAACACCAATAACCAGGGCAGGGGAATGTCCTGTAGCTGCCCGAAAGTCTTGGCAAGAATTCCAGGATCTTGAGGTCATGGAACAGATGGCAGGCACCCCTGGGTTCATGAGAGCTGTAGTCACGGTGGGGCAGGAGTGTGTGGCAGAGGTATCTGCAGGGTCCTATGCCTGGAGCTGGGAATGCTGCTGCATTGTTGCTGTGCTGGGGGGGCTTGGGAGGACCCTCACCCCAGTTTGGAGCATTGCTGGTGCCACTGGCTGAGTTTCCCTCCTCTCCCCACTGCAGGTTGCCAGGTAACACAACCTGCCAGCAAAATGCCGTGGGACTCATGAAGCTGCTGCCACTCAGGATCTTGCAGTCACAAGCAGAGGGGATAATTTTGGAAGGGGTTTGTCCCCCAGTTCCTGTTGCTGGTGGGAGGGCAGTGATGCTGGGGCTTGAGGGCTGGAAAACAGCTGGATATAGCTCCCAGTGTAGTGGTACACCTGGGCAGAGGTGCAAGATTTTGGTGTGTTACAGCCCAGGTCGGATTTGTGTGGCTGTGGGAAGTGGAGCATCATCCATGCATGGCTGTGCTCTGGGAGCCCTTACTGCTCAGAGGGGTCTCTCAGCCATTGCAGCCCATCCAGGTGCCCCTTGAGCTGGGAAAGTCAGCATGGTGAGGAGCAGCAGCAGCAGGATGGGAGGGCACAAAGTCCTGGAGCTGAAGGTGCTGTGATAGCCAGGACAACCACAGGGATGTGGTCCCTGCTCACCCTGTGGATCCCAAACCACCTGACACTGACCTTTGGTCAGCAGCCACCCTTCTGTCACTGCTGTGCTTGCAGGGTGCTGTGGGGTCAGGTTGAACCCATGTCCTGGGTGTCCACATGAGGATCTCAACGATTGGCATCTCCCACCTCTGTCTGCCACCATCCTGCTTCTCCTGGGTGTCCCTTGTGCCTGCAAGCCAGGGCTCTGTGTCTGCACACACCAGGCAAACTCCTCAACCCGCTGCTTGCCTGAAGTTCCCCGTATTGCCTTTGACATCTCCTTTTCANCAACCCGCTGCTTGCCTGAAGTTCTTTGACATCTCCTTTTCGCGTGCACCAAGGGGCTGGGCCTGGGGCTGTCTCCTTTCAGAGGTCCCTGCAGGTGGCTTCCCCGCTGTTTGCATCTCCAGCCTCACTCCATGGAGTGGGGGAGAAACCTGGAGCCTCCCCTGGGACTGATGGGGCATCCATGGTCCCCCAGCCAGCCCCGCCGCAGCTGGGGTCACCTTAATGCAAATGGATGCGTGAGCGTGAATGAAATGAAGGGTGCTTGAAGGAAGGTGTCACTCCAGATAGATGTGCACGGGAGGGGACAGGGCCTGGGAAATCTTTGCAGATGCAGCAATTTTCCCCTCGTTTCTGGGGAAAGTAGTCTTTGTCTCTCTGAATCTGCAGTTTGCTGCCAGCCCTGCAATTCCTTGTGACAGCCGTGGCCAGGGTCAGGGGAAAATCACAGCCTCTGTCCTGCAGGTGTAATGAGGAGGGGAGGTGGAGGGGGACTGGGAGCTGACGGGACCGGGTGGCAGCTCACTCCCTCTGCACTGGCTGCGCTGGCACTTCATGCTCGGCAGGGAGAAAAGGCTCTTGGTGGGCATGGAGCAGCTCCCGCGGGCTGAGCCGATGGGTCTGTACAGCAGCGGAGCTTCCGGAGGGGCTGGGGGGTCAGAGACCTTTCCCACAGCAACTTCCCCTTGCTGTGAGGCTCTGGGACTGGTCTGAGGGCTTTGGGAGCAGCTCTGACCCCCTCCAGCAGGCAGTGAGGGGACAAGGGGGATGAGGACATGCGGTCTGCCATAGCTGGGAGATGTCCCATGCAGAGCAGGTCCCTGCAATGCTCAGGGCAACGTGACCCCAGCACTGACCCACAGCCTCCCCTGGCTGCTGGGGACAGCCCTTGCCTCCCTTACCCTCTGCTTTCCCTGCAGTCCCCACAGTGGGGGACTCAGGAGGTGTTTTCCCTTTTCCTCCCCATAGCTGTGCCCAGAGCAGTAGGGAGACCCACTCACATCTCCCGGGGAGCCAGGGCTGCTCCAGCCGAGGATCACCGCTGTAAATAAGGCATGCCAGCGGGAGCCGGTGGCTGCCGTGCCTTTGCTCTCGTTATTATTTCATACCTCGCTCCCAGGCGGGTTTTGCTGCTCTGCTCGCTCCGTGTTCGCCCGTGGCCTCCACGTTCCCTGGCAGAGCCGCAGGGCTCCCCAGGGGCCCCACCGCCCCTCCTCTGCCACCACCCCCGTGGCCAACGTCAGTGCCGGACCCCCACAGCCCGTGCGGGTTTGAACGCACCTCTGGATGAAGGGAGCGGGGTGGGTCTGTCCGGAGGGGTGCCGACAGTGTCTGTGTCTCTGCCGACAGAGGATGAGCTGCGGGTACATCCTGTGCACCGTGCTGCTCTCGGTGGCCGTCCTCCTGGCAGTGACAGTCACGGGGGCCATCCTCTTCATGAACCACTACCACACGCCCGTCACCGAGTCGCCCCCCGTCATCAGCACCAACCCCGAGGAAGCCAACGCGCTGGTGACCATCGAGAGAGCCGACAGCTCCCGCATCAACATCTTCATCGACCCCAACTGCCCCAGCGCTGCCGGCACCCTGGGGCGCGTGGAGGGGCTGCAGACCTCCCTGCTGCGCGCCGTCACCGACCACGACGCCGAGGCCAAGGCCACCAAGAGCCAGCAGAAGGCCCTGCTGGTCACGGTGGCGGATGAAGTGGCCAAGCTGCTGACCCACGCCGTGCAGCTGCGTGCCGACTGCGACGGCCTCAAGAAGGGGCACAGCGCCATGGGGCAGGAGCTCAGCGCCCTGCAGGGAGAGCAGGGCAGGCTCATCCAGGTGAGCTGGGGCTGGCAGTGCCCTGCAGGGCTCCTTGGGGGCAGAACGCCCTGTTCCAGCGTCCCTGGGGACATGGCTGCTTGCAGCCCCTGCCCGCAGTATCCAGGGGAGACCTGCAGGAGAAGGAGCTGAGGTTGAAGGCAGGTGCTTGGGAATTGCAAGTCAGGAAGTGTCTCACCACCAAAACACCCCAGGGCGAGTGAGCCGGGTGTGCAGCCTCCCACCTTGTGGATCTCCCTGCTCCAGGTCCAGTTTGGGGGCTCCGAGCAGAGCCGAGCACAGCACAGGATCTTCTGAAGGGCAGTTCACGCAGCAGTCAGCTCACCCCCTCATTTACAGTCCCCAAAATTCCCAGCCAATGAGCTGTGTTGAAATGCTTACCTGGGTGTGCCAGGGGTCTGCCAGGTGTTGTAGAAAGATCCAAGGCATGGCTGGATGCTCCATGCCTGACCCTCCTGGTGCTCAGCTCCCTCCATCCAGAGCTGCTTGTTTCCCACTGCTTCACACCGCTCCCCATCCCGCTGCTCTGCCACGGCCGCCCCGTGTCACTCTCCCAGCCCGGGTCACCTCGGGGAACGATGAAGAGCTGGCGGCTGCCTCAGGACACGGCTATTCCTGCCGCCTCCGCGATCCTGTCCTTTGCCCAGCAATGCTCTTCATCCCATGGGGTGGCAGCACCAGTGCACCCAGGTTTGGGGATTTCTCATCCCTGGTGGCAGTAGGTGCCATCTGGACCCTCAGCCCCACCAAAAAGCACCAGAAATGCCATATGGGACCTGCTGTGCCCATACCCTGGCAGGGAGCGTTGCTGAGCCATGGGGGCAAAGGGCTGGGATGTGGAAGGGATTTGACCATTTAGCCACAATTCCATGTCCTTCCATGTGTCCCCTGCCCACAGCTGCTCTCGGAGAGCCAGACCAACATGGCTCGGCTGGTGAGCTCCGTCAGTGACGTCCTGGACACGCTGCAGAAGGAGCGCGGCGGGGCCCGGCCCCGGCTCAAGGCTGACCTGCAGCGAGCGCCGGCCAGGGGAGCGCGGCCCCGGGGCTGCTCCAACGGTGAGCCTGCATCCCCCTCAGTCCCTGGGGAGAGGGATGTGCCTGGGGCTGCTCGTGGGAGGGAGAAAACCACCCAAGATGGGGCAAACCATCCCAGAGAAGGGATTTAATATAGTGCAGGAGCTTGAAAGGACAAAGAGAAGGAGGGAGGTGGGAAGGTGTGTCCTGGAAGAGGAGTTTCTCACCATGCAGGCCCCAGCATAAAAACCCCTCCACCTCTGCAGACCCACCTGCTCCCCTCGCAGATGCAGCAGGGGCACAGGCAGATCAAGGAGCCACCGTTTGCCTCCATCAGGTGCAGAGGGTGGCCCTGCATGGCCTCGGAATAAACAGTCACATTCCTCAGCGTTTGGTTGAGATGCAGCTGAGTAAGACTGTCCTGGAGCTGGAGCACGTGCCCACACTTTGCCTGCAGCCCTCTCCGGGCATCAGCTTCCCTCATCCTCAGCTGGGTCCCAGCCTGCCCTTGCCATCACAGGTCAGTCCCTACCAGCTGCTGGGGGGTCCTCGTGGTGGCTGCGTCCCCCTGGGCACTGCTCGCCCTGAGCATCCGAGGAGAAAGGAGGGAAAGAGTGAAGCAGCACCAAGCCACCAACTAGAGCTGGAAGCAAGGTTGGGAGCCTGGAAGAAATGGCAAGACATTAAATTAGATTCTTAATTAACCAGCTTTCCCCTTGTCCCACCCCATCCCAATGCCACGCTGCAGGCTCCCGGCCCCGAGACTGCTTTGATGTCTATGTGAGTGGACAGCAAGAGGATGGGATTTACTCCATCTTCCCCACGCACTATCCCGATGGCTTCCAGGTCTACTGTGACATGACGACGGACGGGGGCGGCTGGACGGTGAGCGGCCACCGTGCTGGGGACATTGGGTGATGTCACCACTGGCCACAGGCTGGCCCTGTGCTGCGGTCCTGGGGGTGGGAGATGTCGCTTTTGACGCTTGGAAGTGTCATCAGGACGGGGAATAAATGTTAAGGGGGCCTGGCTGTGCACCCAGAGCTTCCCGGTGGTGCCCAGAGCCCTGAGCAGAGCCCTGCCCTGGACTGGGGAGCTTGGCTGGAGCTGGAGGGTGGTTTCAGGCACGGAGTTGGATGCCACCACTGAAATTTGTCCTTCTCAGCAGGGCCTGGGGCATGGTTGGGGCACAGTGGCTGTGCCATGGGGCATGTGGCTGTGCTTTGCCCTGTCCTCGTGGACCCAGTGAGTTGGTGCTGGGGCTCAGGGCAGACCCCAAACCCGGCACATTTGGCCTCATCTAAGGCCGGGGTGCCCGGGGCTCCTGGGATGCTGTGCTGATTCACTCCCTGTCCGATTCACTCTGCCACGGCAGCTGCGATGGCCCCGTAATCACAGTAATGGGGGCAGGGAGCAGGGGGCACTGGGGGACACGGCACTGGCAGCCCCAAGCCTGGAGCCCCCCATTGCTCCAGGAACCACTCGGGTGCAAGAAACCCCCCCTATCCCAGAGGGCGTCACTTGGGGTGCCAGCAGGGCAGAGAGGGGGTCCCAGGAGGTGGTGAGAGCTCATCAGAAGGGGTGGGCAGGCCCTGAGGACAGGCTGGGTGAGCCGAGCTGGCCAGCACCCCTCCAGCTGGGCGTTCTAGGAAACAAATCCCCACGATCTGATTCCCCTAAGCAGCTTTGAGCAGTGCCAGGAGGGAGCTTAGCCCCTCTGCCCTCAAGGACTGATGAGCCTTCGACCTCTCAGAGCCCACCCCGGGCAGGAGGAACCTGTGGTGCCTGGGTTGGTACCAGCAGCTCCAGCAGGGAAACTGAGGCGTAGCACAGCCCGGGGATCTCAGCTCTTGGGGTTTAAGAGAGAGAAAAGCGGGGACCCTTCTGGTTCCTCAGGTTGTGGAGGGTCCTTGCAAACCCTGTGCACAGTCTGCACAGCCTCCAGCAGCCCCAGCCATGCCTGAAGTGCAGCCCAAGGTGATTAGCGAGACACTCAGAGGCTTATTTAAAGCTGCGGCAGGCAGCAGGGCTCGGGCTGGGCTGGGGAGGGGGCAAAGAGAATGATTTTAAGCCCGGCAGCACCGGGGGATCTGAGAGCGGGGTGGCACAGACCCCCGGCTCTGCCCTGCCTCGGAGGGGTGAGGAGCCAAACCAGGTGCTGCACCCCGGTGTTCCAGAGACACGCAGCCAGAGCAGGGTCCAGGGTGCACAGCCCAGGCTCCTGTTTCCTGGGGCTGCCCTGCAGCAGAGAGTCCCAAATGTCCCTTGGCTGCAGGGGTTGTCTCGGCCTTTCCCCCGGGGCTGGGAGCGTTGGGGTCCTCGGGGAACCGGCTGATCCAGGCTCCAGGTAAGCCATGGCAGGGTGCCGTGGTGCAGAGCCTGGGAAATTTCCCTCCCCTCCTCCTCCTCCTCCTCTCTGGAGCGATTACTCCTGACATTTGGGCTTATTTGCATGTGGGTGGGTGGGTGGAAGCGATGGCAGCAGCTGAATCAATTTTGACTCGGGAGCTTGGGAGCTGCTGAGCTAAGCTTTAGCCTGCACGGACAGCTCAGAGGCCACGGGGAGCGGGGCAGGGGGAAGAGCTCAGCACCTCACTGTTCCCATGGCATGATCCACAGAGGCAGGTCCCTCGTTGCTGCTCCCCGGCCCCTTCCTGGGGAAGACTGAGCAAGGCACCGCCGTTTTTTCCCCCCTCGGCCCTGCCCGTCAGCAGCAGGGCCACGTTTGCAGCTGGTGGGGTGTGGATCCGGGTCAGTGCCCACCCTGCTGATGGGAGCACCCATACCCTGCACCCAGAGCTGACGGTGATTGCAGTGACTGCCCCTGTGGCTGCCCAGCCTGACCCAAACTCCCGCCTTGACACTCACCTCTGGCACTTTATTAAAGTAATACCAGGATGACAGAGGTCAGGGAAGGCTCAGCATCGCAGGAGACCTCACAAATTTGCCTTTTCATGTGTTGTTGTCTTCAGAATGTCTTGGAAAATGGCCCACGCTCCTCCCAGTGCCCCTGAGCCTCCATGGCTGCCCATCTGGGGCAAAATCCCCTGGGAGCAGCATCTCAGTCCCATAAGCAACAGTGCTCTACGTGCCTCATTTCCCATGTACTGCACGTTTGGGGAAGTTGTGGGAAAGCCAAAGAACGCAGAAGAAAAGGCTGTGCCAGCAGGATGAGGGCTGTGGTAACACTGACAGCTTCCAGCTTCAGAGGCACCTGCCATGCCAGGACACTGGGAATGGCTTCACCAGCCCCACTCATCCCCTGCCAGAGGGGTCCCGGAGCGGGCTGGGGGCTGAGCAGACACCCCTGCATTGACACTGGGCTGGGGAACACCAAAGGCAGTGGGTGAGAGGAGCCTGGGGAAACGTGTGCTGTTTCCAAAGGATGTGATTTATGTGCCACCACAAACGGGGACGAGACAATTCTTCTGGTGGGGACAGGCAGGAGCAGGCAGTTGCTGGGATGGGCAGTGCTGCAGGCTCTGGTGTTCACAGGCTGTCCCACGGGATCTTCCTGGAGACTGGCTCTGCAACGCTCAGAGCTTTCTCCCTGGCTGAGCCCAAAGATGGTCTCCCTGCTGTGACAGGGCTCAAGGGACGCTGCGGGGTTGGTGCCACAGCTGCCAAAACCGAAGCAGCAGCCTGAGCGTTGTGGGGGCAGAGAAGTGATGGCCAAGCGTGTCCCCACACTGGGGCTGTGGTGGGGTTTCAAGCCCACCAGGGGTTTGGTGGAGCTGAGGGAAAGGGAACAGAATCCTCCCTTGCCACTAATGCCAAGGCAGGCACAGGTTGGTGCTCCCATTTTTCTCTGCTTTTAACCCATTTTTCTGGGTTGGTGCCTTTGCAGGAGCCTGTCCCTGCCCCGCAAGCACGACTGGGGGAGGCAGAGAGTGAGGGAGATAAATATTTCAGCCTTGCCTTTAAAGAAGGGAAGGAAATCCTTTTTGCTTAAGAGGGGTTGATGCATATTTGATGAGGAGGAAAAGAGCAGCGAGGCAGGGCTGGGAGGACGATGAGCCTGCGGGTCACTGGTGCACCCAGCATTCCCAGCATCCCGGTGCAGGGGGTGAGGAGGAGGCTCCCACATCCCTGCCTGCACCTGGTGGGTGCTCCAATGAAGCACAGAAAGGACCGTGCAAGAGAGATGGTGAGGATGAAGCAGGAGACTTGGGAGGAGACAGGACCTCAGCAACCAACCTGGCTTCAAGCCCCTTGGGGTCGAGCCTGGTGGGCAGTGGGGCACTGAGGGCTCCTCCAGGGTGATTCCTGAGCCCTGTCAAGGCTCAGCCGGTGGAGCCATGTCCCACATGATTCCCTGGGCACCACTCAGGCAATTGGCCTATTTACAACCACGGGTCAAAGCCGATTAAGAGGGAGCATTGGTGCTGCATCCACTGCCTTCCCCACGCGGCAGCGCCGGAGCCGACGTTGGCCGGGGAAAATCAGCTTCAGGCCCCTGTTGAGCCACGCTGTCCCCCTTTCCCAGCAAGCCTGAAGAAAGCCCCTTTAAATGGGCTTAACCACAGCTTCTCAAGTGCTCAACGCAGGGATAAAAATTAAGGCTCTAATTCTAGAAGGTAAGTACAGCAGGATCAGAGCTGTGCCGTGCCGGGGAGTGTGCCGGAGCCTCAGCCGGCACGCGCAGCCCCAAAAATGCCCGTCTGGGGAGGGGCAAACCAGCATGAGACTCACAAGGTGGTTCTGCTCTGCATGCCGGGATGAAACCCTGCGTGTGCAGGAGAGCAGGAGCAGCCTTGGGGAAGCAAAGCTTGGTGGCTTCCCAGACAACTTCATCAGAATTCCCCAATCCTGGAACGCTGGAAGCTCAGCTGGGCAGCACAACCCAGCTCTGAAGATGGGGTTCTCTGGCCCCTGGGCTGCCAGAGCATGGGATGGCTCTTCCTAAACCACTGAGTGCCCCAACTGTCCCTGCCACAGCCACGGGGGCTTGGAGCTCAGTGGGAGTGAGGCAGGCTGGCTCAGCCAACTTTAATGCAATTAATCCAGAGCTGGAGGCTTAATTAAGTTCAAATGGCTGGGCTTGAAGCAGCATTTTCTGGATTGCTGTCAATAAATCAAACCCAAAACTATGGATAAAAGGGGATGAAACACACAGGGCACAACATGCTGGTGAGCAGATGGGAGAGGAAAAGGGAAAGGCTCTGAGGAGAAAAGCTGTGCTGAGCCCTGGGGTCTGGCTGGGGCAGTGCCCCACCGTTAATTTCTCTGGGAGACTAACGAGGGATGATGCCTGATGAGGGGGTGCCTGTCCAGGAGAGCATGGAGATCCAGGAGGGCGAAACCAGCGGCGGGGTTTTACACAGGTCTGAGCCCCACTGTCGGCAGGAGAGCTCAGCCTGGCCTGGGCAGCAGCACAGACCTCAGGTCACGCCGTCCGTGCCTCTGCTCCCACGTGCAGTGGCAGACCCAGGCTGTTTGGAGGCAGGGTCGGGATAGCCACCGCTCCCAGGGGCAGCTGATGCCTTCCCAAGGAGCTGCGGGTTTCCTGAGCTCTGCTCGCGTTTCCAGACGGAGGATCCTGTGAAAGGTTTTATCTGAACCGACTCGCCCACCCCTGGGAGCCGGCAGGGGATGATCCAGGATTTCCCCGGGGACCTCTGCCCAGCATTCCTGTGTAATGACTGAGCCGAGGGGGTTTAATTTGTGCCTGGGTCTAATTAGGCAGCGGGAGGGAGGGGTGGGCAGCACGGTGGGGAGCAGAGGGGCTGCCTGGGGCACGCAGGCTCGGAGCAACCCCACAACTGATGCCCTGTGTGTCTCCCCAGGTGTTTCAGCGGCGGGAGGATGGCTCTGTCAACTTCTTCCGTGGCTGGGAAGCCTACAGGGACGGCTTTGGGAAGCTGACAGGAGAGCACTGGTTAGGTGTGTGGGGCTGGCAAAGCCTGGGCTCCCCTGGGGAGGTCTGGGGTTTCCTTTGCAAGGGAGGGGACACCGAGACACCCCCGGCCCGCTCCCATGTCCTGGGAGTGATGGGCTGGGCACACAGGCAGAGGATGGGGTGGCTGCAGAGGGCAGGGAGGCCATGGGGCTGTTTGCGCTGAACTGAGCACGTGCCCTTGGCCGTGCAGCCCGAGCGAGGGATGGAGGGTGGGAACAGCTCCCTGCCACACCCAGCACCCCCTCCCCAGGGACCCCCGGCCACCCCATCCCCGCGGGGTCCCCACACTCACCCGTTCCCCTCGGCCAGGGCTGAAGAGGATCCACCTGCTGACGGTGCAGGGCAGCTACGAGCTGCGGATTGACCTGGAGGACTTTGACAACGGCACCGCCTTCGCCCACTACGGCAGCTTCGGCGTGGGGCTCTTCTCTGTCGACCCCGAGGAGGACGGGTACCCCGTCACCATCGCCGACTACTCAGGGACCGCAGGTAGGGCAGCGGGGTGGGGGGCACACGTGGGCCCACAGCCACCAAAACCCCTTGCTGCGGTGTTCCCGTGTCCTCTGGCAGTGGCACCGGCTGCATCCCTGCAGCCTCAGGGAGCTGGAGGCAGGAGAGGGGCTGCGGTTGGGCCCCTGCAGGAGGAGCCTCATTGTAGGAGCCCCACCAGGGTGCCCAGGGGAGCCCCACGGGGCAGGGAGCTGGCCCAAGGGCGGGAAGGGCCCGTCAGGACTCCTTTCCCCCGGGACAGGTGACTCCTTCCTGAAGCACAATGGGATGAAGTTCACCACCAAGGACCTGGACAACGACCACTCGGAGAACAACTGTGCAGCTTTCTACCACGGCGCCTGGTGGTACCGCAACTGCCACACCTCCAACCTCAACGGGCAGTACCTCAAGGGCCACCACAGCTCCTACGCCGACGGCATCGAGTGGTCCTCCTGGACCGGCTGGCAGTATTCCCTCAAGTTCACTGAGATGAAGATCCGGCCCATCCGGGAGGAGAATTAGCTGGACGACATGAGCCCCCCCACACCATACCCAGCTCCCTGCCCTTCCCCACCACTCTGCAGCCCTGTCCTCCCAGCCGCCATCCTCCCCATCTTCTCCGAGGGCTTGCCCATCATTGAGGAGCCCCTGGGGAGCACCTGCCCCCAGTGAGGGTGACTTTAGCTCCTGGGCACCCACAGACATCACCACACCTTTGCTTCCCACTGCCCTGGCTCCCCTGCAGCCCGAGCGGGTGTCCTGGCCAGAGTGTGACCCGTCAGTGGTGCTTATGGCTGGGGCAGAGAGGGCAGCAGGATGCAGGGATTTGGGCAGAGGTGCCCAGCAGGGTCCAGCAAGGAAGAGCAGGGGATGCCTGGAGGGAAGGAGAGAGAGAGGGATTCAGCAGCCCAGGCAGGCTGAGCACCTCTGGTCACCTCTGCTCCAGGCACTGACACCTGGCAGTGGCCTTGCCAAGCTGGCAAGGGACTGGGGGCACTTGCCAGGGGGAATCCTGAGCCCCCCGAGCTCCCAGGACTGGGATGAGTCTGCTGCTCCAGTTCCAGCTCCCCCCGTGGTGCTACTGGTGATGGGGAGGGCTCGGCTGGGTCAGCCTGACCATGCCAGCGATTCCTTCTCCCGACTGCAGGATGCTCTTGTCCGCTCCTGCAAGAGCAACACATCTGGGAAGGGATGACCACCAGCTCCTTAGTCCCTGTTGTCCCTGTCCTGGCTCCTGGAGCCTCTCAGTGGGTCAGGACACCCCAAAGCAGCCTCAGTGCTGCAAGGACACACACCCAGAACTGAGCATGGCACAGAGCTGTTTTGGCAACGCCGGGGAAATGGGGAGCACAGCAAGGAGGAGGAGGAGGAGGAGGCGAGGAAGGCTCACTTCCCAACACAGCTCTGCCTGCATTTCACAGCTCCTCCCTCCCAGCCAGGCCCACTCGGATTCACGTCGGACTTTGGCCATCCAAAAGCTGTGACCTTTCCCCAAACCCTTCGGGCAGCACAGCCACATCCCCTCGTGAGCCCCCTCTGCTCACTGCCGGCCTGGGCACCCGCATTCATTTTCACCCCAGCTGAGCCGCGCGCTGGCTCGGCACCTGCAGATATCCAAAGCCTTTCATTTCCTCAAATCCCGTTAAGGTTTTGCAAAAAAAGAAGCCCCGAGTGGGGCTTAGCATCTGCAGGGCCCTGATAACCGGGCAGCGACGCCGCGCACCAGCCGACCCAAGCAGGAGCTGCCATGGGGTGCGGGACTGATGGCTCCTGCTGGCTCCCTGGAAGGACTCAAACGGGGGATTTTGTCCAAAAAAAATATGAGAGCCAAATGTGAGAAGACTCTGATCAGGGAGGGAAGGGGACAGCCGGAACCCTGCCACCCTTGACAGCATTTTCTGCCTGTGCTACAGCAGAGCCCTGGGCCCAAGAAGCACCATTGGACAGACGGATGGACGGACTGAGGAGGGGAGGAAAACTCCCACTGTCCCCATTCCCAGGGGAGCTTAAAGCATGGGGAGATCAAAGGCTCAGCTTCCCAACTGTGCCAGGTTTGTACTTTCCTCTGTGATTCTTCTTTTTTTAAGCCTTCCCCACCTTGGATCTTGTGCTGGACAAGCTCTCTCACCTACTGGGTGAGTCCCTGTCTGTCTGTCCTGACAGGGAAACAGGACAAATGAAGCATTGGGATCACCACAGCTTTTTACTCTGCCAGAGAGATTCTCCGGAGCCCTCAGGTGAGGATGAGCTCTGAGTGAAGGCACCAGCTCTACCCACTCCATCCGTGCCCAGAGCAGCCGGTCAGGCTGGCTTTCTGGAACAATGGGATTTGGGAGAACACAGCAGTGGCATTTCTCAGCACAACAGCAGGAGCCCTGACAGCTTCTGAGGGGCTTCCTATGCCCACAAAGGGTCCTGCCTGCACCCATCTTTACTTTTCAATCATTTCTTTTGGTGGATTAGCTGTAGCTGGTGCTTACCTTTGGGCCAGGAGGGCACCCGGAGCCATGTGCCGGGTGGGAAGGCTCATCCCCTCCCCAGACCCCTCCAGTGGTGTTTTGCCGTGCTGGGGAGGGAACGTTGTACGTTGGTCTGTCAGTAACACGCCCCTGTGTAACTGCCCGTGTCACCTGGGACCCCCCAAAGACTTTGTTTCGACTTGCACGAGAGGTATTTAATCCATGCCAAGACGCAGGATTTCCCAGGATTATTCCCAAGAGCGCACGCATCGCTCCATGGCCCCGGATTAGGTTAAACCCAACCGTGGTGACACCTCCCTGGAAAGGGGTGGGAAGGGGTGACCGGGGGTCTGGGATGGGGCCAGGAACCTTCCCGGCAGAGCCCTGGGCCAGGCCGTGGTGTGTAGCAGTGCTGTGAAGTCTAGGTCGTGTGTGAGTGTGTCCGACGCGGTACATGTGGACTTTCTAAACTCCTTAATAAAAGGATCTCATCGTTACCCAGCGTGTGGCAGCCGTGCCCACGGCACAGGGCGGGCGCATGGCCAGAGGGACCTGCAGAGGGACAGCAGAGGGAGTGGCACTGAATCACTGCAGCTCCCTGCTGTGCCGGGGTGATGGATCCTTCCCCTGGCACAGCATCCCTGGGAACCCGCCCACCACGCTGAAACCGCTGCAAAACAAGGGCTGGGGAGACCCAGGGGGCAGAGGAGGCTTCCCAGGGCTCCAGCCCAAACCCAGGCACTCTGGGGGAGCCCTGGGGCTGGGATTGGGAAGGTGGCAGGTCTCCATGCCAAAGGAACCTTCTCCCTGCTCTGATGGACAGAGCACCGAGTGATGCCCCCAGTCCCTTCTCACTGAGCTGCTCACCCCACAGCCCTCTCTGCCCCAGTGAGGACAGACCCGGAGTGGATGGTGGGGTGCTGGTTGTTGGGGACCACGTTCCAGTGCTGGTGGCTGTGTGCCTTGGCCAGGAAGGGTGGGAGCACTTGGGTGTGTCCATGTGAGGCCAGGTCCTGGGCAGGTTTGGGGTGCAGGGGTCTCCAGTGGTGCCTGTGCACCCACCACACTCACACGTATGTCTGGGACCCCCAAGAGCCGCGCACAAGGACGCACCAGCCGAATGAGGGGGACACACTCATGCCCCCAGACGAGACCGTCCCTCTCAGCAGCATCCCTGACACCTGCCAGCGACTCAAGGCCAGCTCCCGACTGAGGCGGCAAACAAAGGCGGCGCGTTAACGAGCGGTGTTGCCTCATTCCCATTGCGGCAGCTCCACCAACCCCTGTTCCCTCCATCCCCCTCTCCAGCCCCCTCCCCGAGGATCCCACCCTCTGTTCTCTGTGGCCACACGTCCAAGGGGTGACATGGCAATTAGTGCTGGCGGCTATTTAAAGGCCCAAGGCGGGCTGGCCGCTCCGCTGGGCACAGGACGGCACAAGAGGGGCCGGGGCTGGCAGCGCGGGGCAGTGCAGAGGTGAGTGACTGGCGACCGTGTGTCTGTCTGTCCCTGCTTTACACCACTGCCTCGATGGGCAGCACAGCCCGTGAGGAGGCAAAGGCTGGTGGGAGCAGCTGGGGACCCACCGGCACCCCCCGACCCCAGGATGGGACTGACCCCTGCTCCGGCTGCACCCAGCGATTTGGCTCCATGAAGGGCAACAGGGTGCAAAAAGGGAGAGAGCAGAACAACAGCAGGTGTGAAGGAGGCAGGGAGCATCCCGAAGTGAAGCCTCTGGGCTAAGGGGTGTTGGGGAGGCTGGAAGGGGCTTGGGTGCAGCTGGGTCTGGCATAAGAGTGAGGAGCACCCACAGCAGCCCCCCTGGGCAAGCACGGGGCAGACACCGCGGCTCCCAGCACCTGCAGTGACTTTTAAGACAATATCTCCTATAATAATAATAATAATGATAATAATAATAATAATAACACAACTCATTTCCCCTTTCTGAGCCTTTGTGGGAGGCGGAAGAGAGGCAGAGAAGCCCTGCCCGTGCTGAAGGTCACCCACTGCCCGTGGCAGTGCACAAGGCTCAGGACCGCTCTCCCTCCCGCTCTGCTCAGACCCCGCTGCCAGGGCACCTCCAAGCCCCATAAAGCAGAGGGATATGGAGCGCTTTCCGCCGCACCTGTGTCATCCAGACACTGCGGGCAGGACCTGCTCGTGGGGACGATCAGGGTGATGCACCAAGCGCTCCCGCGGTGCCTCCAAGAGGAGCGGGAGGCTCCGGAGCCCGTCTCCCTGTCCGGCTGTCAGCCCCCTCAGCCCCCACAGCAGCACAGCTCGGCGCTTGGCTCTGAACCTGAGGAGCAGCTGCAAGGCTGGAATTTGTGAGCAAGGAGGCATGGGGGGAGCTCAGACCCCCCGGCACCCCCGCCGGGGCTGGGTGCTGGTGCGGAGGCTGCAGAAGGAGCAGTGCTCGGTGCTTTACTGACGTGCCTTTCCCCTTCCTGTGCTTCCCCCAGATGAGAGCACCCTACTCGCTGTCCTGCCTCTTCCTCCTGAGCCTGGGGGCCTGCTTCCCTCCCGGCGAGCGGTGGGAGCCGGGAGAGCCCGGGGAAGGGGCTCTGCTCGGTCCCTCATGGCAAACGGCGGCGGAGGGCCGGGATGCCGGCTGGAGGGCAGGGGCAAAGCGGAGGCGAAGCGAGGAGCTGGATGCGCTGCTGAGCATCGCCCGGGAGCTGCGGGGATACGGCACGGCCGGGGCCGGGCAGCGGCCGGGCAGGCGGGGGAGCCCCGAGCTGCTGCTCGCCGGAGGGGAGAAGCGCAGCGGCACCCTGGGGAACCTGGCCGAGGAGATCAACGGCTACAACAGGAAAAAAGGAGGCTTCACCTTCCGCTTTGGGAGATGAGAGCTTGGACTTGATCCCCCACCTCCTGAGGGTCACCCCATCCCGTCTTTCCCTTTCATCTCACCTGGGTTTGCTCGGACAAAAGGATATTTGTGGGGTTTGCTGCTGGGGTTGCCCTGGGGAGGAGGGATGCTGCGTTTGCTCCACTCCCAGCTCTGCTCTAGATCTCATCTCCCTGTTCCCAAGTGGTGCAATGGAAGAAGAGGAGGGTGCCTTAAAAAGAAACCACCACATCCCTTCCCTGCTCACACACAGCTTTTGTAGGTGCACAGGGAAAGGGCCCAGTGCCGGGACTCCAGTGCCACAGAGCTGGCAGAGAGCAGGGATGGCACACGGGGACAGGCAGAGCACAGGGATGGCACGTGGGGATGGGCAGAGCAGGGGTGGCACTGCGGGACGGGCAGTGCCAGTAGGGCCAGGCAGCGAGGCTGGAGGGTTACAGCAGGATAACCCTGGTGGCGACAGTCCCCAGGGACTGCCTGTAGTCCAGGGCCAGCTGTCAGGGAGAAGAGGGTCCCTCCGAGCTCTCCACCGAGTTGCTGCTCTCCTGCCTATTAAGGAAAAGTCCCTCCGGCAGCAAATTCTGCTCAGTGTCAAGATGCCTCTTACACGAGGCAGCTCCTGCGTGCAAAACCAGGGCAGAGCAACAGGGTTAGAGAAGATCTTGTCCTTAGCAATCCCCGGCGTGAGCATGGAAACCTGCCCTGGCATCACCAGTCCTGCACAGCCCCACCACCCTGCTCATGCCCTGACCCCCGTGGTCAGAGTCCTCTCCAGGATGAGATAGTGAGGACCAACCTTCAACGTCCTTGTCACAACACCCCAACTCCTCCCTGAGAGCCTGGCCCTTCCAGTGCCTTCCTGGCCTCATCACCACCTATTCCCTGTTGTAGCTGCTGCAGAACTTGGGTGCAGAAGTGCTTCTGCTCCTACCCAGGGGCACTGAGAGGTGCTTGGTCTCCAGTGGTGCAGCTGGCCCCAAAAGCCAGCACAACCACGGCGGTGCAGGAGGAGCCGCACTGCCCAGCCACTGCCTCCCCCTCCTTTGGGCAGATTTAGCTCTGCCAGTGCCCGTGTTTTCTCTGTGCCTGCCAGAGGTACCAGCAATCAGAGCTCTAACTACCTGCTGCAGGCACTAACAGCAAGTTACACACTGAGCGACTGCTGATATTTCATTGCAGGCACAAAAATGAGCTGGGAGATGATTTGCAAGCGCTAAATTGCACCCTCAAAAATCAGAGACCGTGGCAGGACTTGGTTGGGGGAGTAAAAAGATTAAAAAAACACCCTAAATCAGGCTGCAAGAGGTGCATTGTAATATCCATCAAGCAGACAGAGCACTTAATGCAGTGCTGCGTGAGTTGTTCTGGCAGCAGGAGCAGTGACTGAGGCTGAATGGAGGGGCTGGAACCCAGGGGAAAACGGTGGTGGGGCAGCAGGTCCAGGGAGGAGCCATGGAGGCACAGGACCAGGCTCGTCCAGGGAGGGGGGCAGGACGGGAGGGACTCCAGGTTTGCAGGGATACAGACAGTGGCAGGATTTGGCCCTCACACGAGGACGGCACCAGCCGTGAAGGTGAGGAAGGGCATTTCCTTCCCCTGCTGCCCCGGCCGGCTCACACTGGGGACCGCAGCAGAGACCGACGGCACTCAGGGTGGCTGAGCCCACGCAGGTTCCCGCCCCAGGCACTCCCCAAACCACCTCCATCCCTCTCAGCTCCCGCCCCACCAACGGCCCCGGTTTGGATCGGGACGCAGGCGCCGCGCTCGCATCACACAGCAGAGACGGAGCTTTATCGATGTTTCTATGGCAACGACTCTTCCCCCCCACCCCTCTCTTTTGAGTGTTCAAACCATCAATAAATACGCACTGATCAATTCTACCCTGCGCTGGAGTCAGGGGGAGGGATGGAAGGGAGGAAGGGGGAAGAGTTTTGGAGTAACTCTGGGTTGGTGAGGGCTGGTAAATCCTTGGCTTCGCTGTGATGGATCATTGCAGGGAACAGTGGCACCGACTGCTGCGGAAAGGGAAAGGAAACCCGCTGGGCAATGCTGTGGCTGCGGGGATGCCTGGGCTCCTGCACTCAAGTCCGTGAGAGGAACAGGCTCAGAACAGCCTCATAAAAGCACACGCATAACGAGGCTGTGATTGATGTGCAATAACCTCTGCGGAACTCGCTGAAAAGTGAGGCACTTACCTGGCAGGTGGGACAGAGCTGGGCTCAGCCCTCGCACCCCAGGGCTCCTTGATGGGAAGCTTGGTGCCACCGGGGGATGCCATCACCCTCCTCACCCTCTGGGTGGAAAGGGGCTCCTGCCAGGCTGTGACGTGGGGCAGGTGAGGGGCGGCAGCAGCCCCGGAGCCCCCCTTGGCACACCTTAGGGTGCCCGGTGTGCCTGGGAAGAGCAGCATTCCAGGCTCATGATTACTGCTCCTTGGTGATTAATGGTGGGGAGGGGAGGTAAAAGGGAATGGAAAAACCTGCCAGGAGCCTGGGGCTGTGGCTGGGAGGAAGGAGAGGGGAGCATGCCAAGAACGACCCCTGAGGGGCTGGAAAGCCCATCCCTGCATGCTGGACATGGTGTCTCCCATCCAGCTCTCACGGGAAGCTACACCCCTTCCCAATTCCTCCCCTCCCGAGGACGGGAGCAGCTCCCCAGCGGACACCCAGACACCCAACACCTTTGAGAGCTGGAGAAGTTGAAACCCGCCTGCACACCAAGCTGTAAGGAGCTGGCTCAAACAGGCGCTGGATTCCTCTACACACAACCAGCAGAACAAGGCAGCAAGAGCTGGTGCAAACACTGCCAACATCACTGTGGGGACCCTCCATAAAACCCCATTATCCTTCCCTGCCCAGGCACAACCTCAGCCCTGCCCTGGCCCATCTCTGCTCATCTGCTCCATTCCCACAGGCCGTTCCCCACCTTTCCTCCAGCCCAGGCAGACCTGCAGCACTACAGACACACACAACAGGGACAGCAAATGTCAGAAGCACAAAGGATCCTCTGCAGAGGATGAGCCCGGTTTAACTGCATCCAAGGGACTCATGAAGAGGCTCGTGGATCATAACTGGGTCATGCAGGCTCCGGGAGCACAGGTGGGACCTCGGTCAGCAGAACGGATGGTAGGACAAACACAGAACCCTCAACAGGGGGGCGATTGCTGGGAAAACGCTCAGCACAGCCTGGTTTGCAGGTCAGCTTTGTGCTGAGCTGGGTCTACCACTGAGCACCCACCGAGCAGCACTGCCAGGGGGGACAGCCCTGAGCCCAGCCTCAGCGCTGAAATGACGACAGGGCTGTCCCCTCACCCACAACTTTAGGGGCATTGGCACTGCCAAGGCATCAGGAGAGACCAGGAGTTGATCCAGGAGCATCACTACCAGCAGCTCACCCAAGCCAGGTCTCACCCTCGGAACAGGAGCGTGTCCCACTCTGCAGCCAGCCTGCTTTGAGGTGCACAAGTGATGACAGGAACCCTCTCCCCGGAGGTAAAAATGTGCTTTGGTGTGTTTTCCTCCCTTTTCCATGGTGGAAGGATGAATGCCAACCAAGGAAGAGGCTGAGGGCTGTCCCTGACCATCCCGGGCCACAGGAAGTGTTCCTGCTCGCCCAAGAGCGCGGCTGGCCCAGCCAGGCTGCCACGCCAGCCTGACCGTAACAACACGGGGTTTGTTAGAAAAAGAGCGAGCATAAAACACTGGCCACATTTTACATCTCGTGACAAGCAACTTCTCAACAAAAGGCAAGATGACATTAAAGGAAAACTTGAAAGAGCGAACATTGTAATTTCAAAGACATGAAAACCAAAACAAAACCACAAACACAGCTATTTTTCCCCCAGAGCACTCTCACTTTCAAGCTCAATAGCCTTGAAAATTGGAGCAATCAAACTGTTAAATGCATCGATCTGTTAAATCAACTCCTACTGTACTCAGCTAAATTTAGCCTTTAATCCCCCCTCTCTCAGTCCCAACACCAGATCCCGGGGCTTTCCCCAGCCAGGTCTCTGCCTTCCCACGACACCATGGCTGGTCCCTAAGCCAGCAGAGACGGAGATCACCAGGAGCGACTGTGTTTAGGGACAGGTTAAGCTTCTCCACCTCCCCTCAGTCCACAACTACTCACCACGCTCAAGTCTTTGAAGAGCAGCCTGGACATTGACTTCTGCCAAGCAGCAGCCCCAGCCTCACCAAGTGCAGGCCATTAATTGTGTTTACACTCACCAGTGCATCCTCCTGCTCCTCCTGCACCTTCAGGCTCACCAGAAGCAGCCCAAGGCAGACACTTTGGTCAAGATCTCTGATGATTCTTACTCCCCCAGCCCAGGAGTGAGCAGATCCCTGTGCCAGGATCCACAGATTTCATCAGGGACTTGTCAAGGGGATTAGAAATGGGGAGAACTGGGTTCTGAACCTAAAACATCATCACAGAACTGTGGGATCTCGAGCACTGGCACTTGCCCTTGTTTCCTTCTCATCCTTTTTTAGTCTTTAGCATCTTCATTAATCAAGGCAGCGTCTCATTTCAGAGGCTGCTCAGTACCTGGAAATGTCCCTCCCTCAAGATTTGCTAGAAAGGCTGAAGGGAAACAGAAAATAAGGATGGGCAACCAGAAATGAGGGAGGGAACTGCATGAAGAGAGAAACTCATGGGTCATTTCACAGCAGAGGAGGAGGAAAACACAACAGCAGCTGAATTACAGAATACAAACCATTAACAGGAGACAAGTTTGGTTAAATCTCTGATTTATATCTCCTTGAAGACAACAGCAAAGTCTTTGTTTGAAAAGAGGTGATGACACAGCCTTTATTCTGTGCATCTGTTTTCTCTCCTGACTTTTCAGAGCCGGATCAAAGGAACATGGCAAGGGGCTGCTGCCTGGCTCTGACCACCCCACTGTGCAGAGGGGCCACAGTGAAACCCCCAAACAGAAAACTCCTGGATTTGGACACACAGTGTAAGGGGTGGTAACTGGGTTGGAAAAGCCTCACTAACAGACAAACACAAGTTTTCCTCAACATTGATTTATTTTTAAATATACTACGCAAGAGAGACTGGAATAAAAAAGAAATTTAAAAAAATGAAAAAGAGAAAGAGAGAAGGAAGAACTGGAAGTCGTGTACAGAAACAATCTGTACTGGACTAAATTAAAGGGGAAACGGCCCCCTTAAGTATCACAGAGATGAAGGACAGAGCTATTTACACACTGTAAAAAAGACAAGTCTACAAAAGTGTGTAATAACGAGATACAAGTGTATAATATAGTGGCACAATATGTTATCAAAGTAAAAACAGTACCTCCAGGAAAGAGACAGTCCAGGGGATGTTGGTTTTTTTTTTCTTTTTTTTCCTTACATTTTTAAAGGCAGCCTGTGGCAGAAGTGTGTATTTTCTTTTGAACATTTGTCACGTGTTAAGTCGTGGCTGCTTGTGAGGGCGAGAAGTGGCGTGAACACACACGAGTGAACTACTGGAAATCATACACAAAACAAACAGTTCCAAAGAGAACAGCATAAAATACAATTGAAGGCAATTAGTGTTTAAGATACACAAGAGGGGTCACGAGAGTTACAGGGGACCAGAACATGGAAAATGTGTTTTTCTCATGTTTGGAACTGTTAAGAGGAGTTAAATTGCACTGTTAATAGCCCTAAACCTTGTTCTTTCACTATTGTCCCAAGTCACAGTTAGTTCCCAGCATTAATTGGGGTCACAGGACCTTGGAAAGGAAGGCCAGGAGTCCTGCTGTCAGCATATTGTGGCAGTCTCCTCGGGAGACGCACCCAAGAGAAGTGTCTGCAGTTGTCACAGATCCATGTCTGATGCTGGATGGAACCACACTGGCACGAAGGCAGAAATGCTTTTAACCCCGGGGAACTGGCACTGGAGCTCTTCCAGGGGGCTCCAGTGGCACGGAAAGGCAGGCACCACAGCCCCTCAAAGCACAGGGCTCTGCAGGAGGGCAGAGGCCAGGCTCCACCTTCCTTCACAAAACAAAAAGCTGGAAATTCAGCTGGAGACGCTGCGGTGTCTCAGAGCTCATCCCCAGCCATCTCTTCCCACTGCCATCCTCCCGGCATCAGCTGCCCGAGCTCTGCAACTCCCCACCCCAAACCCCACCTCAATTAATGTCAGATGTCACCAGAGTGCCACAGCACGTCCTCCTCCAGACCTTTTCCAGGCCTGTTTCACTACTGAGGGAGATCCACAAACAGGCACCTGGGCTGTGACAGCAGCAGCTGCTGCCTCCAACACTGTGAGCCCAAGCAATTCACTTGAGCTCAACAACATTGAGAAACTGCTGAAAACACAAAGGGCAGCAGGTGGAATCAAAGGAAGAATTGGGGCAATCACCACTTGTAGCATTCTGTCATCAAAAAACCCTTACATTAACCATTTCCCCCGCTTCCCTCCCAAGTGCCAAATCTGTTGCATTAGTGTCAGGTAAATGCCAGACTTGAGCCAGGGCCATGTGCTGCAAACTCCCCCAAGAAATGCAGTGGGTATATATTGCTATCCAAACACTCATCCTCGTGTACCAGGGGACAGAGGGAGGGGATGAAGATGCAGTACAAAGTCCTCCTGAGGAGGATGGCATCTCAGTGTCCACCAGTCTGGCTTCAGTCTTAATGGTCTGTCCAGAACAATAAAATATTAATAAAAAGGCATGGTGTGACATCAGCATTTAGACTTGTAGTCCACAAGGCAAGTACTCCACAGATAAGACGATTACAAGTATACGAAACACAGGGAATCTGAGTTCAGAGGGCGGGAAGTGCCTCCTGAACACAGCCCTGCCCTTCGGAGCTGGGGCGTCCATTCACAGTCTGCGTCCTTCGCACAGCCCTAACCCGAACGCCCCGCTCCTTTGTCAGTCCACACATTGCTCTCTCCACAGCTGGCTTTGGCCCATTGTGATTGATTGATTCGTCTGTTTGTTTTTCAACCTGGTTTCTGCTACCTCTGGACAATGTCGCTGATTTCTTTCACTGAGCTGAGCAGTTTGCTAAAGTCCTGGGTGGCCGCAGGACCGCTGCCAGCTGTCGCCGGGCAGATCTGAAGCTCCCGCAGGTTGTTCTCCAGCTTATTGATGGCCTCCCGAAAGGCAAATTTGTTCCTCATCTGCTGAATGGAGTCCACGTAGCTCACGCAGAAGGTGTAGAGGTTCTTGCCAGCCTCCAGGACAGCGCTGTGGCTGGCCATTTGTTCAGAGTTCTTGCTGATGGCGAGCCGCAGAGCCTCGGTGCTTTCCAACACCACCCCCTTGGTGATGGTGCCACTGGCAATCCTCTCCGGGGGCTGCCGGGTCTTCCGCAGCGAGACCCTGGTGGATATGAGAGGGATGAAGGCTGTGGATGACGGCTGGTCCCCGCCTGGGGCAGAGGGTACGGATGAGGAAGAGGCAGCCGGGGTTGCTGTGCTCAGCAGCAGCTTTGTAGAGGACTGTGGCTTTGGTACAGAGGGGATCCCCAGCTTTTTCACACCTTCCCCTGACGGGTTTGGCTTGACAGCATCACTGCCTGCAGCCTCTCCAACCTGAGTCAACTGTTTGGATTTCGGCCCAGACACCACATCTGCTGCTGCTTCATGGCTGGGACTGTGAGAAACCTTCCCAGGCTTGGCGATGGAGGATGAAGACAGCGGGAGAGGAGGGGCTGGTTTCAGCTTCGATAACTTCCCTTTGTCCTTCCCTGCCGACTCCGAGGTCTGCTTGAGCCTCCTCAGTCGCGGCTCCTCAGAGGAAGCCTTGCTGGCCCCTATGAACCCAGCAGGGCTGGGTTTGGCAGCAGAACCTTGGTCCATCGTCACAGTGGTACCTAAGGCACTGGATTTGACTCCATCGTCCTTGTGGAGCCCGCTGGAGGGAGGAGGGGCAGCAGGTTGCCTACGGCCAAGTTTTGGCGTCAGGCTGGGAGGGCTGGAACCAGGGCTCGACTCTGCATCTTTGAACACGTCATCAGTGGTCTCTTCATTTTTCTTCAGCAGCCGTGGAGGAGGGGTCACTGTTCCCCTGACAGCAATGTCAGTCTTGGCCTCGTTTGCCCGCTTCCGAGGCAGCGCTGGCTTTTCACTTCTGTGCCCCCCAAAAGTGGAGGAATCAAACTGGCGTCCCGTGGACTGCAAATCCCGAGGCAGAGTCACAGATTTCCACTCTGTGTCCTTCGCTCCGTGGGGCACGCAGGAGGCTGAGCAGGACCTCAAGAAACGCTTGCTGGAGCTGGAACTACTCTCCTCCTCTCCAGCCACCCCTCGACTGCTGCTCATCGTGCTGGACTTCTTCCGTAAATGGGGAGACAAGAATCCAGAGTTCCCAGCGACAACCCCGTTGGTGACACCAGCCCCATTGCTTGGGCTCTGGAACTTGGAGGGGTCAGCTGTGTCTGCAGGGGGTGCAATGAAAGCTCCGTTGCCAGCATCCCTGCACTCCTCCTCCCCGCCCGCCCTGCGCTCCGAGTGCCCGTCCATCTCTCGGAAGGAGCTGCTCCGTTTCGGAGGGGTAGGGGCAGTTTTCTTCTTCTTCTTGATCAGGGCACTGAAGAGGTTGTGCTTTTTGTCTTTTGGAAGCAGCCGCTCATCTTCATTCAAAGTGCTCTCCAGGGCCACCCTCTCCTTCCGTGGGAGCAAGGGGGAAATAGCAGGTTCATGATCCAGAGGGTCTGCAAGAGAAAAGAAAAGGGTTTAAGCGTTGCTCCAGGAGCCAGAATAATTGGTTTTCTTACAGGAGCAAACCACTGCAGCACCTCCAAAAGGTGCAGGTTCTCTAAACAAACACAACTGCAGAGGAGAAGTAAAGCAAGAGCAGCCGCACTCAAGCCTGGACCGAATGTGGTCCCTGACTCTGCATCCATTCATTCCTGAGGTGGCTGCCAAACCACTTTCCCTGTAGGCTTCTGATTGAAAGAACGACATACAAACACTCCATGTTTGTGTTCAGATTCCCATCCTCACATCTGGAGACTTGTCTAAACTTCACACTGTGAAGAAGATAAATACGAAGAGGCCTGTGCTTTAGTCCCTGTGCTATTGCTGTCTTTTGAATCACTGACCCTCTGAATTAATAAGGCATCTCTGTAACCCACCTCCATCCCCAGGCTCCTCGTTCATTTTCCTGATGTCATCCTTTGTGGGGAATGGAAATAACTGTTTCATGAGCAGAAATCAAGATCGAGATATGACACTTCAGGTCGTACCACGGCGAGGATGCTCAGCTTTGTACAGTAACAGAGAAAAGGGGCAGTACCAGCTCCTTCAGCAGCACTGCTGCAGAGGGAAGCGAGAGGGTGACCCTCTCTCCTCTTACAAGAGGTATTTAAAAATGAATAATGGCTTATAATAAATTCATACAGAGTCCTGAAGGTCTCTGTGTTTGACTGACAGGGGGGCTCGTTCCCAGACCAGGCACTCCAATGGCATTCCAATCCAAAGGAGGAATGCCTGCAGGGCAGCATATACATTTACAGCTTGACTAGGCAGTAGGAAGGGAGATGAAGCAGAGTCATAAGGGAGGATGCTTCTTAGTCACAAATTGGTGATCATCGTGCTACGGGTAGGATTTCGGTTGAGGAACGGATTTTGGTAGAGGAGAGAGAATTTGAAAAGAAATAGGTGCGTACTTTGAGAAGACAGCACATTTCCACAGGAACACGTTCAGTTAAACCATTCCCACGGGACTCAGGGAGCCCGGACAGCCAGAAGAGCCAGGCTATGGCCTTACTGAGTACAGACACAGTGGAGCTGCAGAGATCCAGAGAAAACTAGCAGCTAGCACTGAGGATCAGCTTCCAGCTGCTGGACTTGCTATGGAAACACTGACAATTGGAAGGGAAACTGCAATAAAACTTTATTGTGAAAATATTTCTTTCACAGTAAGGAGTGAAATGATTCCCAGCATAATGTTAAAATCATATTATGCCTGCTGTACTTGAATTTCTCAAAGCCCTCAAGTATTTAAATGAAATTATTTTACTTCAAAAGCTTGTAATAATAGGCAATTATATTTCCTATATATGGTAAATAACCTTCCTTTTTATGTCACTGATACTTTCTTTCTGCAACATTTTAAATCCCCTCTTTCCCCCCTCCCTTTGACTAGATGTACATTTGCTACTCAAACATATACTACTGGCTGAACCTGACATTACAAAAAAAGGTCAGTGACATGAATGGTCAGAAGAAGCAGCCTCAACAGGAGCTGGAAAAAATGCCACTGCATTTCATTTTACATTCTTATTTTTCAAACGAGCTAGATACAAATCTCCTGTACTCATTCAGCCTTTTACCACTGCTTTTATTACCTCGGAATGGTAGGCAAGTGCTTGAAGAAACTGATTGGAAGTTTAATTTTATGGAAGAGTCTGTAAATACCTCTTTGTCCCTTGCTGAAATTATATTTGGTACCTGCCAAGAGTAATACTCTTCTGTGCTGCAAGCACAAATCTGGTAGGATGGAACAGTGAAGAAACCTCCCTTATGGGGCTTGCTAAACCCGAGCTATCACCCTGCTTTAAATTATGCAGTGTGGTAGTGTAAAGTGGCTTGAACACAGCAGATTACCCAGCACTCAGATGCAGTGGGAGATCCCACTGATAGCTGCTGCCAGGGAATGGGAAGAGGATATGATCAGAGAGCTCCGTGCTCAGGCTCTGGTCTGTAGGGAGCTGCAGGCAACAGCCATTAAGTTAAAAGAACTCCGAGGGCTTCTCTAAGCAACGTCGGGGAGAGCACCAGTCCCTCAGCCAGTTAAGGATTCACAATCCCAGCTGCTGTGTGTATCTGGCCCCAGAATTAACAACCTACCTTTGCAAAAACTAATAAAAGGAGTCCTGGACCCAGGACAGCAAAGTCAGCAGCCTGTCACCCAGACACACAGCGCTGGTACAGAGAGATGGCACCTGTTATTAGGCACAGCTTTGCCTACGTGAAGGCCTGGAGCTAGATGTGCATTTTGTTTTCCCCTGTATTTCCTGAAGGAATAATGACTTTAATTAAACCTACCACACTCCCCCTGGCCTCGAGCATGTGCAGTCTCCAAGCCCTCGTTGGCATCTTTGCTTTCAGCAGCTCTCCTTGATGTTCGCGTTTTGGTTGGTAACTCCGGGGCTTGGAGGAAATTGCTCACTACACTCCTCATGCCCTTCTTTCCCAATTCCTTCTCCACCTCTGCAAGGCACACAAGAAAAACGATCACTACAATCAACAGAAGACAAAAAAACTATTGCTCTGTTTGGAATTAATAGCACAAAAGAAAAGTGAACAACACCAAGTAGGGGGTTATTCAGCCGTTTTGCCCTTTAAAATGAGATGTTTGCCCAGACAAAAACCCCCACATGGAAGCAAATAACAGCTTTCTACATCATTTATAACCTAGGACTGAGTTTCACTGCAAAGCAGTCTATGAAAAACATGCAGAGTGTTAAGGATGCAGTCAGCCCCTTCCCCATCCCTGGAATTGCTGGTCCAAGAGGGACCCAGACCTACCATCCGATATGCTGGATTCCTGAAACATCGTCTCAAAGGCCTGATGGATCTCAGCAAAGGAGGGTCTATCAGAAGGGCTCCACTGCCAGCCTGAAAAAAACACACCACCACTCAAACCTTCCCTTCAGCAGCAGACACTCAGTACCCTGCACCAGCATGAGCCAGAAATCACAGTTCCCCTTTCAATACACTGAAATAAAATACTGACACAGAAATCTGATTTACAGGGTGCTGGGTGTCTGCAACCACTTTGGCTCAGTGACAACTGCAGACACCCAGCACTCCCTAAATCAGGTTTCTGTGTCAGTGTGTGACAGTAGGTGCTGAGCACTGCTGGGGAGAAGTGCAGGGCACTGAGTCACGTACCAAAAGGCCACAGTGAAGAGTCACAGCCAGTCCTGCAAGAAGCCAAATGAAGCTCCTGCTTCATCCTTGGAGCACGAGCTTTTCTTTACGTTGCCAGGAAAAAGGAGACAAAGGAAGCATTGGGATCCACAACAAATCTCTCCCCCAGGCCTGTGGGCTCCCAGTAGGGATGAACAGCTGGTTTCATAGCGTGCTCATCCTCCAGGGAAAGCAGTTTTAACCAAACACTTCCACACAGCACTGCACCTTCTCTGGAACTGGCAGGGGCTTCTTGTGCCTTGCTGTACACAGGGAGATCTCAGCACTTTTACTGCACCCCTGCAGAGCTAAAAAGCAGCATTTGCAGGGCTAGGGAACACTTACACGCTCTCATGAGCTCATAAACTTTCTCAGGACAGCCTTCAGGGCGCTCCATACGATAGTCTTTCTCCAACAGCTCATAGACTTGAGAGAGGTCAATCCCAGGGTAAGGGGACATACCGTAGGTTGCAATTTCCCACAGCAGAACACCAAAGGCTGGAGCAAAGAGGAAAAAAAAAAAAAAGAAAAGGAAAAAAAAAGAGGGAAAAAAATCAATACGCTTTGTTTTCATCTTAAATTTGAGAGGATGTTTAGTGGGAGTAGACACTCAGTGGTGCTGCACACTTAGAGCAGCTCTGGGTGGCTCAGATCCCATGCTCAGCAGCAGCTTAAATGTTAAAGAAGCGTAACAAGCCCCTCCGTCAGCACAGACAAGTCTCCTGCGATATGACAGGGTAGAATTAGACTAATTTTCAATGTATCAGTTGTCTCAAACCTGAACGCCTTGAGATCCTTCAAGTCCTATTAGAGGCACAATTAAGAGACTTCACAGTGGATTAGCTGAAAGCGCTTCACTGCTGCACTGCAGTCGCTCCCTCAGTGTGACAGCTCCTCTCATTTGCAACCTCTCCCTGGAGGACTCGCACATTTTAATAGCTCAGTGTTTTTGGGGTGCCCTTGTTTAGCTGCAGCGTGGTCTAGAAGGGAAATCTGGGAGGCAGCGCTGAGAGGAAAGTTTCAGCAGTTGCTACCAACAAGACATGGTGAGGGTGAGACCCAGGGAAAGCTGAACAGGAAAAGGGAGAGCACAAAAAGGGTCTTGGAAGAGGCAAGGCATTCAAGTGGCAGGAGTCTGTGGGGGGGCGGGTCAGCAGAGGGGTCAGGCAGCTAAGCCAGGAGTCAGGCACACAGAATAAACCCAACACCAGTTCAACAACCTGCATGTAATTAGTTCAGTCACCCTATTCTGTTCTTAACCTGAAGAGAAAGCGATTACAATTCTGCATAAGTAAGGAAATCACATCACATTACATGGAAACGCCACCAAGGGCAATTTACATTAGACATTTCTGTGCACAATTTTCTTTGATTGCTGTCTTGAGGCAGTGAGGTGAAAACATCTAAACTCTGGCGTGCCCAGCAGCAGCCGTGGCCTCTGGGGACAGCTGATCTCTGATCAGATCCCAAAGTCCACTGCCCCAACTCTGCTTCCCAAGGTTACACTAACCCTGACTAAAGATACCTCATATTCCTTTGGGATCTTTCCTCCCTTGGAAATCCGGGGATCCTGCAGCCACCACAGCAGTACAGCAGCATCCTGACACTGTGGCAGATACTCAGCAGCCAACACCACATGCAGCCCAAAAGCAGCAGAAACACCTTGGTCAGCAATCATGTACTCCTTGGGAGGCTGTTTTGGGTTTTCCTCCTCCTCTGATTTTACATCAGCCATCTACCTAAAAGTTTCTTCAACATAAAGCCTTTCTCTGCACATTTTCCCCCAAACCGCAGAAAACTTCATCTCTGCTTCGCTACTGTCTGTTGGTTTATATATAGAAGATGCTCAGGATATCATTCTCCAAGTGCCTTTAGGACCACATTCCACAAACTTCTATCTCATGTCACTGGGCACTTTTGAGAATTTGACCAACAGCTATGGCAGAGATATAAAACCCAAAGAAAGGCTGATAAAAGTACAATGAGATTTTCTGTGGTCAGAGTTGATACAATATAGCTCCATTTAGCTAAGCCTACTCTTATCACCAGCACTTCAGGGCTCTTCAATAACCATTTGTCATCAAATTTTCCCTCTGCTTTTCCTCATCTCATTCCAAAGATTACTCTTTTAAAATGCAGCAAGACGAGCTTGGAGCTATCACTAGACAGATATACACATAATTATTTTATTTAACATAAAACGAACCAGAATCTTTACTCCTTGAAGTAGTTAGAAAGTTTTTGGCTATATAACAATGTATCACTTCATAGTCCTGTGACAGAACTCCAGCAAGGCAGTAGTACTGAGCCCTCCAGCCCCATTTCATACATTTCTATGAACACTACAGTATCCTTTATTTTTATATTTGCCAACAATTCAAATATATAAAGGTTGGCATTCTCTGTGCTCTGCTCTAAGACTGCCCAAGCAGAGATTAGCTCCCGCACTCTGACAAGCTCAGAGGACAACGTGGAACCTGCTCCCTCCTGAAATGTTCCACAACGGCCTCACTTCACAGACCTGGGAAAAAAGACTTTAATCTGCATTAATTTGCCCATGCAAATTCTTACCCCAGACGTCGGATTTAATGGAGAACTTGTTGTAGGCCAGGCTTTCTGGTGCAGTCCACTTGATGGGGAATTTTGCTCCGGCGTGGGCCGTGTAGGTGTCACCTGTCATTAACCTGCTCAGGCCAAAGTCTGCCACCTTCACCAAGTGGTTCTCCCCTACAAGGCAGTTCCTGGCAGCCAGGTCCCTAAAAACAAGACCAAAAATAGGCAATGAGAAGTCTTTACCATCTCACTTTTAGCGATAGCAAGGAAACCTGCTGTTCCCAAAGAAACCTGGGCCTGTGTGATTATTTTGATCCGAGTATTACACAGAAATTCTGGAGTTACAGGCACACAAGTGAGAGGGGAAGTTATTTTCCATTCCGGCTTCGTAAGACTGTCAACCGAACTTTTTATTTTTTTTTCTCCTAATTTGAAGTGAGAGCTTCAAGAAGCCCCCTCACTTTCAATAAAAGCAGCCACCCTCAGGATAAAAATATTTCAAAGAAATGTCAGTGCTCAAGTTATCAATAGCTGGGGATGAGCACTGAATAAACTGAGTTTGAATTCCTCACTTGCCCACCTCTCTAGCGCCTCAGTCACCCCAGCCAACACCAGTGGTTCTCCAGAACTCCTTTTCCAGTCCTTGCTCAAGTGCCAGGGTTAGCTCCCAGCTCTGCTCTGCATTCTCCCAGGTGTACCACCTTTTACAGCACAACCTGCTCACACCAGCTTTTGGCCTTTGCAAACCTGCTGCAGCCTCTGCTATCAGCACTGGCATTTTCAAAGGACTAGGCAATAAGCAAATTGAACTTTTTCCCACATATTTTTCCACCATTGGCTCCATCCTGGCAGGTAAGAGTTGTGCAGGTTGTGTGTGCCACTTCCCTGGCTTGTACATACTGTTTGCACCCTCGGAAATGCTTCAGAAGGATGAAAACATAGAGCATAGAAGTACATTTCTCCTAATATTAGGTTTTGTTAAAAACACTTTTCCAGATTATGTCATGTTGAACTAAAAATTGACTCTACCAGGAAGCTCCTGTGAGATCTTTAGATATGAGGCAGACACTGCTGTTTTTTTGGCTTGTTCCGCTCAATCAGAATAAATTAAAAAACAGAAAAAAGTACATCTTACTAGATGCCCATTTAAATTTCACAGTGTTTTTGAATATACCTTCTTATCAATTCTGATTACTACAATGTGTATCTAAATAAAAGCTCCTCTTCATAATCAAATTCCTCCTCCTTCCTGATTCATTAAATGAGGTCAGAGCCCAGCATTTGAATCCATGGATGTGAATTGTGACAACACTCTTCAAATAACTGGGTAGGTGGTTATGGGGGTGGCTGATAAGGAAAAACGCTACTATTTATTTTAGATAAATAGGTCATCAGAAATAAGAGGAAATGAAATGAAATGAATGGCAGAGAAGACAAATGAGATTCACACAAAACAGTTTTTAGAGTTTACTTCCTGCAGGCTGAAGGGACAAAATCCTTTCAACAGCGCAAATCAAAGGCTGGAAATTTTAATTGGCAGCATCCCTGTTCAATTTATTGACTGATAGCAGCATTTAACCAGGCCTTTCAAGCAGCAAAGGCACGGCACGGCTCAGAGGAGCACCTAGAACTTTACACACCATCTTCATATTTGTCTCTATGAACAAAACACGTGCTAATTCCATATTCCAGTTAATTGGGCAGGAAAGGTCACGCTATGACACAGAGAGCATCTTGCATAAAGCTCAGCCACTCTCAAGCCCTGGCGCAGGATGTGTCATTACATTGCCAGGAGCCCATTTCTGCAGACGAGGAACGCAAAGCTCCAGCCATAATTGCAGCACACTTTAAAGGTCAGAGTCTCCGAGACTTTTAAGATGGCAGAGATGCTTATTAAAGTGAATACACAATCTGGACAATAGCGGGGAACAATCCCTGCAGTGCAAAACAAAGTGAGCCAAACAAGAAAGAACGGGCTAAGGCGGCCCTCCGAGGGTGATTCTGCTGCACACATCCAGCATCACCAACTGCAGCTGGTTCTAAAGGCTGTTAGAAACAATCAAATATATAATCTGGTCCATTAAGAGTCTGTTACTTTGGGCTTAAATTTACATTTAAGGCCCTTGTCCAAAATATGAAAGTACTGATGTGTCTTTCACCTGCATCACTTCAAAGGCAAGATAAAAACCCTGAGGGAAAACCCATCCTTTAGACAGGTTAATAGACTGTGTCAGAACACAATGCACTAGTGTGTTAAATATATGACACCAAGCAATGCTGTGATAGCCTGAAAGGCAGGAAAATACATCAAGGGGTGTTCTGTGTTCAAGATTCAGGGATGCTTACTGTCCTTCCTACCTGTGGATGAAGTTCTTCTTCTCCAGGTACTCCATGGCTGAGGAGATCTGAGTTGCCATGTACAGCAGCACCACAGCATTCACCTCCTGCCTGTTACACTCACGCAGGTAATCCAGCAGATTCCCATAGGTCATGAACTCCGTGATGATGTAGAAAGGAGGTTCCCGTGTGCACACCCCTGGGAACAACACGGAGGTGTCACTGAATGTTGAAGAATATCAGTGAATTTTCAGGTTCCGTCCTCGAGGGCAATTTGTGCCTCCAGAAGGCAGAAAAATGGGGCTCATGGAACGAATGGATTCTGCTAGGAAGTGGTTAATAGAGGGGTTTAATTTTCTGCTTCAGGCTCTGGCAAATTAAACATTAGGGAGACGAGATCATTAAAAATCATGTATTAGTGGTACAAATTGTGAATTTTGCCAGACAATAAGTGTCTGTATTTAAAGCCTTGGTATGGTAAGCAGCTTATCTGCTCCTTAACATCCATATCACTGCACAAGGGTTTAGTTCAAATCCCTCTGCTTGGTATTTATCACTTACCTAATAACTGCACCAAGTTTGGATGCTTGATCTCCTTCATTACTGCAGCTTCTTTCAAGAACTCTTCCACCTCCATGGTATCCTCCTGCAGAACAATGGCAAAGCTTTGGCAAAGGCAGTGTACACAAAGGAGGAACAGATTTTTGTATGAGGACAAAAAAAGAACTGCAAACCGACAACGTAAGCCACAGCTCTTGCAAGGTAATTTTTCCCCGTAGCCACAACATAAAGCCAGGGAGTTAGGCACATTAATTTTTTGTATGATTTTTAAAAATACGTATTTTTGTCATTCTTATACAAGCTGAGCTTTCTGGGGCAAGAAAATCCATTTCCTTTTTGTGAAGGGTCTCTCACAGAACACTCAGAAGCTGAAAAGGAAAAACGAGCTTGTTTCTGACAGAATAAAAAAAAGGCAACATCAAATAAAAAGTACAGAAAAGGACCACAAATGAACATCAAAGAAAGGATACACCACAATCAAATGCTCGAGAGGCTGCTGAAATGCAGGCCCTTGGGTTCACTGGGCAGGAACAAGGAACCCGCTCTCAGACGGGGAGGCACGACCGATGGCAGCCACTCTGTGACTGAAAGCCCAAGGTTTCACAGATTCATTTCTGGCATTTAGAGCCTGACCCATGACGTATCTGTTCTGGGCAGACGTGTCACTCTGGATTTGTTGGACACCATAAAGTTACTTGGCACAGCACAAAACCAAGGGAGATACAATCTTCCTCAAAAGACATATTTTTCTGAAGCAAATACACCCCAAATGGCCGGAAGGTCATTTCAAAGTGGTGCAAAAATACGGATCTATTCCTAAAGCAATGTTTCTTTCTATATCCATATTTTTTTCATTGATGGATTAATGTTGACAGGCTACATGGACAAAGTGTTTTAAGGAAGGATTGGAAAGGATTTACTGCTGCTGGTGAGAACGATAACAGTGGGCTGCCACTGTGAGATCCAGCCAGCTCCCTGCTTTGCACTTAGCACTGAGAACATTTTTCCAACAGTTTCATTCAATCATTTACTATTCATTGCCAATTAGCTTGATTGACAGCTGCGATTTGCTCAACACACTGTCAAAACTAATAGTCCAAAGGTCCTTGTGAGCAGAACCTTAAACTGTTCTCTTTGGCAAAGGAAACTGGGTTAATAATTCAGGTTGCAAAATTACCCTAAATACTCCTTTATCTTACTCACGCTACACAAACCTTGGAAGGTTTCTCCTCTGTGTAGCTACTCCACTGTTTGAAATTTCTTACCTTTCAGTGACCAAATTAATAGGAAGGACACATAGAGAGAACCAGTCTAGCAATGATCCCTCTGAAAACCTGATCTCGTGCAAAGGACCAAGCTTAACTGGCTCCCAGCTCCCACTCTACTAAACCATGGAAGAAACGAACAGCTCTGGCTGTACAGTATTGTCCCACAGCACAGGGCCATGCCATGGCATCAAGGGACACCAGGGTTACGTGTTATCTAATTTAAAACACAGGCTACTCTGCTGGGGAAAAAAACAAAGGAGAGAGGAAAAAAAAAATCAAAAGAAAAAGCAGAGGCAGTCCTAGTGGTTGCAGCATTGAGATGAGCAGCACCAAATGTGCAGAGCTGATCAGCTCACAGCAGCTCAGCCGTTAAATGGCCCTCAGGAGCACCTGCTGTGGCCACAGCCACGACCAGCTGGTCCAGTGCAGGTCACAGAGCCTCCTGTCCCTGCAGCCACCGCCTCGTGCCCCTGTCCAACATCGGGGGTAAAAACACAAATTCAGAGTGTGTCCTCTTATAACAGACCCTGATAAATACGGATGTGCCCTGTTCAACTCACAGAGCTGCCAGGGACGGGTTTTAACAGGCAACATCTCAGCACCAAAACACTGTCTCGCCCTCCCCAGTCAAACGCTGAGGAACAGCCTGTGCTGCTTCTCCAGTTCTGTGCCAGCCATGAGCTATGTTTAGATACTTAACAGAAAACTGAACAACAAATGGGTGTTCGTAAGCATCATTATTCAAAAAGATGCTGGAAGGACTTCCCCCCCTTTCTCTTTCAGCCTTCACTCCCCTTTATCTTTCGTATAGAGATATCTCAGGTAGATGGGGAAGGAACAAGAATCATATAAAGTTTTGAAAAACATTCTCTCAAAGGAAAATAAAATGAGTCATCTGAAGATTTGGATAGAAGCTGCAAAAGGCTTGTTTTTCCCAGTAGAACTGGGATATAAATGTGATTTTAAAATGTTTCCCAAAACTTTGAAGAAAGCTATAATCCCACCTGTCAGGCAGTAGACTAATGGATTTAAAGCAGGTGGATTATAAATTTGCTTTTAAGGATGGTTTTAGCGTGCATAATTGCAGGTTGAAGTGTTTCTCAACTCTCTTCTTGGTTGTTCTTACACTCCCCAGTGGAACATGCTGCTCCAACACTACATTATGAACCACTTTTAGTCGTGTTTCATTAAATATTTATTTGATATATTTGAAACAGCCATGGTCTGTATTAAGGTTTCTCCTTTGCACAGATTTGATGGGATAACACGCAATTTGTCTTTGTTGATGGGTTTTATGGAGAAGAGAATGAACGCAACAACTACAGTTTGGACCAAGAGGAGAAGCCTGAAAGCGTCAGGAATCCTCACGCTGCAACCAGCAGCAGGAAGATGTTACAGCAAGCAGTGCTCCAGGAAAGAGCTGAGCTCTCCTCAACGTGAGCAGCTGTTTTGTTGAACCTGGTCACATCCCAGCTCACCTGCACCGCAGCGCTCCGAGCGATCCCGAGCAGGGACAACACTAGATGTCACTCGCTCCCTGTGCAAGCTGCACTCGGACTCCCCCGCTGGGAGCAGCAGCAGGAACCTCCAGAGTACAGGAAAGGCTAAAATGAAAATACTTTCTGCAGCCATGGCAACCCAGAAGTACTGAGGCAGTCACTGCCCGGAGAGCAAGGAAGAAATATTTTCCCCAAATCAAGCGAAGGTTCTTCCCCTGACACTGAGGCGTCCACACAGTTTTCTCCACTTCAAAATTTCCATTGCAAAAAAACCAAAAAGAAACAAACGAAAGCCTCGGTTCTGTTTGTTTCTGCAAGACCAAACCACGTCCCCAGTCAAGGAGAGAGAACATGGTGTCAAGTTCGCATAAACTCCTATTAAGCAATCAAATGCAATGCGTGCAGATGGTGCCAGAAGATCTCAAGACAGTTTTATAAACATAGATGAATTAAGCAACGACCTTATGAACTCACAGAGCACTATTTGCATTTCAAGAGACAAGGAAACCAAGATGCAGAAATCAGGGAGCAGAGCCAGAAACAGAACTGATTATCCAGTTCTTCATTAAAGCCACTTATGAATTTTAATATACCTTAGCTTGGATACCCTTTTTCCTCCTCTTGTGTCTTTTGATAAGAAGCAGCTGTGAATAGTTGCTTAAGACTTCCAGGTACACAGGGAGCTTGTCTTTTGGGAAAGATGCCACACAAGACAGAAAATCAAAACATGTAAAGCCTCCCTGAAGCACAGCCTTTGAATTTTATGTTGACTGACTCACAATCCACAATTTTCCTTAATACACCAGCTTGTGTTGGTGTGTTCATCCATGAACAGCTCACCTTTACCACACCCTGAATGTGAGACACCGCAGCACTATTTGCTTTTCTAAGATTTCATCCGTTCTAAAGTAAAAATTGTGCTGTTAACATCCTCCTTTGTTTAGATACAAGTGTTTCAGGTATCATATAAACCATAAGAGGATCAAGCTCTTTCAAAAACACTCTATTTCAAGCCTGCAGCACACAAAGGAAGGGCTGCCATCAATACCCAACCAGGACTGAGGGCAGGCAGCCAGCCTGACCTTGCTTCCCGCTGGAGTCGCACGGGAACGCTCCGAGACTGAGTCCTACCTTGAGAGTCTTCACAGCCACTGTGAGGTTGTACTTCTTCCAGACTCCTTCATACACCTCTCCATACTGCCCTCCACCCAGCTTGTGCTTCATGGTGATGTCGGTGCGCTCGATCTCCCACTTGTCGTAGTTGGGGGACACGCCGTAGATCGTGGGCTTGTTGCGCTTGGGCGCCGGGTAGTGCAGCGTGGTGATGAGCCCATCTGCCACGGTGGAGTGGTGGTGGACCAGCTCTGCCAAGGTGTTGAAGCGGCTCTCTGAAGACACATAGAGCTGGGAACCAGAGAGGAAGGGAGAAGCTCGTTCAGGTAATGCCCATCGGAGCGCTTGTACGGAGCAACTACATCAAAAAGCTGTGAAAGCAAGGTGTGGTGTTGCTTCTACTGGAGCTGCAGAACTGTGAGCTCCACAAGCTCTGTAACCAGCTCCAGAGCCCAGAACAACCAATGCTTACATGGGAAAGGCATGGATTCAGGAGAAAATACATGCACTTTGCCAAAACAAAAGGGCAGGAATGGCTGCAAATAGCACTAGACGGGCATGCTGTTGGCTTGAGATGTTTGTTTTCAAAAGGCTGGTCAGTAGAGATTGTGGGACATTTCCTGGAGACTATGGGGGGGTTGTCAGCCTCAGTGTCTTAATTTCATTATTACTATTTGGGTTACAACATTTTCACCTGCCTAAATTCTCCTTGAAGTGCCACTGGCAAACTGGAGTTTTCGCTGCTTTTGGCCTAAGCTTCTGCAGAGCATCAGCATGAAGCCAGGGAGCTGGTCTGCCCCGTCCCTGATGGACACTGATCGATAGCACAGAAGTAAAATCATTATCACTGAATGAAAACCTGCTGCGAGGCATGATAACCCATATTTGTTACCTTCTTAACGTTTATACAGAAGATCCATTCTAAGCCCAAAATCCTTCTAAAGATAACAGACAAAATGAGTCCCTCCCACCAGAGCTGTGTATTTCCAGTTTTCATCCTCAAGCCCGGTCTTCTGCCAGGCAAGGTGATAAAAGGTAGAAATTTAATTATTTGAAAAGTGATGCTGGCTACATCTGAAGCAGAGGGAGAAATCTTTGTATCAAAATGCATTTTGCATCATAGTCCAGCCTACAACAGACACAGAAGATGGAACAGCTCCATTTCTCACAAAGGACCAAGGTCTGGCAAGGGACAAGCTCACAGGAAGAGCAGCACTATGCTGGCTACCCAAATTTCTGTCCAGTCCACACACTAGTCCTGTTGCTCACATCACATGCCAATAGCTATGATCAAACTTCCCAAATGCTTCTGACATGCTGGATATACACTCAACAGTTTCTGCATGTGCAGTGACCATCTGTCTGGGATTTCGTGAGGCTTGGAAGTTGATAGGGTTGCCAGGCATCCAAAAATCTCAGACTTTGGGTCAAATTCTGCTTCTTCCACCTAGACAGAACTTTTGCATGGAAAAAAAAAAGCATCTGTGAAGCTCTAGCAATAAGACAGTATGTCCAACAAAAAAAGGGAGCTGTGTTTGCAAGAGAAAAAAATGTTTGTAGGGAAGAGAAAAAACCACCCTCAAACTTGAGTAGCCTTTGTACTGGAGACTGGCAATTCCTGCAGGGATGCTCCTCCTTTTCAGGGATCTGTTTATTACACAAACCCACAATGAGAACAGGAAAAATTGGATAAAACCAAATGTTCTGAAGCATATGGGAGCACAGGCACTACATACAAGAAAAGGTGAGTGAAAAGAGCAGTTTATCACCCAAGAAAGATAAAGGAAAGTGCCTCTCCCCCTCAGCATCCTGCTGGCACAGTGGCCAACTTGTCTGTGAGCCACGTGAGTTAAACCACTCCACACTGGTGACAGCACATCCACTTCTGGATGCACAAGGACATTCAGAGTGCAGGGTTTTACCTCTGAGCTGGAGAAAACTACTTTCTTTTCACTCTTGTTTTCCTCTTGCTACAGTTGCTGATAAAAAAACTCCTAAGGAAACTTCAACTCTAGAAAATAAAAGCATCCTCCTGGGGAGCATGTTCACAACCCTCCACCAAAATGAGTTGAATATTCTTTTGGTAAAGTAACTGTACCAAATCTCACTTCAATACTATGGCTAAACCTGTGTCCCCCCCCCCGAAATAAATCCTACAAAAACCTATTACACTTTTCATGGTCAAAGAGGTGAAATCAACTTAAAAACAGATGTTCTGAGAACAGAAAAGTGACAACATAAGAGGCTTTTAGAGATGCTTGGTGTGAATGACCAAGCATTAGCCAGTAAAATCACAATTTAAAACAAGCCATGCCTGTTTGGGAACGACTTGAAGTACCTGCAGTGGTATGAGCAGTTCACATGTTACACCGAGAATTAAATCTAAAAATATGGATTTTTAGAAAAAGCTGAACTCCAGGATTACTTGGAAGTATTAGAGAAGCATAGAGAATGAAACTCCCCAAGGTTTTATGACAGCTTGTAACTCAAGAGAATTAGAGATATCTGTATTTAGTGTGACAGACTATATGACTTTGTTACAGAAGGAGAAAGAAGCTAAATAAATTGCCAAAGGTTTCAGAGAAAACCTCTGGCAGGATGAGGAGAGAAGAGGATTGCCCTGTCCAGGCCACAAGGCAACACTCCATGCCTTAACACATATGAAATTTTCCATTTACATTAAAAAAATCTTCCACCAGTAAATATGCTCATTCTGCAGGCAGGTTTTTTCTAACTTGTCACTGATGACATCCAACAAGAAAACCATGGGGTGCTGTTAACTGTACTCTCACAGAGTTGACAGACCCAGCACCTGAGGTTTTGCAGGGACTCACAGTTTCCTTCCTGGCTATGTTGTTGAGACATTATTTGGTCAATCTTTTTTATATCAAACAAACCATAACACCAGTCCTGTTCCAATGGGCTCTGCTTGCACAAACGGGCTGCTCATCTGCACTTCTGCCACCAGACCACATCTCCTTTTCCAGGCTGGAGTACTTTATACAGGTGGTTAAACTGGCCCATGCTAACCTCAGCACATCCTGGATCCAGCAGCATTCCCCTCCCCACTCACCAGACAAAACTGAACATCCACACAAAAAAAATCCATGAAGGTTCAAGTCCGCATCCAGTTCACCCGCTGGAGGCTCCAACAGACTCAAGCAGGACCCGAGTCCTGCTTCCTTCATGCTGAGGACAGCAGGATTTGAAGAACTGGCTGGACAAGGCTGTTTATTCAGTTGGGTTACTCAGTAGGAGGCTTTGCCTCAAGTACTATCAAATCAGGAAAACCAAGTCCTCTGTACCACGGAAGTGGTTCACCAGATGACTGGCTGCACTGTGCCAGCCAAATCAAGAAAGGTCACTTTTAATACCTTCCTTAAAAAAACCCCTAACCAACAAAACAAAACATTAAAAGGTGGTCCAGAAAAATATGACCCATTAAACCGGGAAGTAAAGTAAAAACTCCCAGAGGAATTTTTTTAAAGTTGTTGAATGCCAATGCATTCAATATCATTGGTGCTAAAATGAAGATGCACAAACCTCTGATCTCTTCCTAGTCCCTCCAATTTTCCTCCAGGAAAACGTGTGGGTAAGGCTGTGCAATGCAGGACACAGCACCGCGCTGAGCAGCAGCTGCTCCACATGTTCCTCTAATACCTCCTCCTCCTCCCGAAGCGTGTTCTGTCAGGCACAGCGTTATGATCCCACCAAAGCCATTCATCCTTACTGCAGCACTTGGAGATATTAAATTCCCTGGACAGGCTGACTAACGATACAGCAGGCTGGGAAGGCCCCAGGAGCTCAGGGCAGTGAAGGTAAGAGCTTTCCTCGGGCACAGCCATGATCTGCTGCGAAGCCGGTAATAAATAGAGTGCGACACGAGCAGCTCAGAGCAGAACCTGCTCCAGCAGCCTCCCTTCCACACAGCGACAAACAGGGATATGGGCTGCTTCTCCTCCCAGCTCCTCAGCTTTGACAGCCAGGGGCAGGCTGCTGGAAGAGCACAATGTCCCCCAACCCAGCAGCACATCTGCCGCTGACATGTCACAATTCACTGCCCGGCTCGTTAACGCAAATTGAAACCAATGAGGTTTAACACGCCAGGCTGCAAACTGCAGCACATGATGCATGGACATGGCAAACTGTCCCTGCTGCAGGGATGCTAGCACCTGGCATGGCTTCAGGAGCACTGTGGCTATCTCTTTGCTCGACCCTGCACACAGAGGCAAAGCCCAAAAGCCACAGGTTTCGGTCACTGCTGCTGCTCAATTTTGTTATTTCCAAACACCACGAGCTGCAGACCTGCTGTAGTTAATTGTTCCGACCTGCACCTTTTCTCAAAAACACCAATGCAAGCAACTTTGTGGGAAATGAACAGTTAACCTGGCTAACACAGACCTGAATGGATTACTGGAGCTCTGCAGAACTGTTTTTCTGGGATAAAAACAGCTCTGCTGGGATGAAAGCCTTCATATGCCAAGCCCTATTACAGCTCAAATGGAGAACATGTGCTATCTCCTCACGGACACACACTTATTTACACCAACCAAAGGAGCCTTCAGTTCAAAACGTTCACATGTGAGCACTGCTCAGCTGCCAGCATCTATGGGAATAGAAGGAATACCAACTACACAGACCGGAGGAGGAGTAATATTCCAGATTGCCATGTAGTCCTCCAAGTATGCTGCACATCAGCACTCCACAGTGCTGATGCTGACCACAGGGAGTGTCTACATGGGAGGAAAAAGGAAGAATCAAAGCACCATAACTTGGAAATACGTTGCCTTAAATAACATGGTCAGAATTGTCTCAATTACAACCCGTTTGCTAAAGCAGACAAAAAGTATTTTATCACTGAATAAAATCTGGTTCTCTTACTAAAGGTTTTAGAGTGCTGAGTCTGATAAATAGGAAACAAGGTGTACTGCTTCCCTATGTTTTCTCATTAAAGATTTTGCTGTCAGCATTGTTGTAAGAAGAGTAAAGCTCTCACAGGACAAGGGAAAATTGGGCACAGTGGGCTTCTACTATACGTGATTATTTTTGTGTTTTTCTTTTTAAGAAGTTTAATGTCACAGAATCTGTCATCTATTAGATGCTGGCAAGAAGAGCCTCAGCAGTCATGCTCCAGACCCACACTTCAACTTCTGCACAGGGTCTAAAGAGACACTGCTTAAAATAGATTTGTTAAAAACCAACATTTTCCGAAATCCAATGCCAGTAGAAATGTTTCCATGAAATTAAAACAAAAATCTGTGGAAAACTACACTTTTATGCTAACATTTCTCTGCAGCATCCACAAAGCACGGCATTGCAACACTGCTACAGCACACAACAATCTAGGGAAAAAATGAAGGAACTGGGGACAAAGCCCATATAAAAGTGAAAGTGCCTACCCGTCTCCAATGATCACGCTGAAATACTGTAGAGAAATCAAAACAGTAGTTAAAAATACTGCAGAATAGCTCAGAAAGCATTCTGTCCCTAATATTTAGAGTATTATTAGCAACAGGCGCTGACTTTTCTGATTTGGCGGTCAAAGAGATTATCTTTTGAACATAAGGGACATAAGGGACAAGAATTCATCCTCGTTTATAAATGATCTATTAGATTCAGCTCTGATGTAATTCCAGTATTTTCTACCTTAAAGTGTTTCACTACTGGGCCGTTATCACATAGTTTGCTAAAGCATTCCAACTGTTTTGCCCGGGCCCTGTCAGAATCTCGGAGTTCACGGCAAGTACAGGTGACGAACTCCGTGTGACCAGGGTTCAGACCTGCTCACTTCAACTGCTGCCGCCTGACCTCGTGCAGACCAAGTGTCCCGGCAAGGCGTGGACAGCCTGGAGCCTACCTTGCCGTCGGAGGCAGTGTTGATCCTGTAGTGGTACACCCTCCCCTCGTAGCGCAGGGAGATGGATCTCTGCCCCGGGCTGCTCTCGCTCTCCCGCACCAGGAAGCTCCCGTTGATCCCGCTGCTCAGCAGGTACTCGGCAGCGTTCCGGGACACCGGCCCGTGGTACCAGGAGTGCTTCTCCAAGCTGTTCACCGGGGTGATGTAGTTGCTGGGGACCCAGCCTTGCCCGTTCTTGGTCTGTGCCTCGCACCACTCCCCATTGTGGTTGTAGCCCAGGACACGGAGCTTTTCACCTTAGGAAAAGGAAAATGTGTTTGGACATGGCAAGCCTGGGAGCTGAGGACAAAGATAGGTTCTTTCTGGCTCTCAGATCATTAAATAACCTCCTATAAGAAGAGGTATCTGACTCAGCAGGGAGCATGTGTTTCTCTTCAAGCTTGAGTGGACCTCTCCAAGCCAAATAAAGTCACATGCTTCAGATTTTTAGGCTCTCCTGCAGTTCTGCACCAGCTCCAATACAGCCTGAGTTTAAAAAATGAATCCAGCAAATTTTATTTGAACTGAGTTGGCCTGATGGAGCTAGGAGAGAACTGGAGCGGATAAACAATAAAAAAAATAATTTAAATTAGCAAGGTAAGTGGATGTGACTTGGAGTAAATATAGTGTTTTCTTACTCAATCCTTCTGGTCCTTACAGCTGTACAATCATTTTTCATACAGGGACTATGTTTTGAAGAACTATGGAAATAGAGGCCAGCCTCCAAAATCAGCCTGGTTTCATTTCTCAGTTCAAATTCTTGCTCCTAATGGAGATTTTAGTTTTTACAAACAGTTTCTTGCCCAACGCAAAAAAAAAAAAAAAAAAGACTGTTATAACCTTCTTAAAGGTTATGACTTTGTGAAATATTTGTATTTGATTAAGATGAATTCCCAAATTAAAAAAAATTCACTAGGGTTTAGTGTGTAACTCAGTTATTTCACAGTGACTTTCCTCCCTACGCCTTCTCACGCACTCCCAGTGCCATTCTGCCCAGTGACCTTACCTTTAGTTATGCTGAGAGTGTTGTCCCCACTCGCCACAAAATCATAGAGTGCAACAAAGAGATGGGGGTCATTTTCACTAGGGCAGGACAGAAGGTTTTCCTTGGAGTTCCAGCGAGCTGCTTCACTCAGACCCTGCGGCTCAAAGTCTGACACTACCGGTCTCTGAAGGGCTTCTGGAGGAGAAAGAGAGGAAGAAAGGAAAAAGCAGGTTCATTTTGGCTGATAAAAGCCATCTGGGCAACCCACGCACTCTGACTTTCTAAGTTGCATTGTTTCATGACACGTGTGCTCCTCATGCGTCAGAGGACAGACATGGACAGTGCTTTAATGCAGATCTCCTGCCACATAGGCAGGGCACTCTTGTTCCAGAGCTGTCCCCAGCCTTCCCAGAGCGCCCAGCTCCTGCCTCCCAGGACATGCAGGAGAGGGAAAGCCCCTCTCTGTCCCTCCAGCAAATGCTGCTCACGTAGGCTGTTTGCTGCCTGTAAATCCTTTGGCTCACACCTAACTGCTGGAATGGTTAGATTTGAAAACAAACCCAGGACCTTTAAAAGGTAAATCCCTTAATTATCCTATAAATGAAATGGCCAGAACGTGCAGCACAGGGAGCCAAGCAGGGAGAGATTTATAAGACATGGTATTTAAGGAGGAGTTAGGTATTTCTGTTCTTCACAGTAATTTTCATCATTTCTCTTATTTCTTGAGGACAAGGCAGTGCCTTTTTTGTTGCCCTCTCTCCTGCCCACAACTCTGACAACAGAGCACAGTGTCTAGCATAATTTTACATTTTTATGAACTCTGAGACACCTCCAAAGAGATTCCTAAAAACTGAGCTTCACAGGTGAGTAAAAACCAACCCCTAAAGTTTTTTGTACACTGCAGCACATTAGGCATGTAATATTCAGTAAGTATCAAGCAAGCCCAAGAGCATCAGGGAATTTTACTGCTGTTGTTCCTGCAAATCCTCCCCTCTGGACCACCATTCAAGAGTTTGGAGCAGAGATGCTCCAGATAGTTTTCCCCCTCACTCTTTAACACGCCACCCCCAGATGTGCTGGCAGCGCCATGCCTGACTGTGCTGGCACAAAGCCAGGACAATAAGTTGTGAAACTCTTGTTTTTTTGAAGGGTCATTTTCCATCTGGATGCGTTTGCTGAGCGAGGTCACAGCGCTGCACACAAACCATTGCGTCAGTGTGGCTCTGGGGACAGGAAACACGGCACTGTCACATCAGCCCCCTGCGCCACCAAACTGCCCTTCGTTACACAGCATCACCCCTGCCTGCTGAGTCGTCCTCTGCACAGGCAAACACAGCAGGGCTTTGGAGGGAGAAATCCCAGCTCAAGTGTTTCCTAGATCGTCAGGTCACCTGGGAGCGCAGTACTCTTTTTACACTTGCAATACTCAGTAGCATTGGGCTGCTATACAGATGCAATCCCATTAAAAGGTAGTTTTAACACTATTGCTTGTTTGGCCTGGAAATCCAATACAAACTGTGCCAGTAAACCAGTAAAGAACTGATGCAACTGACACCAGAAAAGGCATGGAGGTTAACTGTGGATTGGGACACGTATCCAAAATACATTTTTCCATGGGGAAATGCTAAAAAAAGTCTCCAACAACCCCTGAAAACTCAACCCTACGAACACTAACAGTACACATTATTCTCCAGTATTATCCTTCTATTATCCTTGGTAGTGAGAGTGTGGATAGTAGTGGTGGTCACTGTTTACCCACAGACAATCTGGCATCCTCAATGCGTCAGTCAGGTGACCACTGGTAAAGGCTCTCTGGGTGGTTATTTATGTACACGAGTACTGCTGTATTCTTTGGAAAAGGCAGTATGATATATGTGAGCAAAATAACAAGCACAGACACTTCTGGGCCTGTTTTCCCAGCTAAACCATATCTGCAGGGAGATATATTTTCAAAGCGAATCACAGAAGTGAAATAATTCCACTTTCTAAAGGATTCCACAGTCAGAAAAAGTGGTGGTGTGTTGGGTAGTTATTTTAAAGCACCCTGACGTCCTTGCTTCCCCCTCCCGTGTCCTGCAGGAGAATGTATTTTAATAGACTGGGTTTCCCTCAAGAGGGACAAAGAGAAAAGAAACAGAAAATCCATTTTCAGAAATTAAGCTATAATCATTTTACCATGAAAACGCTTTGATCCTGTCAAGCCCATTAAGCTCCCTTATCAAACACAGGGCACTGCAGAGACTGGAGATACTCCAAGGAGTTACACCATCAGTAAACACCTGGAACGGACAGACGGCAGAGAGCTGCAAGCAGCAGAGACACAACCTCAGCGAGGAGTGATGCTGTGATGCTCTCCCCCAAACACAGGACGAACCAGCACACGCTGCTCCGTGGGATGGACCACAACCTCTGTTAGGAAGGAAAATGCCTCCCACACGGGGCACTGATTCGACAGGAAGGCAGGAAATCCAAGGCAGGCTCCCCTCCAAGTCCAGCAGAGCCCAGCGGAGGACGGCTCATGCACAGCCACGGACGGGGATGCGGGAGGAAAGCCAAGCTCTCCACAAGAATCCCTCCCTCGTGCCCAGGCCGCGGCGATGCTGGGACTGACTCACTACACACGGATGCCAAGGTATGTGCTTCGGTTCAGCTGTGAGACAACACTGTGCCAGATGCCAGCAACACCCACAGGCTGCGGTACGGGAGCCGGGGAAGGCTGGTTGTGCTCGATGACATTCCTACAGACACTGACTCAGTGATAACGCCTGCAAACCCAAGCACCGGCAACAGCAAGGGCTGTTACACACACACAGGAGAATCTGCTAAGCTGGAAAACCACACCAGTCCTCCAGTGAATAGAGGATGCTGGTATCTTCTGTATCCCCCAGTCTGACACCCCTGTGCAGTCACAGGCACACCTCAACAGAGGTGCACGCTGTGTGTGAACGTGGAATGTGCCATGCAGGAGAGCACAACAGGGAGATGCCAGACCCAACTCTTGGGCTGAGTAGGGTCGGTGTTTCCAGAAGGTAATGCCAAGTTAAGAACTGGGGTAGGGAAGGTGGTGAATGAAGCTGGAAGGGAGTCAAGAAAGGGAGGATGAGGCCCTGAGTCAACACGGAGAAGAGCGTAAAGGAAAGAGCAGAGTTGTGGTGACCCGAGTGTAGCAGAAGCTTGATAGACCGTGACAAAACACACTTTTAAAGGTCTGGGCCCCAAGAGGGGACTGTCAGCAGACTGAGGACGCAAAACCATGAAGCGAGAGAAGCAGACAGGACATGTCCATCTGGGAGCCACGTACAGCCGGCTGTCAGCAGCGTTTATCCCCCTGAGCGATTCTCCACTAAATGTGCCCAGGCATTCCAGTCCTTCAGAGCAGGAATTAGGCATTGCTGTTCATACGTATTGAGGGTCTTTTTCAACACACTACAGCTTCTTCACCTCCTACTGCTGGTTTTAACTACAATTTTACAGCACTGCTGAGCTCTTCAGTGGGCCAGATTCCCCCTAATAAATCAGCCTGGCTGCTGTGCCTACAGGAGGCCATCCTGGCACAGCGATGGGGCAGGAAGCGAGCGTAATTCAATCTGTTATCGCTGCGCTGTCGCTCCTTCCACGCATCCACTTTGTCTTGTGCTGCATCCCAGCAAGACTGCAATTTATTACTCTGATCATACTGTGCTCGGAGTAACACCTGGATTCCTGATAGGAGTCCTAAAGAAGCACTGTAATTCAGTTCTCCACTAATACTAGCTAAATGATGACTCTTCATTAAAGTGGTGCAGACTTTGAAATAAGACAGCTTATATTTTGAGGCACTAGCCATAAGAATGTCATCATTTCCCCCCTAAATTAAGTTTTTACCAGGAGGTATTTATGCATACACACTAAAAGGTTTTGTAAGTGTAACTATCTCCTGCTCACTACTGTTTATACAAAGCCATGAATCATTGTTAGGGGCTGTGTAAGAAGTTCTCAGATATGAACAATTCTGGTCTAGATCAACGCAAGCAAATGTACTTCACAATGTAAGGGAAGGGTTGGAAAACAGGCAGGAGCACAGAATCATACTCGGCTCTTCCATAGCTGACTGCGAGGCAGTCCCGAGGGAAGGAGGAGACCTCCTGTCTCCCTGCAAAACAAACATCCTGTGGGCTTACAAACTGTGCTGGCATTTTTTCCACAAGGTTTGTAGAGTGAGAGAGCACAGAACACATCTAGTCATCTCCTTGGAGGCACAGCACATGCCACCTAAACATTCTCCTTTCTCTACATTCCCCCTACTCTTCTTTTCCCCTGGAAGAAATTATGATAAATGTCAGAATAGCAATGTGAATTTAATACATCCAAATGTTCCTGACTCTGAGCACATCTGATGGAGTAGCTGCCTCTCTGTTCCCGTACTTCCTTAGTGGCCCTCATGGATTCCCCCTATGCCTGATGCAATATGGATTTTAAAATAAAATAAAATCATCTGTAAATCAGATCTTTCCAAAAAGAAGGGAGGAATCATGTTTTATTTCAAAACCATCCCTTTGGTGAGATCAGGGTCAGCCTCTCCCATTACCCACTGCATAGCCCAGGTCACAGAATCTTCTGCAAAAATGGCAATTGCTGTTTCTCCTGCTCTTGGCTGATATTTGGAAGTCCACCTTCTTACAGCCAGCATGAGGACAAATATCACTTTATAAATATTTTGGAATTATATACAGAGATGAAGGAGTGCAGAAACTGATCCTGCCTCTCCCAACCAGCCCCACTTCCCTGAGCTGAGCCAGTCTCCCCAGCTGTGCCTCCCTACTTCCCCTCCCAGCGAGGCACCTTCCTCCTGCAGACAGGCTGTGCCCCCATGGACACCAGGAGTCTCCAGCACTCCAGGTACTGAGCACCAAATCTGCTGAATGCCAGCATGAGGGCACAAGGGCACCCATGGCTCCCGCTGCACTGCCAGGGCTCAAACAGGCCCTCACAGCCAGCTGCAGTGTTGGCTCTTGTCTAACACTGAGCACCCCTGGTGATGTGGCATCTCCCACTCCTCCAAGAGATGATTCTGTCATCTTGGGACTTTTACTTTCTGGTTGTGGGTTGTTTTGTGGGGTTTTTCTGGAAGCTGGCTCTTACACAGGCTTGTAGGTTCTACCTGAGCTCATTCACTGAGTTTATTCCATTTATAACCCCTTTGTGATGTGAAAAACATTATCTTTCTCCAGCCAGCTAATCACAGTTGTAGACAGATGGGGGGGAATAGTGTGTATTGCAGAAATTTGAACTTTATTCCCAAATCTGCCACTAAGTTGCTGCCTGAACTTAGACCTCTGGGAGAGGAAGCGGAAAGAGTAACCAGATTCAAGTGAACTTCAATGAACCTTCACTATTTCTGATAACTTCACTTTTACAGTTTTTTGTTTTGTTTCCTTACTAAGGGAACAGAAATTGTGAAGTGTGTCTGATTCTGAACCCTGGGCAGGGAAAGCACCAAGCAAGAATCATCAAGATTTACTGCTGTATTCCCTTGTTTTACTAAGCAGCCCCACAGAGTGCTCAGGGAAGGCCTGACATATCTGTGGATGATCAGTTTTAGGTCTGAAAACAGTTACAACTTTTCCTGTGAAATGATAATCCTTTCCTCACCACATCCCATGGGAAATGGTAGCAAGCACCATCAACCAGATTTTTTAATAAACGTGGGACAAATAAGAACCCCTGGAACAAGCACATAACTAACAAGCCACTACAATGCCAGAAATGTGTGTAACAGCAAGAAGTGGTGGTAGATGAGAAGCCATGAGGTGAGGAGCAGAAAATAGCCAAGGAAGAGAGGAAACAAACAGAAGGCCCTTCCCTGGAAAGCAGCAACTCCAGCTTCCTGCATTTGCTCTTCCCAACAGGGTGACCAAAGCCCTGCCTGCTGATCCCAGTGACACTGGGGCAGAAGAGTTGCTGTGTTGCCGATTTGGGCCTGGCTCAATATGTGCCCAAGTGCATTAAAAAAATTTCTCTCCAGGAACAGGGCAATGGCTACAGGCTGCTGTTCCTCCCCAAGCTTGTCTACTCTAGCTGCAACGAGACACACTAAAAAAAAAAAAGATCAAAAAAAAAAAAAGAGAGGGAGCCAGTCTGACAGCTGGCAGAACAGGAATCATTTCAGTTCGAAAACAAAAGGACTTTACAAGTGTCCCCAAAATGTTTTTTAAACTTCACAGAGAACACTGACAGGTTTTAAACAAGGCTTTTGCCTTTCAGTGGTAGAGCCAAGCCCAAAAAGGCAGTAGGATTATTTCAGCCCCTATTTGGGACATGGACACGTTCTGTTTCCCTGATCAGATTGGCAGCAGTACTCGCTGTGCCTCTTCCCTTCTACTCTTTACCCTTTCTTGGTGTGAAGTGGGTGAGGAATTATTCAATTTGGCAAAGGCAGAAAGGAGAAAGCAGATGACAGAAATACAGATCTGTCATATTTTAAAATAATATTTACTAGTGGGAATAGAAATGAGGGCAAAGAAATGCCCACCTCAAACATCAACATGAAAACTCAGTCATTGTTAGAAGCAGTTTGAACTTATTTTTGATCAAGAGAAGATTTCAGCTTTTTCAGGGAGCAGGCCAGTCTGTTCTTGCACAGCAGCCCAGGGCCAAGGGCCACAGCACTTGCCAGCCCTCCACACCACACACTGAGGACCCCCAAACAACCCTCATTCCTGCAAACTAACAGAGCATAAAAGCCTTTCAGAAGGGACCACCATGAAAAGAAAACCACATTTCTGATTACTTGGTCAAAAGACATGTACACCTACACATGTGTCTCACACCAAATCAGCCTTACACCAAATCCAGACTCAGCACAGCATTGTGAAAAAGCGTTTTTTAAAATACAATAAACAGACTTGATTTTGTTGCATCTCATGCTATTCATCATGCAAGAACTGATTTGTTTTTGTTAACATATGAATACAAAAATAAGGAATTGAATTATGTAAAATTTCATCTATCCCCTTGGTTGCAACCAGTTTTCCAAGCACCTAATGGACCTTTCAGCCTTTAAGCAATTATGTTTAAGGTTTCCTAATCTACTACAGCAAAGAAACTTTCAGCTTTCCATACAACTAGGATAACAAGAGCAGAGTTAAATCCTCCAATGATACCACAATCATCTCATTAATCCTTTCAGAAGCTTCACAGAGGCTGTGGGATGTGCATGGAAATGAACTGGCCATCACAGGCTGCTCACAGGGATTCAGGAGCAATGATCCCAAGTTTCTGACCCTTGACACAAAACTGTCCCCTTCTCACGATCTGCCACGCTTAAGTGGTTTCCATCAAAAATAACAAATCCATATGTAAAAACTTGTTACATTCTTACAGGCAGCACAAGCAAATGGATTTCACTTGTGCCCTTGGAATTCAGGGGTTTGGGACAAGCCACCACCACTCTTCTGGAACAGTCCTCAATGAAGATTTCAACCTCACAGTAATTTTAATAAGAAAGCTGCCCAGGAATACCTTCAGCTTTAGAAAGGAAAACCAGAAAATCCTACTTTTAAAAAACTTTTTCTTTTTTTTTTATCAGATGAGTATAGATTCTTGCATTTTACCCTGCTCTCCAAGAGTGTCCCAGTCAATTATGATGGTCCTGGGCTATGTCCTAACTGACTGTCACATTAAGGCTGCAGTTGTCACATTTGTTCACCTTTAACACCCACTCAGATGCTGGTTTCGGGTTTGCCCCATGCCGAGCTGAGAAGTGAGACTGAGCTACTTTGAGAGATCGCACAAAAATCGTTTTAATGCACATCTCCCATCCCATTATAAAAAATAAATATGTAACCACAGTCTCAGGGAAGCAGAAGGGGGAAATACTACAATATTAATCTCGTCCAACAATCACATTCTTAACTCATACTGCCTGTATGGCCAAGTCAAACTCTGCTCTAATCCTATTATGCAACTGCATTGCCAGTTGGGGAGGGGGGAGTGGTTGCAGTGAACACAAAAGAGAAAACTTGCAAAAACAGTCAGGGTAACACCCTTGTAACATCATCCTTCAGCATTCATTTCTGCAGGGAAGAGAGGCCCCAGATGCTCTGCCTGTCCTCCCAGGGCTGTGTTGAAAGATCCAACAGCAGAGACAGGAGGCCCAGCACAGCCTGGAGCTCCTTCTCAACAACACACAGCCTCAGCAATACTAGAGGCACATAGACAGAGGTTTTATAGACATAAAAGATCAGAAAAGAATTCAGTCACATAAAACCATCAAAATTACTCATGCATCTGCCCACCATTTGGTTTCTGAAACTTCAAATAAGCAAAAAAAAGTCCTCTGGAAACTGTTCTTTGATTTTAAGAGAACAGAAAATTCCTCAGAGTCACTAAACACATCCGATAAACACAGACTCTTGATCCAAAACATCTTCAAGTGAGTTTGCCCTGAGCAGCCATTTGTAGATTTTGAGATTCCTAACCTATGAATTTCCAAGGGCCGTTTCTGCACTGAATATTTGAGAGTTGAGCAACAGCGACTTGCGATAGGCCCCTGGAAATCAGCTGCTGCCTTTCGTGCCTCTGATTTGATGAGTTAGCACGGTCCTCCTGGCAAGAGGATTATTTTTACTGAAACAACATCCAGCAACACAAAAGAAGCTGAAGGAGCCCAGACCAGTGGGATGGACACAGCCCCGGGAGAGCAGCGAAGGGGCTGAAAGGAGGGACCACAATGCTGTTCCACAGGCGGGGTGTGAAGCCACGTCAGAGTGAAGATCTTGCTTGAGGTCACGCCAAGCAAGACCTCAGCCCAAAGTCCCCTCACCCAGCACGGTGTCTCTGTCATCCAGGCTTTCCATCAAAACTAGTTGAGTCCATAAGTTTAACATCTTGTTGTCTACAAGTAGCCACTGGTGTGACTCAAAAACCACTTTTTAAAAGCAAACATGCAAGAAAATTCAGTTAAATGAATGCCTGTGGAAAGCAAACTTAGAAGGGGAATAACCAAAATGAACCAAGACATTACGTATCAGCGCACGCTGAAAATATTTTACCGATGGACTCATCTAAATTTTTCTTCTTGAGTCTGGAGTTTTTTCACGTCCAAAATAAGGGAGATTTTTCCCCCCGGGAAAAAAAAATAATAAAGCTGAGGCCTGAAGATACAGATTTGTTTATGGGCTCGGCAATAAGATCACTTGACATTTTACAACCATAAATGGTAGAGCCGCGCTCCCTCTGTAACTGCATTAATGAAAGGCACCTGGGTGCGCACGCCGCCGACACCGCTCGGTTCCTTCACCCCCGCATGGGAAAGCCCAGCCTGAACCTGGCCAGCTCCAAACATCCCCCCAAACCTGGCCCCAAGTTGCAACCGAGGGATAAAACTCGTGTGGTGGTGGTGGGACCGGGTTGTGCCCCCCGGGAGCACGTCCCAACCCCAGCCCTTTGGGTACTCACCTTCCAGGTAGCAGCTGGAGGAGGAGGAAAGCCCCTTCTTCGATTTGCAACCCACCAATTTCAAGCAAATCTCCAACATTTTCATTTGTTAGAGTTTGGCTTCGGCTGTCTGGTTTCCCTTCCCCCCCTCCTTCAGCTTCTTCTGCGTGGAATTATCCGTTAGAAGTCCTTAAAAAAAAAGTCTAAAGAGATCCGGTAAAAGTCTAAAAAAGTCCGGGAGAAGTCTAAAACAAAATATCCAGGGAAAGCCTAAAACAAAACATCCAGGAAAACTCGACGAAATCCAGCGCTCCGAAAAGCATTACAAGGACCGAGAGCCCGAGAGGCGGAAAATCCAGGGGCCCCGCATCTCCTCTCCCGGGGAGTTAACTCCAGCCATCTTCCCTCCTTCCCAACTCTTTTGGCGGGAGAGAGAGAGAGGAAGGGAGGTAGGGAAAAAAAAAAATAAAAGAAGAAAGAAGAGGGGGAAGAAAAAAAAAAAAAGCGAAGCCAACCAAGTTGGGCAGAGTCAGCGGTGCCGGCCGTGCGCGGCAGCCGCCGGGCGCTGCTGGGGCTCCGCTGCCAACAAAGGGCCCCTCAGCCGCCGCCGGCCTCCATGACATCAGGCAGCCAGCAACGCCCTCGCTCCTTAACCTCCTCCTGCCTGCGCCTCTCCCAGCGCCACCGAGGCCAAGGGGAAAACCAACAGGTCTGGGAAGCGGGGGGAAAAGGAGGGATGAAGGCGCGACGCTGCTGCGCTGGCGCTTTGTGCGCGGCTGTGCCGCCGAGGGAACGGCGGGCGCTCGGCGGAGCCCTCAAAGCGCGTCATTTCACAGCCGATTAAGGGGCTGTTCAAACACTGCGCCTGGGACCGGGAGAGGCAACCCGAGAGCGATGCCCATTTGTAACCCAGCACAGAAACGGCGGGGGAGCTGGAGCTGCTTCCCAGGGATCCTGTCTCAGCATCTCCGCGCTAATTACGGGCAAAGGGATTCAGGTTTCGGCTGATGCAGTTACACACGCAGGATGCTGCTCCTCTAGCACAAGGGCCAGAAAGTTTTCCCTCTCCCACTACCTACTATTCATTTTCCCTCCAAACTCTGCCCTTTGCCTGCATGTTTGTCAAGGCTATGCATCAATTCGTGCTCTCTGGGTTTGCATTTTTTATAGATTGTTTTCTAGCATTATTGTGTGTTCCTTTTAAAACAGACCACTTTTGTTAATATATTCGGTATCTATCTACCTACCTATTTCTCTATCTAGATACACAGACATACTACCTCTCTAGAAGGCAAACTGGGTATGTATACAACTCCATTTTTTCCACTTAAAAATCCCCTTTCACCTCCCAAAGCTTGGAGTGCTTTTGCTGCTTGGAGCAAGAGGTGCTCAAGGGTGCAGAGTTCATAAGGGGTGCAAAACAAAAGGCTGGGGAAAACGGCCTGGAAAGCTGATCCCAGCACAAACCACACCACGAGGTGTGGAGCACTTGGTGTGTCACACACAGAGTCAACAGAGCAGCAAATCTTCATTTTTGTCCCTGAAAACTTGCCTTCACATCTGACAGTTTACTTTGGCAAGGTTACAGACTAGCTAATGCTCTTTTGCCCTCCAACGTTTTCAAACATTGAATACTTTAGGGGAAACTCTGCATGCTTCCAGGATCTGAGGTCTGTGCCTCCGAAACAGCAAACATTGCTCACTCTTTAAACATTATTTTACAACATCACTTTGCCTCAGTCTTCTGATCCATGGAGTGTACACATGAAAGACAATTTGGAGAAAAATCCTTGATCTCTCAACCCATACTAAACTGCAATAAGAGCATTTGCTTTTTTTTTTTAAATACCACAAGTCACATTTCTTGTGAAGAAATAACAGTTCAAAGTGCTTTCACACTTTTCTCAGAAAACATGAACGTGCATATTCCCATTTAATATAGCAGAAAGCAGGTAGAGAACTTCAATTATTTCCTCTACTGAGGCACTCCAGCAAACAGATGAGGCTCCAGATCCCATCCCCACTGCTGGCAGCCTGCATGGACATTGGGAAGACAGCCATACAGTTCTCCCCATGCTCTCCCATCCTCCCGTCACTTCTGGAGAATTTCTATTTTATGGAACCACCAGAGTTTTAAAAGAAACCAACACCTATCTACTTGTTCCCTGGCCACCTAACAGAGAACTTGTGTGGAACTGCACTAGGGGAGAGGAAAAAAAGGAAAGGAAAAAAAGAGGAGTTAAATGCAGATTTGGAGGAGAAAGGTTACATAAATCACAGGAGGGGCTCAGCCCTCACATGCTTCAGCCCAGTGTCATGTTTAGGGAACTGGGACTAAATGATGTTTTAAGAGCAGACCAAGCATCTTGCATGCAACTTCTTTTCCATGTGACAAGCATCCCCATCTCTATCCCACTTCTCCTGCAGCTGTAGGAATGCAGAATCCCCATAGCATTCGCTGGCAGTACAAAGGCTGCCCCCCATGAACACCACCCAGCCATTACAATTAAGGTTAATACAATGACTGCCAGCAGAATTAATGCGGATTACATTTCTGATGAACTCCTGGGGTTCTTGTTCCTGAAGAAGAATGCCTCATCTCAAATTAAATTAACCCACTTGCAGAAGAACCTCACTGTAGGAGAAACACATCCACTTGGGGAGCTAAACACAAAGAACTATCCGGGACAACTTCCTCTGTAGATAAACAAATTAATTCCCTTTATGCTTCCAGGCAGACACACTTGTGTGGTCCCTATGCTACAAACATCACCCTTCAACATTTCCTCTTTTGTGTCATGGCAAACTGGGCTGTAAATACTTTGAGCAAATACCCTCTGCCTTTCCTGAATGCCATGAAATTAACTGGTGATACAGAAATAAAAGCCACACTGGTAGTGTCACACAACCTCTGCCACTCTTACTGCTGTCAGCTGTTAATCCCTCTCGTATTTGTTTGTCATATACACGTCTTAGAGCAAAATCAGTCAAGAAACGCGTGCAGACTACAGGGACTGATGCAACCTTCAACTCAAGACTCTCTGCTGCAGAATGGCAAAACAATTTGGTTGGGAGCAGGCTCGGAAGGTCTCCAGTTCCAGCTCCTGCTCAGAAGGCGGCTATCTCTCTACATCAGGTTTTTCCAGGCTCTTTGCAGCTAAACTCTAACTGAGTCTGCTGGGCAGTTAAACACTTTTTATGCTCTCATACCTACCCAGCTCTGCCTTGTTGCAAGTTTTAAGTGTTGCTTCTCCTTCCTTTAGCTGTGCACGTCTGAGAGGAGTCTTTCCAGCCACCAGTTGGGTGGTTATGAGAGCACTGGGACCCCGTCCATCCCCTCTTTCCCGACCAGGCAAAGGCAGCTCCCTCGGCCCCAGCCCCCGCCAGGCTCCCTCCAGGGTCTCGGCATCTACTGCAGGGAAAGGAGCTCCAGATGTGGCTTCACGAGAGCCAGAAAGAGGGAAATAATCACTTCCCTCGACCTGCTGGCTCTGCTCTCATTAATGCAATCCAGTATCCATTAGCCTTTATTGTTCATGCTCCTACAAGAGCATAAACCTATTTAGCCAACAGCCTTTGTGTTTGAGCTGCTTCTAGCAGACAGGTATTTATTCTTTACTTTCTTAAAGCCACCCAGACTTTGAGGACAGATTTTCTTCCAAAAAGAGAATGATCACACACGCGACAGCAGCAGCGAAAGGACTGGACTCCATGAACAGAAAGTGAGTTTTGGCGTGATCCCACGTGTTAGCAGCTGGAGTGAATTTTGTTGTGATACCATTAAAAACAGCTTGAGTGTTCGTCACCCATTTAAAATCTGAGCTTAATTTTGTTCTAAAATCCTCTTCTGAAACATGGAAAGTTAACAGAATTTGAAGTCCCAGAGCCTGGGCATTTTTTGATAGGCACATTCAGTTGATTTGGGATGGAAAAAGTCACTTGAAACAGAAGCATCACAAACTAGTGGTTAAAGCAAAGGAGTAGAGGAGCGTGCCAGAAAAAGAGCAAATTCTTGCTTACAGTTGAGATACCTGTGCCTTATCTTTCTCTTCTATAAATCCAGTTGAGAATTTCTCCAATAACTCAGTGCCAGTTGTAAAACACCTTTTTTTGTCTCTGGAGCAACAAAATGTAGAATCACTTAACTTATGAGATGCATTTTTCTTAGTAAATGGTAAGATTAGATGTGATTTTGGGCATTCGTAGGTCACTGCCTTTAGGATTAAAAGTAGGTCCATGCCACAGAGTGCTCCCTTGCTACACAGCTTCTTCTGATGGCATAGTGGAATAACACATTCTAACACCATTACCTGAAAAAAATTTGTGTATATGTAAATGATCAAAGAAGCCTATGTTGAAACCCATGAATGACCACAGCATGTGCTACAGATGCAGCTGTGACAAAGCTGGGCTTTGATCTGGCAGCAAATGAAGCATTGCCTGTTTTCCTGGGGGCTAGTCCAGCTTTGTCTGACAGATCTCAGTTTTCCTTTGAATTTTCAGATCCTCCACCACTGAACAACTTCATCCACTCTTAGACACAAAAGTGCCAAACATTTGGGAGGATACTGGTATCTGTTAGATAGAGAGGACTAGCAGCTTCAAAATCCTGGCTAGTAAACTCTACCTTCTTGGCACGTGCAGCAGTACAACTCTGGTGGAGTCTTGTAGAGCTCTTTGCAGTGAATACAACTCCAGTAGGTTGAGCATGTTGAGTCACGAGAGTTTTGTTATGGTAGAGGAATTTCTTCTGCCAAAGAAAGCATGGCAGAGGGTGAGTCTGAGATTGGCAGGGGTGGAGGTGAGTGCACATCCCACACCCAGCCCCATAAAAGCCACCTCAGATTTAAACAACTGTCTCCTGAGTCAACCACCTCTTAGTCTCATGTGATTGTTCAGACACCTTGTGGCTACTCCAAAGGACAAGTGAAAACAAGTCTTCCAGGATACTCCATTCGCTTACTTGGCAATGACAGTGCTACACAAAAAGGCGATGACATTTGGGATTTATTCGTATTATCTGCCACATAACGAGCAGAGAAAAGTCCTTGCTGGTGTTTTCACCTCAGGAGAAAGCCCAAGCAACCAAGACACCGAGGGATCTCCAACTACCACTAACTTGGTGAGCTCTAGGAACCCAGAATATACCACTGGCACTAGGGACGCACACCCAGATAAACAGGGCTCAAGTGGTTTTACCGTTCTGCCCAGATGAACCTTTGTGCCTTCAGAGATGTGTGTAAATACCACCCCGACTTTCTCCAGCACTGCCCTACCTCAGAACCACTTCCCCAGTGCTGCCAGTGTCTCTCTTCCAGCTTTTTATGTAGAAACCTCCGTCTTTCCTTTTCCAGTTCACACACAAAACATTTTTAGAGACCACTATTCTACCTTTCTGTTTAAGCTCTTCTCAAAATCTAGCTGACATGTTTACAACAGCTAGTTAAAACAGCATGTTAAAAACAAAAGCCTCTTGCTACTACTCTGACCATTCTACAATAGGCATTATTGTAAATAAAATAAAAAAACCCCACACATGGATTTAAACAAAAGCAAGCTAACACCTGAGGGCAAAGAGTGTTTTCCTTTCTTCAGTTACCATCCAGCACAGCGTGAATGGCCCTGAGAGAGCACCAAGAGGTATCTGCATGTACAGGGAGAAATTAAACACTTCTGGCACTTGGACTTAACCACTCTCACAAGCACAAACTTCAAAGACCCAAGAAAAGCCAGGTTACAAAAAGTCCACTGTACACATCAACGGAAAAGCAAAGGATTTTGCAACAAGGCATGTGCGTTTGTTGGTTTTTCTCCTTGATTTAACAGATGTTTGTTATTTGCAATTTTCATGAGCAAGGGAGGCGGCTGGGAAGTGGTGGGATTTCAAAGATGGGATGTTCAACTATTTGAAATTCCTTTCAAGCAAGAGAGCAGAATCCTTATTTTTTTAAGGTAGTAACGAGGCAAAAGGTACTACTAAATTCCTGCAATAGTGATCTGTCTTCATGAACTACTAAATTCCTGCAATGGTGATCTGTGTTCACTGTACTCATGTAAAAACACAAGATGGGTCATGAGCTCCACAGGGAATTGCTTGGACTATTAGCATTTGAAGCCTGCAAGGTTAAATTCAAGTCCATCGGGGCTCATCACACATCACTGAAAAAGTTTTGGGCCTCTTCCACTGAATGCTTTTTGAGACATCTGCAGGCAAAGAAAAAAAAAAAGCAGCTTCTTGCACTTTCAGAGCTGAAGAAAATAGCAATGTACCTTAAAGACACAAACATTGCACAAATTCCTACTGACTGTAATGACTGAACTTCCATTGTCCGGGCAGTTTGTTAAGGTTGCGAAAGAGGGAGCAGGGACTGGGAGTTCCTGTGCAATAGGTCCAATCCCCTAAGTTTAGGGATTCCGCTGAAGGTCAGTATTTTCTGCCAGAGCAGGGAAGAGAGGGACCACAGACAGCCAGGATGCAATCAGAAAAGATACTTGCTTGGAAATTATCAGCAAAGAAATTTTAGAGAAATATCTTTGCCAAATACTGACTCAGATCTTGAGTGGGAGCATTTCTGTATTGCTTTTAAATGAAAAGGCAAGGAAATGCAGATGAAAAAGAAAAGGTAAAAGAAGAGGTTAAAATAGGGAGCTCAGAGCTGATGACTTTGTGGGCTTTTCTTGTGTAAGTCCAAGCATGTCTGCAGGAAGAGTCAGAGGGACCAGTGAACAAGGTTAGTCCTGGCAGTAACTAAGTGGTTAATTTCTTCCATTCAAGAGCTGAAAAATCTGCCAAAGCAGAAGAGCAGGCCTCGGAGATCAAATTACAACATGAGGAGGGGGTGGAAGGGGAGAAGAAGAAAAGAAAACAAGTATTACTGAACCACTGCCGCATGAGCCCCAGCGGGGATTAGGAGGAACATGGAGGAGGAGAGGTTTATCCAGCCAGCCCTGGCTGCAAACACACGCCTGCTCCATGCCCCCACCCCGCCATTCCCACTGCGGAACACCGACCTGCCCTGAGCACCTGAACACCAGCCAGCACGGAACACCTTGTGTGCATCAGGGATGGAATTCCAATGATGGCACCGGCTGGAACTCCTTCCTCCCCGCTGGCTCTCTCCACCCAGGCCCTGTGGTTGTGCTGCATTTTCTCTCCCAGATGGAGAGTTTAGGCTGGGGCAGGGATCTATGGACGTGTCCTGCACACTTGCTGCTGCCACAGGTCTGGGAAGCACCAAAGTTCTTGAAAAGCAAAGGGAAAAAAGCCACGCAGAGCAAATAGTAATCCACAAATAAGCAAATAATCCATCAAACCTAGTAGCAATTCAACTCCTTTGCCCTGACGTTGATCACACAAAGGCCTCACAGCAGTATTAACATTTTCACAGCCATTTCAGGGCAGGTGAAGGTTCCCTTCCCAGTCACACATCATTTCTGTCCTCACTCACCTAAACTTTTTCAGCACTGAATTCAGCAAAGATTATCATAATTTACTGAAATGAAGAAAATTTCAAGTAACACACACACAGAGCAACAGGAGAATAGGATAAATTCAATTGCAGAGATAATTTTTCTCTAGGGATCTAATCCTAACCAGTTAGTGCCTTTGAACTCTATCAGTATCAATGGACAGAAACTTTTACAACATACACGTTTCCTGACACTGCCATGAGTGTGCTTTTCTCTCTTTTTTTTTTTTAATTAAAATTTTTAAAAACTCAAAACACAAAACCCCTCTAAAAAACACACACACAAAAAACCCAACCAAACCCTCAAACCCCAGTGCCTTCTGCTCAGGAATTCCAAACGTCACTGATTCATCCACAGGGGAATACATATTATTTTGAGAAAGTAGTAGAAGCCCTTTGTAACTATAGAAATAAAAAAGCATCATATAAGCATAAAAACTGCTATATAAAGCCATCTACAATCACTTGATTTGAATTACACTATTTATCCACCCTCAGGATCTACTCTCAGCCTCCCTCAGATGTGCAGGTAAGTGCCTGGTGCTCCACAGCACTAATTGCTTATTATTCCCAGTGTAAGAAATTAAATGTGTGCTCCCAGAAAGGAAAAGCTTACAGTTAATTAGAACTGCCTGCAGCAATGGTTCCCTCCAAATAGTTCAGCATTTTATTTTGTTGTCAGGACACAATATAAGAAGTTTTAAGAGTCCTGCTGGGACTATGACGTAAAGTCAGGACCTGTATTTTTTCCTGTGAAGGCTGGGGCCAACAGGAAGAAATTTCAGACAGAAATAAGCTACTTCACCATGAAGAAAGGCAAAAGTAAAATGTATATATACACCTCTGTCCTGGTCCAACTGGAGCAGGGATGAAGGAAGAGGTTTCCAAACAAACAAAGCAACAGAACTAAAATGCCTCTGACTGCTCTGAAAACTTGCACAATGGAGCAGGAGGGCAGGAAGCAGGAAAGTGCTACAGGCAAACACTGAGATGAGCTGGGAAGAGATCCTGCTGACATGGAGTGAGGGTCCTCAGCCAGTTAACCCCACCTAAATACAGAGTGTCTCAGTCCCAGCTTTCCCATCTTCTCCCTTTGGTTGGCACCGGTGCTCACACAAACATGTGGTGACCCAGTTCAAGAATGTGGAGACTCTCCCTACTTTATGCTCATACAAATAACAGTGCTGGCATCATGAGGGAGCCAGCAAAGCTGTTTCTTAATTCAAAATACTGAGTAAATCATCTGTATTGACAAGTTGTATAAACAGCTTCATCTTACCAGCCCTTCCTACTGAGAGAGCTACAAACTATTCCCAAAGAAATAAACACAGGACTGGACCAGCTGTAGCTGCAATTCATTAATCATGCAGAGACCCTCAAATGGACCACAGAGCTGCTCAGTGCTGGGAGACCTGCTTCCACCTGAAATGGAAGTCCTTCATCCAGCCTCGAGTAGCTGGCTGCACTCCAGTCTGGATCTAGGAAATGCAATGCCTCAAATTCCTAGAGAGCTGACAGACACCCAGGTATGCAGCAGTGCTGCAATACAGGCAAGGCTCTCTGAAAATACAGCTTGGAGTAAGAAGTTCCTCTGCAGCTCCTAAGCCTGTCCTGATCCTGGGAGTGTCCCATGAAGTTCCAGACAGAAGGTGGCACAGCTCTGTAATTTAATTCACAGGTTTTCCTATTTCTGATTGATCTCCAGTCCATACTAAGGTCTCGTGTTGGTTATATGTAAGTTCCTCTACCTGCCCAGCCAAGTGAGAGATATTATATTGAGTTATTACAAGAATAAAGACTAAAAATTAGTGAACAAAAGCCTGGAACACACAGGAGAAGGAAGGCTCTGTCTTGAACTGACATCAGGTGGGAATATCCAGAGAAAATGCCGACTAACTGGTTTTTGTTAGGCCACACATCCTGATTTTCTCCCTTCTCTTCGTTCAGCTCTGTCTTTGCAAGTCCAGCGTGACCAGAGGATTTTCAGAGGGTGAAAGAGCTGCTGTGTTCCCCTAATCCCTCCCTCCCACACACACAGCAGTCAGGGTGCCAGGAGAACCTACTTTAAAATTAATCTCAAAGCACAGGAACTTTCACAGAAGGAATCAGGACTAGAAATCTTCAGCAGCTCTGGAGTCAAGGGGGATGGACACTGCATGGGCAGTAGAGGATATTGAGGAGGTGACACAAAAGGATTTAAAGCCATGTAATACACCATTTAGAAAGTGGAAAAAAACCACAGACCATGTGATCTCTTATTTTTTAATTCTACCTGAAGTGTTTATAAAGGACATCCCAAGGTCACTGGGAGGATTAGCAGATTATTGTTTTGGAAAGAGCTGATGATAGCTTGGGTCACTTTTGCTTACACTGTAAACCCCTCATGCAGGGCCTGGATTTTAAGAAAAAAAAAATTATGAAAAATAAATAAAGTAAGGGAAGATTAACTATTCTGCTTGATCATATGCTCTAAGAATAGACATGCCATGGTTTTATATCCAACTCTTCTTTAGATTTCTCCTATCATTGTGGATAAACAATTACTTGACTCACATCTCCATTCTTCCCCAGATGTAACTACTGCAAATCAACAAACCACAAATCAGGTCCCAGCCTGGAGACCCACAGCTAGAAGGTACTACATGAATGTGAAACATTCAGTAACACACCCAACACACCAACTTCCAGCTTACAAACCACACTTCCCATGGACTTCGAGGGCACTCACATTCCTTCCATCAAGTGGGGCTGCCTCGTGGCTGTGGCACTGGGCAGGATTTTAAGACTCCTGAGGCTGAACTTGAGGGAGGCTTTTCACAGCTCACCCAGGGTGTGCTCAGTATCAACAATACACCCTGCACCACCTGCAAAACGTCTGCACATGCAGAAATTCTAACAGACATGAGAAGAAGATAGATCCAAGCACAACAGACAATTTCTTTTCCCCCTTGCAGTGAAACGCTTTGCTCGCATCCAAGAGAAAGGAGGTTTTCGTGTGCTGGAGCACCAAGAAGCCTATCCTGGGAGGAAAACCAGGTATCCCAGATGACAAGCTGTTCCACATAAATGTTCTGGGACTCCCTGGGGTCTCTTAACACAGACAGAGGAATAACAGAAGCGCAGTCAGCTCTACAGCCTCAGGACAAAAGTGCTCCAAACCACTTCACTCCTGAAAGCTTGAGGAGTCAACATTGTATTAATTGGAAAATACAAAGGCTTCCACAAATGCCTGTGAACACTGATTACTGCCCTTTTCTGAATCCACTCTCTTCAAGCTTCTTATAATATCATAAGAAAAAGCAAACATGAACAGCAATGAAGAACAGCCTATTCTGAAACCACTTCCAGGAACAGGGATTGTTTAAACAAAATACATTAAGTGAAACCATCTGTATTAAGGGTCAAACGCCATCTGAGGCTGAATGTGCAGAAATAGCCATTTCACAAAATTTGGGCAATTATCCCTTTGTTGTTTTTGTTTTTAATATGAGTAATCAGTGGCATGGAGGTATTACCAAGGGGGCAAAGCTTGAGCAAGGAGTTTAACTCTGCAGCTCACGAGTCGACGGTGCCAAGAAAACATTCCTGTTAATCTTGGTGTTACCCTCTCCTGGTGTGCTGGGAGGAAGGTTTGCTCAATCCCATGCACAGAGCATCATGCTACCCCCAGGAAGTGAGGGGTTCAGGGTAGGAGTCCAGCCAGCAGCCCTGGATTGCTCCCCACAGGAGGGTCCTCGTCCCGCTGCCAGACGGTCACTTGATCTGAATCACAAGGGATGCTGCTTTCACAAGACTTGCTGGCAAAACAGAGGTGACAGCAGAGGCTCAGAGAAGGAAAAAAAATCGCAATTTAAAGCTGCAGAGCCACAGAAGATGTGTTTTAAGTCGTTTCAGAAGGGAAAACTAGTGCTGGAAGCCGGGAGGATTCAAAGACGGCTGGCCATTGCTAAGGATAAATACTAAGCTAAAATATTCAACGTTTATGTGGAGCCTGCAAACGGGCATCTTGTACGAGACTGACACTTTGTACTGTTTCAAATACATGTTGATCCTTTCCCACCCCAAATCCATCCAACTTATCTGAAACTTAACTTTAATCAGAGCAGCAGGGAAACCTCAGTGCCTCAAGCAAAGGGAACGGAGCAGATCTTGGGCACTAAGCTCCTCCAAAGCGAAGTGAATGGAGTAGATCTTGGGCACTAAGCTCCTCAAGTATTTATTTACTGTAAATTGTGAACTGGTATCACTATACAAAGGGGGAAAGTGCCACAGAGGGAAACCTGCCCTCAGAGATCCTGCTCATTGCAATAGAGGAACAGCTACATCTGAGTATGGTCTTAGTCACCTGCTGTGGATTTGATAACATCCAACTAACTGCAGAAATATTTCCGTATTCATCACTAGTGAAGTCAGACTGCAATCAAATATTGCAGCTGCAAAGGCAAAAGCTCATTAATCATTTTTTCTGGAAACCAAGCACGGTGATGATGGAAGGGAGAACTGCGATTCATTTGTTTTCAACAAAACTGCCAGCAAGAAGGCCAAAAGAATACCAATTTCTAATTTTTTAAAATTAACATTTACATGCTAACATGTTAATGCCTTCCAGCTCTTTAAGCAGACAAGTATTTAATGGATCCAACATAAATGTAAATGCCAGCTATCAGAAGTCAAATTGCACAGCTATGATGTAATGAAATAGCTTTGCTTTATGGGAATGAGGTCACAGGTTTGAAATATGGCCTAAGGTGTAAAAAAAATATAAATTTTTTACAGAAGTTGCAAAACTCTAATGAAATTACTTGCCTAAGTCTAAAATTTTATGGAAATTTAAATTCAACTCTAAAGATATAAATGAGTCATTGATTTGCATTGGGATGGCTGGGGACCACATCACTCTTCAATCAACATGAACTAATGAAGCTTTCCTGGTCTGAATAAAACAGCTAAACTGTAGCACCGAAGTGCACACACATCAGGGTCACAAAATGTTTTTGTGTTCTTGATAACATGGTGTCAGAATAGCTCTGAGGGAACCCAGGGACTGAGCTGCCCCTGCTCAAAAAACCCCAAACTAATGGGAAAAGCCAGGTTTTCTCATTTTTCTTTACTCTTGGCTCTCCAGAAACTAGTTCTTTTATTTACAGAAGTCAGTCTGGAGGATCATCTTACCTGTAAAGAGCCAGCTCGCTTTGATGCCTCTTACCCTGCCCTGCTCAGATAAACCAACAAAGTTCAACACCTGAAGTTACTCTGTCCCAGCAGGGAAAGAGCCTATCCAGAGGAGAGATTTGTCAGGACTTTTTGCTGTGTTCTACTACCTCTGCTGGGAGGAACAGCCTCATTCTGCTGGCCCAGTAAATGAGAGAAACGGGCTCTCAATTCTGAAACAGAACCAATAGGGAATATATGAAGCACAAGACATTGACTTCACTGCTAGGCCACCGTGTACTTTTTCCCTCCAGAAAGAGATCATAAAGATTAATTCATCCGTGGGTTTGAGGCACCCAAACACTACAGTGGTTCACATCCCTGAAAGCTTTCAAATAAAACAACCAACACACCCACAGTATCACGACAGACCTTGGCTATTTCATGTGTGATAGGAACGAAGGCGTTTTAAGGAGAGCACACCTAATCCCTGAAATGACCTGCTGTGGATCTCTGCTGGGTTTGAAGGAAGGAGCTATCCCACATCCACTTAGTCTAGCTGTGGGTGAGCATGAAGAGAAAGGGCAGCATTCATTGACAGCGAACCTCCCCATGGTGGTGGCACCTACGGCCCAGCCAGGACCTCACAAACCTCATGGGGTTCCCTGACAGCACCTGGGGCATCTCCCAGGCCAGATGAGCTGGGCCAAGAGCAATCCCAACACAGCTGCACTGCTGCAATAGCACAGCTCGTAATGCTGTGGAAACCATCCCAAATCTGAAGGCGGTTGAAAACGTTAAGGAAAAGGATGAGTGGGGGCCAAACCAAGAGGCTGCCCCCACCTTCCTTCCTGTCCCTCCCCATAAGTTATTCATTAACATACCAAAATACACATGTCAATGAAGAATTCATGGAGATTCCCTGAATACCAAATTACTGAGTATAATGGCAAGGAGAACTTGCTTAACACCCTCTTCCAGTTCCACACCCTGTCCCAGGTGGATCACTCATAAAGCTCCACTTGTATTTTACAGCAGCAAAGTCCTTCCCGAACCCCTTCCTCACCAATGCCTTCGACGAGTGCAGACCATCTCTAAGCAGAGCAGCAGCCACAGACGCTGTATCTTTAAATCCATCCCTATTTCGTTTTCCAAGTTTCTGTTTGAGCCGTTACAGCTCCCTCAGGACTCCACTGACTCACTGCATTTTCTGGATGACGCAAGCATGCTCTTCTGCACAGCTTCAAAACAGGCTCCAAACATTTCCAGGCACAAAGTGGCCACCAAAGAACCATGGAAATCAGGTACTCTTCCTGAGCAGGCATCACCCCATGAAGCAGGGGGCAAACTTCGGTTTCTATCCTTATTGGAAATGGATTAATCACTGACACTTCTCCCCGGGAATACTTCTAGGAAAGTATTCCACTCTGAAATCCTGTGGAAGATATTTTGGGCTTGATGGAACACCTATGAGCACTGGCCCATCACTTCCTCTGACCCATCCAGCTCTGCCCTTTCTCCTGCGGGCTTGAGTGCAAGCCTCTGCTCTCAAGCTGCATCCTTCCTAAACAATGAAAATTTATATTCCTGCCTAAATTTTCCACACTGATTACCAGTTCCTCAGTTCTACATTCCAGCAAGGCCAGGCAGGTAAAGGAAAAGAAAATCTACTTCAGAAGGGAATGCTTAGGGAACACTCCAACAGGTTAAGCACATGTGCTTGTGGGTGGACTCTATGAAGAGTCCTGAAGCCACCACAGGGAGAGATGTATGCAAAAGAGACTGGATTGGGAAAAGTATCTTCCATGACTCAAGACTGAACTCTGTTTCTCTTCCTTCTGAATCCCTTCACTCAGCTCTTTGTGTTCTCCAAGTCAGCAAACAGCCCTTTTATGTACATTTTTTTCATACAGGAATGGTAACAAAAGCAAAATAAACACTGGGCTTCTGACTGATGTTTGCAGCTTGATAGCAAAGGCAGCTGAAAAATTCTGGTTTCTGCTTGTAGCCTTCAGCTTTTATCCACTCTGAAAGATTTCACCCTGATAAGAGAACTGGAAGTGACATAAAAATGTAAAATTGAATAATGAAGTGGAGAACAAATTCAGAGAGAAAGATGAGTGTCTTCTTTTATCAGCTCCACTAACATCAATAACACACATCTTAGGAAAAAGGCCTCCTTGCTGGAGAACCTGCTTGTTCCCTTCAAGCCAGGTTAAGGAAGATAAATGTCTAAGACAAACCTGTTCACACTTCACTCTCTAGAGTAGAAAGGGAAAAGTCTTTTGCTAGCAGAGGGTTCCCAATTCCTGCCTCGCAGGGAGCACCTAACGTTCATCTCCTCACACTGCAGAGTAACACATGTTATCACAAGCACTGCACTATCTGAGACTAAGAATATGGAGCAGATGAGGAGCTTGGAGCCACCAGGAGAAGAGCAGGCAGCAGGACTGGAGCATGAACACGGCTAAGAAAAGTGCAGGGGGCTTCACAGCAGCAGTGAATCAAGAGTTCAGAAACCAGTGCTCTGGCTCCATTCCTCCTGCAAAACAAGGACTTGGATGGTACCTGCAAAATTTGCTTTAATCCTTATTTTCAGTCATTCAAAAAGAAAAGCACAGAGAACTTCACATTCTCTGTACAGACATTGGGAGTTTTATGTTGAACCATATGTGAAAAAGATATCTAGTGTTAATATATGCAAACAACTTTATTTAGATACTGATTTTTTAATTAGTATTTGCACTATCTTGGAAAGACAGAGTATAGAGGATCCTGCCAATTCTTAACAAAAAGAGCAGATTTTCTAAACAGAGAAACACACTCTGTTTTACAAACTGTGAACTGGAAACTGCATACACAGAATGCTTTTGCTTACAATCAAATTACCGGTCATTTATCACATTTCTACAGCTAACTACATTTCTTTTCCTAACTTTTTGTGTGTCTCCTAGTTCACTCTTAAAGCAACAGAGAAAAGAAAGGAGCCACAGAGTCCTGACGTGGGATGAATGCACTGGTGCAGGAAACTGGCAAACTTTTAAACTGCTTGAACGCTCTTTTCTTCCGATCAGAGTGGGTCTGCACTCTCATCCGTGAACCAAGGATGCACTAAGGACAGCGATTAGAAGAGCGTCAGGAATTATGATTTAGAGAGGTGAATCACCAGCAGCTCCCCTGGGGGGTGGATTTGGGATCAGCATACCCAAACTGCAGCCCCATGCCAGATTACACAACCCCAGGCAGCGAGCACAGGATCGTGTACTTGGAGGCAGAACTCAGGTCCTCGTTCCCAATCCTCTCTCGGCGGAACAGCACGAGGCGCCTGCTGCTCTCGCTGGGTTGTTTCCACTTGCAGCCTGAGGTTTCTCTTGCCCAAAGCCCACACACCAGCACGGCCCCGCTGCCAAGCACGCGATGGAGCCCTGGCATGGAAGTTGGACTTGATCTCCTCAAGAGCTGTTTGTTATTCAACAGCCACAGACTAGCCAACTTCACTCTGACTTCGCGCGGGAAGAGCAGCACTGGTGTGCTTTACTCCTCTCTTTCCATTCTAGATGTTACCTTTAGACAGCACAGGCTTTGTGCTTGCCCAATAGTTTTACCTCTAGCAAAAGCTCAGACATTGCACTTGGCCAAAAAACCCACAGCCCTTTCAGAAAGTGCATTTTGCTCCACGGAAAGCTCTGCAATGTGTTTTTATGAGGGTCCTTCGAATCACAGGTTTGCAAACAGGGAGAGAAATTCTGCAGCCCATATTTGAAGACAGCTGATGGCTTTTTGCTCAAGTAGGAATGGTGGAATTTGGCCTGTGGTGCTTTATCCAAGAAGCCATCCGATCTCATGACTAAGTGCATGTGAAGCAATGGGGGTGGTGGGCAGGAAGAGACGCAGGGAGATGGAGTTCTTCTAGTAAACATCTGAGCTGTCTGGAATCAAGGCTGCGCTATTAAAACGAAGCCACTGCTGGTTTTCCAGTATCTTTCCCTCTGTTTATCTCAGTTGCCATGGCTCTCACTTGAATCATCTGCACAAATTGCATACACATGTCCCGAGCCACGTTATTTCCACTCACTCCACAGCTCCAGATCAACTTTCACTCACCTGGCAGTCACTCCTGCCAAGCAGTGTCATCGTGGCCAGCAACAGGGAGCTGCCTCACGGACACCCCTGGTTGGAAACCGATGGCAATTATTTCAAAATGGCTGATTGATATTTCAGGAAGCACAGAAAGTATAAAGAACTCAGAAAAAATGCCCTCATGTTATCCTTCATGACCTGAGTTCCAAGCGAGTCGAGTCTCCAGTGTTGACATGACCAAGGGCTCTTTCGGGGCAGCTGGAGCAGACTGGCTTTGAGCTGCTGAAGCTGCTCCCCTGCTCCTGCAGTGTATGAGCAAGATTGAAAGGAATGGAGGCAAAATTCATCTCCCTGACACATCAAGCTATCTAAATAATCCAATATATTGTCCTTTAGCTGTGGTCCTGTGCCACATGTCCCAAACTAATCACTTACACAACACAAAATTAAGATCCCAGCCTACTGGGAGAGGGTCACACTCTTGGTGCTGCTGATCCACAGCTCTCAGAAATACACCTTACTGTGTTAGAAACTCAGAGCTTAACAAGGTAACCCTAAAGGCATCTTACACCTGCAGTAATAAAGATGAATTTTCAGAGTGTAACTCTTTGCATCAGAGGATTTACAGAAGGGAACCATGCCCTGCTTTACACGTAGAGCATGAAAACCAACCTCTCCCACTGGTGCCATGTCAAAATCGGGAATATAGATGATTTCTGCCCCTCCTCCCCCTTCCATCCTCTCCAGACCATTAAGAACCAGAAGGCGAGAGCTGACGCTGTCTGAAAGCAGCAGCTGAGGCAGCACTGCAGACAGGATCCTCTGCCCAGACAGAGGATCTACTGCTGCTGGAGACAGAAAGACGGCTTAGAGAGACTGCCGTCCTCCGGTGTCAGAGACAGCAGACAACACACACCACGAGGACAGGCTGCTGCAGCTCAGATTGCACAAAAACAAGCATCCCTCGGAGTTTGTCTTGGGAATGACTTTGTGTCTGGAGCTTAGCAAGATGGAAACATAAGGGGATTGCTGTCGTGATTCCAAAAGCCGGATTTCTCCTGCTCACCTGCTGTCCAGCCCTCAGCAAAGAGAAATTTCTCTCACCCAGCTGTGCAGGCACCTGCACCCCCTGCTCACATAGCTTGGAAGCAGCTCAGAGGTACCACCGTGCTGAAAATGGAAAATCATTTTCTGTAACACCAATGTTCCCACGCTGGGAATTTAAGAAACAAGCAAAATCCAACAAGGAAACTTCCACTGTAATGTTCAATCGAAACACTGTAATGTTTTAATCAGAGTCTGCATTAGGTGAGGAGCAGGCCCGACATCAAAATCTCCCTGTTGCCTTCAGCAACCCCATTAAACTGGTTTATTCTAGAGGAAACTAGTCTTTACCAAGTTTTCTTTCTGTCTGTCTTATAATCCTGAGATATAGCTGCAAATCAGTTTAAGAACCACGAAAGGGACGTGGTTTAGTTGTGGCCTTGGCAGTGCAGGGTTAATGGCTGCACTTGATCTTAGAGGGCTTTTCCAACCTCAACAATCCCAAAATTCTGTGAAAAGCACTAGTGCTTTGACTTTACTGGGCAGCTCCACAATTCTGCACTCAAGTGAACACAACACAAATTATCTCACTTTGCAGCACACCAGATCCCAGAACCCAAATAAACTGATCCCACATTCTTGAGATTACCGATTTGCTCCAGGACTATCACTGCTAGAAAGGTGCTCCTGGCACCAGGAGCATGAAATCCACTAAAATAGCTTAATACTAGATGGGCTCATGAATGTTTCAACAGCCAAAGTGCTGCCATATAGCAGCAATTTTCTATTTTATTCCACTGCTCTGACATTCTGGGAGAATTTTACCAGATTTGAAAGGAAAGAGACAATAAAGTGGAAACAAAGGGTTAAACTGGCGATAAACAGAAGGAAGGTGGAAAATTCATGTGATTTTGGTGGCCAAAATGAATCCCAGAACAGACAGACATGACGGTGATGGCTTTCTTTTCAAAATACAAGCCCCAAATCAGTCTGTGTGCACGTGGCAAAAGCAGCTGTCCAGGCAGCACAAAAGACACAAGAAATGGAAAGTGACAGCTTTCAGTCTCTCCTCACTCCCTGGCAGGCTCTTCTCTCCACAGCACAACATACACAGCTTCCCCCGGTACCCATTCGTTTTTACCTTTCCACAACAGTTGGACTTGATGATCTTAAAGGTCTTTTCAAACTTTAATGATTCAATGAAGACATTCTGTGGCTAGTCCAGTACAATACATATGCTGGTCTGACCAGCTTCCACTGTGCAGGAAGATTGACAGATGAGCTTTCCCTGCTTTTCTCTCTATTCCTGGATTAAATTTGGCTGCAAGTTATTAGGTATGAACCAGCTACCATGCAGACACCACTCAGGAAACCTGCCCGAAACAAATTTTCTTCACTTGAAAAAAGGCCAGCGAGCAGATTCACTGCCTAGAATAAATTAGCAAAAACCTCACCAGCACTGGGATTGTGCCTCCCCTTGGAAAGATGAGCAGCGTGGCCTGAACAGCCTTTGAGAGGCTGCTCACAAGGTGTGAATGTGTGGATATGTGCCACCCCTGGTGACAACCTGAGACACATGCCAGTGATGGAGATCTGCCATCTCCTGCGTGCACTTGACTGCTCCACTGAAAAGTCCTACCAGCACATGATATTCCAAGGAGTGATTTAATGGGAATTGATAACACGACATTTAGAACAAACTGGCATCAAGGAGCTGAATCCCTACACGCTCCTTCACATGCAAATAAATCCCTGTACCCCATCCTTCTTTACTCTGAGATTTGCTGTGGAGAAGCACATAGTGGTCAGCTGAGCTCAAATCTTCCCTTCAGTGGTGATGATTTTATTTTAAAAGACTGTCACCAAGTGGCAGAGCTCTGAACGGCTGCACAGGGTCAGCAGAGCTGCAAACACACCCTCAGCTGGAGCAAGACAACCAAAAATCCACCGTCCCAAGACATCTCAGCACCCTGAGGGAAATGTTGGGATAAATCATGCAACTAAACCAAAATAAGCCATGAAAAAAAAAATTATCTCAGAAGGAAACTTCAAATACTGCGAGGTTTGTTCTTTCAGTATAAAAACTGGTAAATTCAGTTTCTGATCCTTTCCTTTGAAGCACAACAATCACTGACAACAAAGCCTGATGACACTGTTTCATGTGAAACAGCCACCCTGGGGGCTGTAAAACAAAAAGAAGGAAAGATACAGCCTCCCACTTTAATCTGCAGCTTGAGTCAAAATACAATGTTTTATACCTGACATGTAGTGATATAAGTTATTTTTAACTATTATACTTAGTGTTTTCCCAAAGCACTACAAAAAGGCAGTTTTTAGGAGTACATACATCTACGCAAAGCAGGCATTTGAGGATTCATCTATTAATCAGGCTGGAGCCTGGCTGGTGAGGCTGTTAGCAAACAGCACCACCATGGTGCCCACAGGGATGGGAGACTCCTCGGCTGATCCATGTAGGAAGCACAGGATCGATTTGTTTCATCCCGTACCTGCAAGTTGCCATCTGCACTACAACAGTAGCCAGACTGTGCTTTTTTTGTTATTCCTCCAAGCAAAATGCCACAGTTTCTTTTCCAATTTGCTTATAATCTTAATTCATTTGAAGTTGTTGATTTCTCTACATGTAACTGAAGGTGAGTAAGGACAGGGAAGGGCACTACCAGGAACCACCAAGATTTACATCAGCAACAGCCAATCTTTGTGGGTTACAGCTGGATATAGACAATATCCAGAGAGCAGAGACCATCAGAGCACACTGATGGAGCACGTGATGCCCAAGTAGTCTCTTGACAACTGCTGTCAGTGCTTTGGAAAGAGCTTTGATGCACCATCATTAAAGCTACATCAGCTCTCTGGGTCTCAACTTGCAGCAAATCACAGAATCACAGAATATTCTGAGTTGGAAGGGACCCATAAGGGTCATCAAGTCCTGAAGCTTGGAGATAATTTAGCCTACCTGTGCCTGCTTTCCTGTTAGAAACTTGCCTTCTAGTTTATTTGGGGAGTAAACCAAGTCAGTTTATGTGGAATTTTCTTTGCGCTTTCTATTCATTACCCAGAAATCCAAAACAGTGTTAAAGATCTGGGAAGATTTTCAAGAGTAAATTGGAGGTAGTAACTTTCTTGCAAGCCTCCCAGCACATAGCTGATGTTTATTTAGGCTCGCTATAGGGTTTTCTCTTCAATCAAGGAAGTTTCTCCTCTCTGAGAAGTTACAGAAGTTTGACAGATTTCCATCTTCTGTTCCAGGCTGGCAGGCCCAGCTGCGATGGGCCTGGATTCACCAGCCGCCCACGAAGGAATTGCAATGAACAGTACAAAGAGAAGACGGTGCCACATTTCTTCCTCAACTGACAGTGTAGTTAAAAACAGCATCGCTTGAGAGAGCAAAACATCAAATCTGCAAACTGGAGTCTCTACGTTTCTGCTGTAGCTGCGCAACGCAGTGACAAACAGTCTGCCAGGCTGGAGCGTGATACCTGTTACAGCACAACACACCTGTGTCCCAGCCCAGCAGGGCCAAACACAGGTCCGTTTAGCTGCCCCTTGGCTGCTTCCAGCACCAGAGTTGTCTGGCACAGCCATAGGGAACCCACCGGACCCACACTCCGGGGTATTGACACAGACAGGGACAGCTGTGGATTCAGGAGGTTGGGAGGACCAAGAAACCCGACTTATCCCACAAATCCCACAAAACAATGATCCCACTTTGCTAGTTGCTCTACTCTAGATCACAAAAATGATGCAAAAGAAACAGCCGCCAGCCACTCCCTGAAATAACCCATCGTTTCCACCATCCTTCTTGTCTCTCTCAGAAAAATAAATCCTTCTGCCATAGCAAACTGATCTGGAAGCTTTACAGCTCCTGGAGGAAATCTTGCCTTATGCCTAGAGACCTTTAGAAAAGCACTAGCAGCAGAATAAATTATTTACAGTACTATTTCTGACAATACAATCTTCATAAATGATAGAAGATTGAAGGGTTTAAGAACGAGTGCGTGTGGCATAGGGCCCAAGCATGTGTCTAATAGAAATATTGATTAACTCGATTTCTACAGACTCTGTAAACAGTCTGATGAAAACAGAAACTGCAAGGAGATTTTTTTTCCCTTTACTGTAAAGTAGGACAAAGCAATCACTTCACCCGTTCAAACTAAGCCAAATTAAAGCGTTTTCGGATAATTACAAAATTATTTTCTCTGTAAAGCAATCCAATCTACATGTTGTTTACCTGATTCTAATTCAAGACTTATTCCACTTCCCCAGAATAACTCAGTCCGTAGAGGCTTCTGGCTTCCAGCAAGGTTCCTGCTGTTTACTTAGGTTTTCCAGCTGGGTTGAATGATATGCAAAGAGGTCTGAGGACTTGCTGGAGGTCATACAGAGAGGAAAGTCAGTTGGCTCCGCCGGCGCAAGAGCCCTGCACTTTTACAGCTCCCAGGACTTTGCTCTAAGCACCAGGCTAACCTTCTCATCAAAAGATACTAAATCTGTGCTCAACATTTCAAACCTTCCCCGGTCCTCGGGAAAAGGCAGTTCTGTCCATAAAGAGTTCGAAGCAACCCTGCTGAAGGGAGCATTGCAAAATGCACTTAATGCACATGCTCACAATTAGAAAATTCAGTGGGAACTGCCAACGTGCAGCTTTCCATTTTCAACGGCGGAATTTCAAACTTATTTAGGCGTGCAATTTAAAAGAAAGGAAACTCCAGGGGATGTTGAAAGAGAGTCTGCCTAAATATTTTGTTTAAAGGAACTATTTTCATTCTGGCTAGAATTTATAGGGTGAAACACCCCAGGCAATCCATAGTGGCCATCAGCCATCAATTCATCCCAGCAGGGCCAAGGACAATCCACTGCACTTCCCGATGCCTCAGTTCCTGCAGAGCAACAGGGAAGGTGGGGAGTGCTCTCTCAGGTTTTCCCACCCCTACAATTCCACCAAGATAAACTGGTCTGCTGAGCAGGGCTCTAGAGTATATTGAATTGGCTGCAGAGCTTTTGATTTGTGATGTTTGGTGGTGGTGTCCCAGAGGGGCACCAGAGACACGAACCACTGGAAGAGCAATTCACCTCCCTTGTGCCACTGCAAATGTGCTTGACATAAACAACCCCCCTGAAACACCGACAGGACAAAAGCAAGGGCTCTAATCTTCTTTTTGAACACAGCACTGACACTAAGAGAGATTAACAATGATATTTTGGAAAAAAGGCATTTTTGCTAGTAATTCAACACCCACTCCCATCCATCGGGGCAGAAGCATTACAATCCATCCTCCAAGAACTGCAGGGCCCTCCAGCAAAAGACTTTCTCACTTCATTGCTTCACCCCAATAGGCCTTCTGCCCTTCAACATTTATACTTCTGTCATCTAAAACCCACCGATTTTCACTTCCAAGCTCTTCAGATTCATGCCCTGATGTTCCTCAGCTCCTCTTCTCTTCCATCCCAGAATAATTCAGGCAATTGTACTTCTGAGATCTGCTCTGCCAGCTCAGCTGTTCTAATGCCCTTTGGCTCCAGTGTGGCTCCTCAGCCCTTTCTTTTGCTCCTCCATTGCACCAATATTGCATCAGCTCCCATTTCTCAGTTTAGTATTCTTTAAACTTTCTTCTTCTTTTCAACCTTCACAGTTTATTCTCTTTATTTTCTCCCAGTGTTACTCACTCTATTCTCCTAATGGACATCTCCAATTAAACCTTAATTATATCTCCTACCAGCAGCTGTTCTCAGGCTGATGAGCACACTCTAGAAGAAAACCCAAGGCAAAAGGTCTTGGCTGTTAGACACTGCTAAAATCCAAAGGTCACAAGTACAGACACATAACCCAGTAATTTACACTTATTCCAGCATTACAGATTTCTTTTTCTGTTTAAATTACTTCGGAAGAGGTTACCCTACCATTTACAGTGGTAAGTATCTTCACATGGTGAGATTGCATGTAACCAAAGCTTGGCAAGCTGTGTTGCTGGGACAGCAATGCTGGCTGGCTGGTTTAGCCCATCAGTCACAGGACAAGAGTCTGTCCTACCCGTTCCTGCTGTGCCATGGCGGGCTCAGACCCTGAGCTGGTCTCTAGACTCCAGGCACACAGTTAAGCATGCCTCAGGTCTGGGCTCTGGGGTTACCACGGTTCTCCAGCCTGACCATGAACCAGCCAGGACAGGGGGTGGGGATGGAGAGGCCAAGTTATGCCAGGAATGAGCCTGGGGAATGCAGCAGAGGTCACATTGCAGAGCGGGTACCGACACATGCCGCTCGTTCCAGCCCGCAGCTTGCTGAAACTCCTGGATGGAGGGCTCTCCCAAAGCCTGGGAAACTGGCAGTGGGCGATGACCTGCACCCACTGCATCTTCATCCTGCTTAGCATATGCCAAGTACAATAAGATGCATTAAGTCAAGTCTTTGCTCTACCCAGCGCATGATGTGATTGGCAGAATAACCTTTTTTCCCCCTCTAATTCTGCTGATAGTATGTAATTCTGTTCATCCCTTTAGCCTTAGCCAAATATTTGTGTCAAGCTGGGAAAAAAATGCCAGGCACAGAGCAGGGGGCGGAGGGAAAGCAATCTAGAAAAGGCTTATAAACCAATTTCAGTGCATAAAAAACTTACTTGTGCACAGTCATACTCAGATTAATAATCAGGTCGCTGTGCTGGCCATTCCTTTTTTTAATTAACCTTCAACAGGTTAAACAGGCCAGGACAACGCTATTAGATGATCAACAGACCTAGTGCTAATTCCATAGACACACCACAAACGTTTTACTGGGTTAGAATAAAACCTCAGTTGCTTGCTACACACAGCAACTACCTGCTCGTGGGGGGCAGATGGACCCTGAAGTACTAATGATGCCACACACTCATGGATACTCCAGCATGCCAGAACTGCATTCCATTCTTCAGTCACACTGCTGCTGCCGGGCAGGGATCTAACACATACATCACTTCTACCACTTATCCAGTTCTGGATTAATGGGAAAATGCACTATTCACTTAATTTTAAGTAACAGCCAAATGGCCCAATCACCAGCAGAGTGCCCCAGTGCTGTGCCAACGTGGGTGAGGAACAGCTTCTCTAATGCTAAAGGCTCAGTGCTGTAGCTCTTGAGTTAAGAATATGTCATCATTTTCTTAAGAGATTCAAAAGCAAAAGCAAAGCCATAAATTATTTTCTAATTGTTTAGCAGTGAACAAAGGCAAAACGGACCTGCTGTGTCACAACTCTTCCAAAGGCACACGTGAATAAACAGGACTGCTGGAAGCCTAACAAACTGACAGCCCATCCCAGGGAACACAAAGAGGAGTGTTTGCCTAAACGCTGTCTTTCAGCAAGACTGTAATCAAAGGAAAAAAAACCCATGTATGATAAGAAAGATTCCTGGTGGTTCTGGCACAGTGATTATTTTCTACGAAATTGGGAAAGTTCAGAAATGCTTGACTATGCTGTTCTGATGGCATGCTTTCAAAAGACACTAAAACCCTCAAATGGAGTAGTTCAAACAGCAAACAAGGCCCCAAACCAGTTACTAAACAAAAGCTACTACGGATCAACAGGAAAAAAAATCCACACATTTCTTCACATTTTCATCACCATGAATGAAGAGATAATGGAAGCCTGTACAGATACCTGGTATTAGCCTGTCCACGGGACAGGGGTATAACTATTACAAGTTGAAATAATCAGCTTGCTTTTATTGAGAAGTCAAACAAAAGGGCAGAGACGGGAGCTCCAGCTGCACATCTCAGCAGGGACAGGACTGGGCAACGTGACACCATCAGGTATTGTGGCCTGAACATTGGCCCTCCTGTGAGGAGCCCAGGAGGTCTGTATTTGATGGCTTTGAAACTGATCCATGAGCTCTGCTAGGTTTGCAGGAAACCAAAGAGGCAGAAAGATCATGGAAATAAGAAAAAGAAAAAAAAAAAAATCAGGAACAGCGATAATACCAGCCAAAACAAGTGAATAATAGAGAGGCCTTCTCCTTCCTAGAAAGTAGGAAGATCTTGCTTTAAAGCTTCTTAGAACCATGGGAGCACCATTTCAAAATCCTAACAAAAGACAGCACGTCCTGAGAAAAGGATGTTCTCCTCACACAAAGATGAGTCCAATCCAAACTCCTCCTGAAAACCCACAGAGCACGGGGCACTCCTATAGTGCCCGTCAGCTCTCCCTAGGGACAGCTACCTGCAGGGAGAGGATTTACCTTGGCACAACTTACCTGTGCAAGGGAAAGGCAGCACAGCCTGAGCACACAGAGTTTGGGGTTAAATACAAGTTAATGCTGTTTATCTGAACTAGGCCAGAGGCAGCTGTGGAATATAATGAGATTGTGATGGAAAGAAATGCACAGCCTGAACTTCTAAGCCACAAAACTGAGCTAAGCCAACAATTCATTAGTTACTTTTTCTAAAACTGGGAGGGGGAGGAATATCTCCACTGAAATACGACCTAGATCACTCAGCAGGTATTTCTCAGATGCATGGGAATAAAACATCCTGCAAGGCATTATTAATGTTTATTGTGTAGGTCTGTTACAATACCATTTATCACCAGCTACCTTCAACAGGCTCAACACCCCAGCCTGAATTAGCCTGAATTTCCAGAAAACAAAACATGTGGGTGCACAGCCTGAAGGGGATCTCCCTGGGCAGAGCTGTGCCATTGCTCCAGCAGTGAAGTCTGCAGGCTGGCACTCCACTGACTGACATCCACAAAGCCCCCAAAATGCCTCCATGTGCAAGAGCATATAAGTGAAAGGAAAAGAAATGCATAATCCTTTTCATCAGTCATGTTGACAAATCAGAAATAACTCAAGATATCTTAATTACAAAGCCCAAAATTCACTTCTGGGGCTCACCGGGAGTTGTTGGAAGGGAATTAATCCTTCAAGGGAAAAGGAATGAACTGATTCAGGTTCTTGGGGATGGTGAAGGGGCTGCAATGCTGATTTTAAGTTGACAAAAACATATTAATTAATCATTTCTAAGAATAAATTTTTCTTTCTACATTATTTTATTTTCAAGATGTTGGCTATCCCCTAACAACTGAAATAAAGACATCACCCTGAATTTTCCCACTGGCACCCACAAGTTCTCAAATCTCAACCCATATAACCTGAGTTATTAAACCAACAGTCACAGCACATTTAAGAACTCCTTGCATAAAAGCCCTATTGAAGGCAATTCTGCAGGGGGACCCCGTTTGTTGACCCCAGACAGACGTGGCTTTGCTGGCCTGAAATGGAGAGGTCTGGCATAAAAAGGTGTTTTGTCCAGGAGGCAGAGAAACCCCCACCCACCCCAAACACACCTCCCGCAAACAGCTCTGAACAGCAGTGCTTTAGGGCATTCACAGAGTGAAACAGCCGTAGGAAAGCCTGCTCAAGCCTCCCCAGAGCAAACAGGGATTCCACCAGCCACCCAGGAAAGATCTAATACAAGCTGTAAAACTAATTTCAGCTTCAAGCAGGGAGCCTGCTCCTCTCAATCTCTCTAAATGAGCAGGAGAGCAGGCCATGGGACAGCAGAGGAAACCTGCTCCCGTCCTCTCCCGGAGGAAGGTAATGACATGATGGCAGAGCATTTCTATCAGTTCCCCAGACTGCCAGAGCACCATTCATCAGCAGAATGCACCAGGAGAACAATCAGAAATCCATTAGCAAGCTGCCACTCCGCCTGAACTCCTGATCAAATGTCAGAGCACCGAATGGCTTCTGCTGCTTGAGAGGATGGGAAGGATCAGTGAATTGTTCCAAAGTGATAAAGATATTATTATAATTTTTAGCTTATATTAGCATGAGGGCAACCATTTGCAATCTACATTGTCCCGTTAAGCAAGTTTCTGAAATCTGTGACAAAAGCTTCCAGCATAATTAAAATAGAGCTCTCCAGTACCACCAATTGACACCACAAGGAAAGCAGTGGGGAAGAAGGAAAAGCTGGAGATGGAGGGAGCGCTGCTGGAGGGTTGTGATCAGTGCTTTTACTGCCTATATCCAGCAGCCAGGGCTCAACTAGGAAATACTGCAAACTTGCAAGAAAATAGCAAGAATTACCAACACTGCCATTTCCTAGCAGGGGAGTGACCCCATAGGAATAAATGAGCTCATCAGCAGCATTTCACCCTGCTCTTCTGCAGGTTCAGTCCTGCTCCAAATAACACTTCATTGTCCACCTATCACAGCATGAGACACAGCCTAAACCAATCTGCTCAAAATCTACCCCAGTTACTTCTTCCCTTAGATGAAGGGTGATCAGGCCGTTTAAAAAGCAATGCAAATAACCAGGTTCATAAATACATTTGCGCATTAAAGAGTCCACACCATCTCTCTGCGGTGTTATTTACGTGTCTGAAAGCTGTTATCCCAGCTATTATCCAGCACAGAGACTAGAAAAAGATATTCTGAGTGTATTAGCAGCATATTGAAATGATTTGTGCAGATTCCTTCCCTTCAGATACCGTTGATGCTTGAAATATAATAAAGAGTCTCAAATAGGAAACTTGCATATGTACTAGAAGAAGGCAAAAAGTAATAATTAAAAAAGAATTAGGAATTCTCCAGCGCAAGTATTTCCAACTGCAAACTGATTCTCATTATCTTTCATCTGCCAAAAAAACAAATTAAAATATCAATCAAATGTAGTGATCCAGGTAAAAGTCTTAAACTGCATCTCAGGTTCAATAACAGCAATTACTGTGTCACCGTTCTCAACTCGTTGAGCTCCTCAAATGAGAGCAGAAATGACTACAGAAAAAAACACAGCAACACAAACTCTGAAAAAAATCTGTCATCCACAAGACCTGAATTACATTTGAACAATGACATTTTTGCCTTCAGAACAGGTAACAGCAAAATGAAATTAAGGTTGTCATCACTGCCGTTATGAAATGTAAGCCATAAAAGCTGCTACTGTAGAGTTTTCACTGTTTTTATTTACAAGAATTTTTCTGTCTTTCAAGTGAAAACCAGTCTGAAGCTTTGAAGTCTGTGAAAACAAGGTGGCGGTATCAGATCCTGGAGGAGGGAAGGCTGCTGAGCATGGCTGAGATACACTTACTGTGACACTGCAAGTCCACCGTGGGTACAGTGTTTGTTTTACACCAGGGTGCCGAGCTGTGACGAGTTACACACAGGAGCAGATCTCAAAGATCTGTTCATTTTCCACCAAGACAAGAGGAAATGCATATCCAGCATAGGAACACTTGGATCCACACGCGTCCTAGCGACTTTCCTTCGTCTGCACAGATCAGACCATACACATAAACACTAAGATACTGTCAAATAGTGGAAGGGACTAGAAAGAGAGGCAAAACTCTTCCTGTAATGCGCAGCTGCAGGTCTGTAAGATTTCCTAAGGAAAGTCCCTACAGCAATACCTCCTATATTATCTTAATTTTTGAAAAGCCATTTAGGGGTGTTCACACTCTGATCCCTCAGATGCCAAGTGTCAGCTGCATGCGAATCTTCTTTAAAACCATGGCTAAGAACTGATGTAGGAGAAGTAATTTCCTTACTGGTATGAGGTCTGTATTTTTCCCACAGCCCAGCCTGGCAGGAATCAGCCATCACGAGCATCCAAAGACCGTGGTGAGGCTGCTACTGGATGAGATGAGCTATTGGTTATGGCCCAGTTCCTACTGGTCCTACAGATGTCCTCCCTGCAGTCCATAAGCACAGCCATCAGCCTTGCCGACAGCATCAGCAGCTGGGGAAGTGGGCAGGACACACTAAAATGCCCTTTTTCTCTCCCTAAAATACCCAGAACCCTTCCCCAGAGCACCACAGCCACGCTCTCACTGTCACTGCCTGCGGATCTTCGGGGACTCTTCTGCCAGAGGTTCCAAAGCGGCGCCTTTTGAAGTGCTACCTTCGTGTAAATAAGTAGTTTTTTTAAGAACGAATTAGTTGAGCATATTCTATGAAGTTATTTCATTGTTTTTGCTCCTGTTCATTTATTCCAATCTGCTGCACCTTCCCTTGGAGAGGTTATTAAACGCTCTGCTAATGGGCGCCAGCACTCGTTTAATTCTTCCTAATGAATGTATGAGTGAGTGGCGGAAGCTATTATGTAGGGCTTAATAAAGGGCGGGAAGGAATTTCCTAAAATTTATTGCCACAGGCTGCTGCTTGAAGATAAAATAAATGGTAATTGCTTGCAACAGGAAAGAGGAGGATGATAAAATGTCCCCAGACATGAGGTAAAAAAAATATCAAGTGCTCCGAACCAAAATCTCAAAGCCCAAAGGATCATGAAGGCAAGATGGCCTCCTTCAGCTTTAGCTTTTGGTAATCCTTAAGACTTTTCCTTTGAATATGGATGCTGAAGCATGAACTTGATCTCAGCTAGAATGATTATTTTATGACACAAGAAAGACACATTAAAAAAACGCATTAATTCAGACCGCATCTTATGAAAATAATATTTGTAGGAAAGAGACAATGTGGAGGAAATGGAAGGACAATGTTTCTGGACTATTGAGTCCAGCAATACAATCTTCCCTAAAGTACAGGCTTTGCAGAATGAAGGAGACACATAACATTTTGCTACAATTATGTTTCTACTTTCCCATCGCTGTGTTGGTCAGGGTTCATGGAAAAAGAGAAATTGCCGAGACGTGAACCTGTGCATTGTTTCTTCAATTTCTGCAACTGTTTGTTAAAAGAGATAAAAATCAGCAGGCTGAATGAGAAAAAGTGTCTGAACTGGAAGTCCCAAGTGTCTGTCCTGCTCCAAAGTGCTGCAATCACACCGTCAGCCTCCCGGCAAGCTCCAGGTCAGGCCTCAACAACTGGCGAGAACAAAGTGGAAATCTAAGCCCCATCCCCTGTAATTGCAATGTAGAAGAAAAACACAGGTTTTCAAAACAAAGCTTCTTGTTATAACTCACAACAGCTTTCTGTCCACATAATCCTTCAGGCTTCGTTCAGACGGTGTGATCCAGTCATACAGATGAGTTTGGCTCAAAACTTTGATCTGTCTCATCAAGGAAGCTAAACAGCAAATTTCCCAAGAACAAGTCTGATTTTTTGGTTCCACTAAGCTACTGGAGGTGGTATTTTGCACCTTAGGGACTGCCAAAGTGTTCTCTACAATCAGGCTGTTCATGAGTGACACCAACCTGCATTTTTAATTACGGAAGCAGTGGTCAGATTGGAACACTTGTGATTAGAGCAATAGTTCAAGGGTCACAGGCTGCGGCGGGAGAGCAGGGCAGGGATGTCAGGGATGTCTGGATGTCACCTTACCCGAGTGTCTCCAGCCTTTCAAGTGCAGCTGTCCCAAAAAAGACACTGCCAATCTCTAAGGACCATCTTCCCAAAATGCAGCAAGAAGGAACAACTACAGAAAGATGTCAAAATATCAATCTGAGTGGGCAATGCAGCCATCTCCCTTTACATAAAGGGGCAGAAAGAAAGAAATACTATTTTCAATAGCAAGCTAATATAACCAAAAGCTTAAAAGCTGACCTGAGAAGAAAAACAAGATTAGGTTTGCCCTTTTTTGCTGCTTTGGGCAGACAAAGCCCCTCTCAGAAAATGACCATTTTTCATGCCGGCTTTGACCATCTTAAAACCAGGAAAAAAGAGGATAAAATCCAATTTTTCTTTCTTAAATCCTTGGCAGGTCACCTGCAGGAGCAGGCCAACAGCTTTTCTAGCAGGCAGTAAGAAATTATTACTTTCTTTTCTAAACAAGGATTTCAGTGGCTTCAGCTCAACAGCAGGATTTCCATAGTCCTATGGAATACAAAGTAATCACCCAACCTGCAAGAGCATCCAATTTGAAGATGGACAGTTGCTTCCCCAAGAGAAAAAGCAACAATTTGATAAAGACAAACAACAACAAAAAAAACCCCCAACCCAAATATAATCAAAACAAAAATAATCAGCTTTAGCACACTGCAAGACAAAAGGTGAGCAGTTACACAATGAGTGTGAAATATCAGGGGATATACTACACAGATTTTCAAAGCATCAAAAAGGATCACATTTGGGTGGCTATTGGATAGGCATCTACTAGAAAGTGTTATCCAGGAAGAGTTTAATCTTCTCCCACCCCAATGAATAAATCAAAGCCAAATGAATGTGCACAGCATTCCATAGTGGCATCAATACCTGCACAAAAGGCAGAGCTTCCAATTTAAACAGCAAACACAAACTATCCCATTTCTGAGAGCTTTCAAGTACTTCCACGTTTTCCTTAACCCTCTTCCCCTCCTAGGAAAAAGCCTTATTACTGATTTATATGGGTTATAGAGCAAGAAGTTGCAGCTTTATGATGATAAAGAACATAAAGGATCTGGCTTTGACTTACGAACAATCCAAGCAGGTACTTGTTAACTACTTGTGATGCTGTTCCCTGCTACAAGGAGTAACACAGCATTTCATCTGCCTCGGCACTGGTGCATCCCTGGAATCACTCCCTACACAAACCTCAATTACCTAGCCTGAAAATACACATTTTACTTATCCAGGGACAATTCCCACACCGAGGAGAAATGATTGAAAAAAACCATCTCAATTATTCTTTGCAACGTAACACTGATGTCAGGCATAAAGAAAAAGCTGCTTTTCTTTCGGTATTATTTGGTCTGCTTTCGGTAGCACATCGCTACTGTGTGCAAGAGCCAGATGTGGGAGGGAAAGTGCAGGTGCCACAAGGGAAAGCAGGATCCAAGGTCCCTGCCATGGTTTACCTGTGGTCTCACAATAACAGGAGCTCTGTCACCCAGGCCGGCTCGCAGCCACCCCCACAGCTGGAAGCAGCAGAAGAGGCCTGGAGAAGCCATGCACGTTCCCACCACCCTCCTCCCCCATCCCTGTTACCTGCTTTTACTTGTGACTCTCATAAAACACCCCCAGGCCAACCCCTGGCAAGGCCAGCTCCTCAAGCCAAAGCTTCATAAAACCTTCCAGATATGATCCTGGGCTAAAAGCAATTCCCTCACCGCAGTCACAACCCTTGGATGCTCAGATTGACATGTCAGCCTCCGAAATCAAGAATCAGGACGGGTGATTTGTACTCCAGAGGAGCTAGAAGTGCTGCATGGCATGAGGAGATAAATTCCAACATCCCTGGCTCCAGGGGGGCTTTGTTTGGGCAGGAGCTGCGTTCACACAGCCTGGCCCCACCACAACACAGAGTCAAGGTGTAGGTGCACTGACAAAACTTCTCAGCAAAAGCTCTCTCACAGGCTTCCTCCTTCACCCCTTTTTTGCTTAAAGCATTGCACTCATTTTTTTAAAACACTTTTTTTGATGGGAAGAGAGGCGCAAGGGGAAGTGCCCAACATACTCTAATCTAATTTGTTATACTCTAAAGAAATCCATTTGTTCAGCTTTGCATTCGGCATCATTGTGCTAATAATTTTTATTAGCACTGCTTATTTGGATCCACTTTAAATAAATCAGAATTTGGTTACAAGTCAGGAATGCACCCTGCAATTAGCTTTTCAGTGCAGGCCCTCTCAAGTAAGACCTTACTCTCCAGAGGAGGCTGCGAAGCTCCCCTGCACTCATCCCTTATGCAGGCTGCACAAATGGATACCTCCACATGGCTGACCAGGGGTACAAACAGCACACACTGCAGCAAGGCTAAAAAAACCTCCAGTGTGATTGTGCAAGACTGTAGTAACGAGGTCTCAGAGTAGAAGACAGCACCTTTACTCGCACAGGGTTTAGTTTTACTCCTAAAAATTTTAGAAGTTAGTACATTTTTAAAATTCAGCTGCTAGCAATTCCAATTTGAGAATCATAAAAAGTACTATATTAATAATTGAAATGTAAAATGCCTGTCTGATTCACTCCAGCCCTCAGTCCCTCTCCCCAAAGGGCTTGTTTGCCTTAGGGGAGCATTTCACAAGCAGCACATCAACTTTCTGAAATACAACTTCAGCAGATGAAAGCCTCATAACCACAGAAGAGCCGCCATCCTTCTAAATCTGGAATTTAAAAACTGTGACATCCACGGAACCATTTAAAGGTAAAATGGCCAAAACATTTCAGCCCAACCAAGCACTTCGGCTACCACACTGTGCAGTTATTTCTCCAGCAATCTCCCCGTTCCAGCCACAGCATGCACCCTTTTATCACCGGGCAGACAAGGTTCCGCCACCGCCGCCGTGACTCACGGGGCCGGGGTGACGAGGCACCCTCAGCACCCGGTGATTCAAGACTATCCACGGACATGGAACGAGTCTCATTCCAGGGGCTCCAGATCATCCCGCTCCAAAGCCCGGCTGAAGCCCACCGCTTCCTAATTTGGGAACACTGCAGATGACAGAGATGTCTGAGCTGGAAAGCAACTGCTCTGTTGGTGTCTGTGTCTTTTACCCCGGTGTTTTTAATGACTCTGTAGTTATGGCAGGACTAAATGATGAGGACAAGGCCAATACAATGCAATACTCACTCTTCTGGGAAAAAGTAACCCAAGTTATCAAATTAGAACAAAAATATCTCACTGGATTTGTGCTACTTATTCCTGTGAGTGGAATGCAAATATTTCAAGTTAACATTTCACGGTTCTTTGAATCCTTACCTGATAATAAATGCAGCACTGATCTATTTTCATTTAATGTTCTTCAAATCCTGTGTTTTTAACCACAGTTACAAAGCCACACTGCTGCTCAGTGAAGTTCACAATTCCTCTCAGGAGAGGTTGGCTTATCAACATTGCAGCAGGTCTTCAATGAAATGTCATGCACTGCCTTTGCTTTGCAGAGGCAAAACTGCAGTCACCAAGATGATTATATTAGCATTTAAAGCTAGTATTTGCCTCCAAAAATCCAACCTTTATTATTCTAATTCACCCTTTTTGCTTGCCTCAAAATATTACCCACTTAAGAGGTAGCTCAGTGCATTTTGCTAACCAGTCACAGCCCCTAGGATCTGGCCCTCTCCAGACCCAGTGCTGCAGCAAGTGCAGAATTAATTCCCAGGTTATGTCTCCAAGTGGTATTTAGCAAGCACAACAACCCACACCACACCTGGTGGTCATAAAAAGCCTCGTCCTACCCCCACTTTCCAGCAAGCGCGAGGTAAAAACCACCAGCAATTCTTGCTGTGAAGTCTAAACTAGATTGAAGCTTCCCCAACAGACTTTTTTTTTTCCTAATGACATGGAATGTGAAAGGTTGAGCAACACTTACACTGTCTTATGTGATCACCTCATAACAATAATTACTACTTAAAACCTGAAACATGATAGCACCTTGACATCCAAACCTCGGCGTGGGAGGCACTATTTAGACATAACAGACAATCTGCAGAGCCCAGAGAAATTGCAGCTTCTATATGAACATCAACAGTACCAAATGATGGGAAGAGCTTTGTCTTCCCTCCAGTTCATTTCCTGTAAAGAACATCTATTTTCTATTAAGTAGCTGCATGTTCAGAAAAAGAAAAAATGTATATAGCAAACACATTTAGTGCAATCTGTCAATAAGTCTTATAAGAAGTAAAGGCTTGATTGCAGAGAATTTTAAATGCAGCTTCTTATCCATCCAGTTAAATACATTACGGAAGAAATAACAGCTTGGCATTTATTCAAAATTTTTCATTTGAGCTTTCCTAAGTTATTTGCAAACACGAGGTGCAGCCAGACAACAATAGCTCTAATAGCTGTTCCAGTTATTCTGGCTAAACTGGGATGTAGCTTTTAAATGAACATTATGTGTTGTTAGACTTACATAAGAAATGCAAAGAACTTAGAGCCAATAATAATAATAAAAAGAAAACCCCACTGAAGCATACGTATTTACAGCTTAAACTATTTTGCCAGACACACCAAATCTTCTTCATTATTATAAAATTCTCCCACCCAAAAGAGATTTGAGTAAAATAGAGTATTACTAGATTACAGCTTTGCTTTTGTAAGCATTGTTGTGACTTCATAACAATTTAACTCCACAATTAGCTCTGTGAGAGTAATTCTGACATTCAGACAATACCAACTGTGTAAATAACTGTAACAGACTGAATTTGTTTTGAGATATTCCCTGAGCCTCCTTGCCAGGAAAAGCTCACGTTTACAAACGTTGAACACAATGCTACAAGAGCATTTACAGAATCAATTTCTGTACCAAGAGGAATTTAATACTTAATACTAATATTAGAAAAGTAGATATATTTTTTAAAAGTCAGTGCAGTATAATAAAAGAAATAGGGGAATCAGATCAAATGCAGAAGACAGCAGTAAGTGAATAGAAATGCAGAACTGAAAACTTTTTTTTTTTTTGAAACGAAGAATGGGCTGAAATGGAGCTTGAGGAGATGAGGGAGCAAGATTTTCCCATTAACAGCAAAAGCAAACATCACCTACCAACGCTTTTTTCATCAGCAAGCAAGCACGCAAAGATTACAGGTTCTAAAAGTACTCTAAAAATACTTGACAGACACTATTTCTGAAATTCATGGTTGTCACTTCTGACCCTGGTTCTCACCATTAAATTTTTGCTCATTTCCAAGATGCTTCTCGCTGCAGGGATTGTTTTAATCAGAGCAAGTTAGTGAAGAGTCACAGAAGACATCTGGTGGCCAGTGCCCCAAATGACAATTTCATTTGCTTTATACCTTTGTAATAAATCTTAAATTTTAATTAAGTAAATAATTTTGAACATTTTAAATTAATAATTTTATTAACAAAAATCCAGGTGAAAACAGTTGTGTTTACTGCATAACAGCCCTGGGATAACCCTCTGTGGTCAGGCCAGGAACTGAGAACTTGGGAACAGCTCTTCACCAGGTACATGAAATGAGGCAGAACCTAAAAAGGAGACTTTCAGTTTGGGCAACTTGAACACAAATGACATAGCAAACATTTCCTGAAAGCCCAAAGAATTTCCTATTTAAAGTTTCCATGTCCTTATCCCACTACCATACACACATTCAGCCTCTGGAAAAACAACACACACACACACACAAAACCCAAAACAAAAACCCAAAAAAAAGGCCATGAAATAGCCATCAGTTCCCCCAGGTGTGGGTTGGCAGGAGATCAGTACACTGGGGTCACTACAAAACCTGACAGAGCTCATGTGTGTGTTGGTAGATTCGGGGTGCACAAAGTGAAATTTCCTCCTCTACAGCGTCAGCGTGATGGGAAACACAGGGAACATGCCCAGGTCACTCTGTACTTCCACCAGCGGTGGACACTGGACAGGGAACAAACACAAGGTCAGCAAACGGGGGAATCCTGTCCTCCAGCAAGCCTTGCCGTCCAGAACACAGGCATTTCACAGGCAGCAGAGTATGTAATTCAGTCTTCATCACACGTTATTCCCAGTTTCTGAGGCCATCACCCTCTTTGATGCAAATGTGGAGCGCAAACCACAGCAGAGGAAGGTTCAGCCTTTTACTATTTTATGAGCTCTAAGGAGAGACTGGACCAAACAACATTTGCTACTGCTCAGACAGCACTTCAAAGGAGGCATCTACAGAGAGGCAGACTGGACACAGCTCAGGCCCTGGGAAGATGTGGTAGGAATAAGGTAGGAACTGAAGTCAGCTGAAATGATAAATGCACCAAAATGCCTTAGAAAAGCGGCACTAATGGATAAGCAGCTTCTCAAGGCAGGCAACGTGTAGCAATATTGATACTTTAATACACACAATGAAACCAAAGTCTTAATGATTAATAATCTGTTGTGAAACTCTATTCATTAGGTAAAAACAGTGCTCAGAGATGACACAACATAAATCAGGCAGTCTCCTCACTCATGAAAGAATGATGAGCTTGCTCGCGCCCATGTAAATTAGCAGCAATCACTCTGCGGAAAAGCAAGCTCGTGCTTTTCACAACCCAGCTGGTAACAGCAAGGAAGAAACGCTGGGGAAAAAAAGAACAACGTGCACCAAAAAAACCCCCTAAATCTAATTTCAACACTGCAGAAAGTACTCTAGGCAAAAACTACAGCGAGCTGGTATTCAGGACACGCTTGCCCCAGCTTTACAAGGTGTGTGGAAAGGGACTCCTCCCAGAGCACAACACACCATTTTAGCAGAATTGTGTACAATTTTGCCAAGAGGGTGGTGAAAGTTTCCAGCCTTTCACAAAAATTCATGCTTAATATTTACTTGCAACACTGGCATTAAGCATACAAGTTTAAAGAAAGACCAAAGCTAAGAACTAAGTAAGAACTAATTTAGTTAAGAACTAAGGAAAGACGTTGCCTTAGGTGGCTGTACTCACTAAAATTGAATGTTCATTACCTTTTTGCCCAAGAATCCTCCTTAAACTGATTAAAAGGACACTCTGGTAAGCAGATTAATAACCTCTACAGAATGTTTAGATCGATCTTCAGTCAACATAGAGCAGAGTAAGAGCTGACTGATAAGAGTCACAGAAGCAAAGCAGCAAGAGTCCCTCTTGCTTCTGCTGGAACTGCTCTGGATGTTCCTACAGCAATGGACTTTTCACCGTTCCTACAAGCACAGCTGGAAACATTTCCCTGTTGTTCCAAGGCACAACCCAACAGCATCCCCACCCTAAAGTGACAGTCAAGAGAACAAGACTTTCCAAGGCCATTTTCCCCTTTCTGCACCCTCATGATCTGCCACATGCCACGGAGCCCAACACTGAGAGCATCAGGGATGAAACTCAGGATTCCAAACTCTCAGCAACAGGACTGTGTCAACTCCTCAGTTTCAAGCTTAAGATTTAAACTTTTCAATGTAAAGTACTGCAAGTTTGATGGTAAATGTTGAAGTGTGCTGAAAGAGATGATCGCCTACAAGGAAAAGATTTCTATTCTAATACCCTGCAGCTTTTTCTCTTGCCTCCCTGTCCTGATTTCCTACCATAGCCTTCCCATTAAGAATTGTAAATAAGAATGCAGAACTAGCATAATCTGTTAATGAAAGTCTGGCATATGAGCAACCACTACCTATTTGTCACGAAGGAGATGAACTGCTTAAATATGGCAAGTTATCAAAGATTAGTCAGTGCACAAAACAGAACTGCTTTTGCCCAGGAAAGGGATTAGCCTTTTCCCATCATCATCATCGTCATCCACCTCAGTCTGTGGAAAAGCAGTTTAGAAAGTCTTAGGTCTCTTTCCAAACATATTCCAACCGTAGATCAAGTTTTGTGGAGGAGCTTCTTAGCAAAACCTACTGGTATTTGATAATTGGAGCAGGAAAATATATAGCAAGTGATTTTTATGACGAAAAGGGATATAGTCGGAGGCAGTAAACAAATCTGCATTCAGCATGCGGCAGATGTCAGCATTAACCAGGCTCATACTGAGGCACAGCGAAGTTGGACACATAAGCAGTGATCCCAAAAGCTGGGGATAAGCCTCTCCTAATAGAGATAGAAATTGAAATTTGGGAGCTGCCAACTCTCCAACCTAACAGCGAAGAAAGTTTTGTCAGTTCAGAAGGAAGACCTGAAATACTGAAGGCAGACTCTAGATAACAGCTTCCTACTAGGCCAGTGCTAACAATCCAATTTCAGGTGAACGGTCTAAAGTGGAGTCAGGAATAGCAAAGCAGTTTCTTTGAAGTCTCAGGTTTTGCAGTTGGTAACACAGAGGCAGAGTGTAAAAATGCCCTGAGGTACAATGGAGAGAGATAAATGCAGCGTTTTTAAGTGCATGGGTTTGAAGAAACAGTTCTAGTATGGAAGGAACCTCATTTAAATCATTTCCATGTATGGGCAGTTGACTATCTAATAAATGTATATGGTGTATGAGGAAGACATATTAAGCTCACCTGTAGGATAAAGGATAATAAGTACAAAAATCAGACCTTGAAAATCATCTTGTTCCACCCCCTGCCATGAGCAGGGACACCTTCCACTATTCCAGGTTGCTCCAAGTCCTCTCCCGCCGGGCCCTGGACACTTCCAGGGATGGAGCAGCCCCAGCTTCCCTGGGCAACCTGTGCCAGGGTCTCACCACCCTCACTGTTGGGAAGAATTACTTCCCAATATCCCATCTAAACCTGTCCTCTTTCAGTGTGAAGCCATTTTCCCTTGTCCTGTCACTCCAGGCCCTTGTCCAACATCCCTCTCCAGCTCTCCTGGAGCCCCTTTAGGCACAGGAAGGAGCTCTAAAGTCTCCCTGGAGCCTTCTCTGAGCTGAACACCCCCAGCTCTCCAGCCTGTCTCCAGAGCAGAGGTACTCCAGCCTTGCAGCATCTCCATGGCTTCCTCTGGACTCACTCCAACAGATCCATGTCCTTCCTGTGCTGGAGACCCCAGAGATGGAGGCAGCTCTGCAGGTGGGGTCTCACCACAGTGGAGCAGGGGGGGAAAATCTCCCCCTTGCCCTGCTGCCCACGCTGTGGGATCAGCCCAGGATATGGCTGGAACTGATTATAATGTAATTTATTCATTTTCACAGTTCAAACAGTTGAAACATGAAATTTAACAGCATAAAACAAGACAGATTATTAAACATAAAGACCCTTAAAATGAATTTTTAATCAATAATGTAGGAAAAGATACTTTTCATTGTTGGGGTTTTTCCTCACAGTGAACTGCATAGGGCACATCTCCAACTGGCAGCTGTGGCAAGCTGGTGCTATGGATCCTCTTTGCACAATTACTTCCTAATTAAAGCAGTAAAACTTCCAGCACCCTTATAAGAAAAAGAGTTCAGATCTAATATGACAGAAGCTGTAGCTGGCTGACTTCAGCTAAATGCAGCACTAAAGGTATAAGAAAAATGGATCCAGTTCTGCAGTTCATCTCTCTTTACAGTGATGTAAACAGCTCATTTAAGCTTCCCTATCATTTACCTTCTGGAAGAGAAACTCTAAGACCATATTTTATCACTGTGAAAGACTAAGAATAGGTTGTTCTTGTATCAGTGCTTTATCACCCTCTTCCTCACCTCAGCAGCACATGTCTAATGATTAGAGTTCATTTTCTTAAGCCTTCAAGTGCTACTTTTGCTGGGAGGTACTGTTCTACCAAGATGTTTCAGGGAATCTGATCATCACTGGGCACAGCAACACCTCCACAAGGCAGTCAGAGAAGGTGTGGTGTTTGCCAGTCACTGCAGACAACTCCTGCCAACTCCAGGATCAGAGCTGAGCCCTCTGGGAATACACTTTTTTTTTCAGAAGTTTGAGTTTTGCTGAAATTAATGTTCTGAAAAGGCACAAGGCACACTAGTGTACAAACTTCAAGGTGCACTGACAGTCTTTCCCATTAACTGTTTACTCACCACACATTTCCCTCAGATGGATATTCCCAAAAAGCAGTGGCTCTACAACTCATTTCTCACCAAGAAAAGCAGAGGGGAAGAGGCAAACTTTGCCTTTTTAAGTCCTCTCAAGTTCAAGCAAACTGTGAGCTGGAATAATCTGCATCAGGGTTAAATTTGTAAAATCCCATCAAGGGCTACTCTGCTGCCCAGGGTAACGACACGAGCATGAACTGCAGCCTGTGAAACACCCTCTGTGGGGAAAGGAACAGCACAAAGAGAGAAGCCCAAAACTTGCCCATAGATTACTTTTTTCCCCTTAAGGCACTCCCCAATTGTCAACTCATGACAAAATTTAGAGCCTTTCGGCATTATTCTCACAGAACATTTGAGCACCAGCAGAGCTGATTTCTGGCCAGTTGCCTCCTTGCTTTTCAGAAGCCTCTTGATGCGTTGCTTTGAGTGCTACGGAGAGTGCGACGACCGAGAAATGGAATTACTTCCCTGAAAGTTGTTTTGCCTTGCATTGTTAGTATCTGGTAATATTTACTATCCCTTTCACCTGAGATCTGATACCACTGAAGAAATTCAGGCAATGAAGTGCCTGCTGAATGAGCCTCAGCAGAACTTTGCGGGTAGTGGTCCCACCAAAACAGGGTCATGAAACAGCTTTATACAAATACAACCCTAAGAGGGAAGCCCTGCTACCAATAATTCCACTTTTTTTGGTTTGTTTTATCATGGGCTTTAATATACAAGAACTTCAGACAAGTACCTTTAAGAACTCACCTGTCTCTAGGGAGTTAAATGGTCCACCATGGAATTTCTCCTTAAGCATTTCTTAGCTATGAAAAGCCAGAAGCATGATTTTCCTGGGACAATCTAGTTCCCACAGTGCGACAGAGAAACCAGATACAGTGTTTGGTATTTAGAAGAAACTGTGTAATGACAGTACTGAAAGACAAACAAGCAAACATTTAAGCCCTGAAAAAACACCAGGCTTGTTTTTATGAACTACAGCCAATAGCACAATGTCTGAATAGGATTGAAAGCATTAAAAACTGTCTATTAATTGTGAAATATGTCAGACCACATATTTCAAAGATAAATTAACTTTGAAGGGGAAAACAAAGAACTTTCTAAAATGAACTTTGTTCCCTCTTCGTTTGTCCAGGTATTTTAATGTAGCATTTTCAGGACAGGAGCAGCCCAAAGTCAAAAGAGAGCTGAATAAACAACGGTGGTACTGCCTTCTACTGCCAGGACTTGGAAGAACCATTTCATACACTCAAAGAAACTTTTCCTCATGTGGATAAGCGAGGCTGATCTTTTGCAGTGCTCTTAACAGATGTCCTAGCCCTGATGTCCTCTTTCAAGTTTATTCTTTTCTAAATCAAGACACTGAGGTCTCTTGTGGACATATGGCACACGGACATTAGAGATGCCATTTTTCCTTGCGAATGTGCTGGGATCTGCTGACCTCAGGTCACACTGGCAAGAAGTTGCCATCTGCCTACTCCTGTTAGATGATCAAAAAGGAGCGGTTTTGGCTCTTCTGCTACAGCAAAACACCAAAGGGAGTCAGAACACTGTATTGCCTGCACTTAGTGCTCTGGCTGTATCTCATCTGACCTTGAAACTCTGTCCAAAGTAGTAAAAGCAGGAACCAAACTGGGGGTGGAGGAGAGGGTATATCACAGGACTGAAAGCACAGAAAAATCCAGCACCAGGTTTAACATCAGAGGGCCAAGTTGGTCCTTACATTTTCTAACCTTCCCTTTAATTACCTTCGGTTTCCTCAGTGTACAAACATTGTATGGGAAATTAAAAGAAACACTGAAGTAACTCAAAACAGTATTTCAGCACAGCAGTACATACACAGGATCTCTGTTTGTTTCTTTGCTGAACACTGCACAGGATTTCTTGGGCCCTTCTAGAAACACAGAATGAGAGAAAGTTTGAAAGCAAAGCTCAGATAAAAGTAAGAACAAATCAAAACTTTTCCACTGTGTCCTGAGACACACCAAATATTTCAATTTTTAGTTATATGAAGATTACAGATGCAGTTTTGTTTTGTGCACAGATAAACTTCCTCTGCAGGACGAAACTGTTGCAGAAGCTTTGTCAAAATCCCATTCTCCAGCCAAAGACAGCAGCACATCATCTCAAAGGACAATAAAGTGTTGTGCAAAAGCAAGGATTACTCCACAGAGTTTCAGCAAAACAATGCATTTCTGCACCTCACTTCTGTAGAGATGCTTCAGCTTACAATTTCTTTGGTTTGGGGGGGATTTTTGTTTTGGTTTTGGCTTGTTTGGTTTTGTTTGGTTTTGGTTTTGGTTGTTTGTGGGGTTTTTTTGTTTAAGGAAAAAACCAACATTTGATGCAGCCACCAAATCTACCTCTGAGTCCTACTGAGCTTTCCACCTGGCTTTTTTCCTGAGATTTTCAAGTCTCCCCTGACTTTGCAGAAGACCAGGAAGTGACAGGGTTGCTGTACCCCAAACTTTTGGCCTCTAGCATCCATCCATCACAGCACAAGATGAAGGCTTAACCAGCCATGAGAAACCACTAAGCAAGTGCTGTAAATGCACTAAGAAACTCTTTTCACAAAACCAGTAAGTTCACAAACTTTCCAAAATAAGCCTCCAAGTAGCAGACTCCCTTTTGTAAAGATAATTAAAGAACGCCTGTCACTGACCACAGCATCACCATTGGCTGAGGCTGGTCTGTACCATGACACAGACAGCTCAAAAAGGATCAAACACTTCCCACACTGCAAACTAGAGCATACCCAAGGAAGAAATCAGAAACCTGTACAATGTTAAAAAGTTACTTCTTTGCACTTCACCTTTCGCTGTATAATAACCTCTCCTCAGGTTTCAAGCAATCTGACCCAAGTATTTTCTTAATAAGCAATCACAGAAGATTTGCATTAAGCAGCAAGGGAAAGAAAACAAGACTTCCATAAAGTACATATCTGTATCTGCTCCGTGGCCTCAAATAAATCCGTATTGTACCTAGCTCAGCAAACCAAAATTAAACCAAATATCAACAGAAACTTCTCACCATGTTCAACGAAGACGTTGCAGTGTGGGCCCCCATGCCTCGATGACTCCTTCTTCCCTGCTCCTTTGATAAAGTGCAGGGCAGGCAGACTTGGCCTCCTTTGGTCCCCAAGAACTTTTCCAGGCTGCTGCCCCATAAAGTAACAATGGGCAGCCTTTCCCAGGATGAGAAGTTTTTGAAGAAGTCTGTGATCCCTGATCTTCCAGGCTGGGAAGGAGTTTTGAAGGAGAAGGTATTTAGGTGGGTGCGTTGGTCGCACTCACAGCAGGATAAAGTCACTTGAGGTGAAGAATTAAGACAGATTCCTCCAGTGCTCCTGAAGACAGCAACAAGGCTCCTTAGGTGACTTTATGTAAAAAAACCCAAGTAAAAGTTCCAACTGCTCAGCAATGACCAAGCATTATCAAAGTTTCAGGTTGCCATATGTAGAGTGTCTTCCACCGGCTAAAGGAGAATTAGTTCATTTCACAAGCAAGAAACCACACATAGGCTCACCCAGGGCAGGAAACAGCCATTCCCACCACAACCAGTGTCAAGGTTTCTTTTTTTTTCCTCCTTTTCTTTTGCATAGCATTGAGTTAGCAAAGGCCAAAGAGCCACGGATTTGGCTTCAAGTATCGCTCAAGTCCAGCAGGGTCAGGTGCGCTGGAACCATGTCAGCTCTCCAGGCGAAGCAGCAGCAGCAGCAGCTCCGGGTGGGCTCCGCACGCTCCCTGGGGTGCGGGAATGGGACGGGGGCTCCTCGGTCACCGGGCTTCGGCTCCTTCCACCGCCGCTACCTCGGGGCCGGGGGGCCCGGCGGGGCCATGGCGGCGTCGGAGCAGCGCTGGGGCGGCCGGGCCGGCGCCCCGTGCCCGCTGCCTCAGGCGGAG